>JAWMAG010000006.1:22010000-22017500 GCA_037013455.1 Ceratitis rosa
AAACTTCCGTATCCGGTTTAAATGCTTAAAAAAGGTCGCAAGCCACTTTTTGCACCACTCACACGTAAATATTTTCACGTTTAAAAATTCAAAACCAACTAAAGTCAGCCTACCGTCAAAATATAATAACCATTTATCATACATATTTAAGCACTCTCAACCATAGGGTGTTCACTTAGCTATGCCGAGTGGGGCGGACTGTGACAATACATGTGTTGCAACTTGTTAACCAAATTCTTTGGAGTCTTTGTTACTAAATTGAATTTTTTTGTTGCAGTAAATTTATATTTACATTTTTTTTCTTTGCTTTTAAACGTATTCTTGCCTGTGTACCCTGACATTTTTGCTATAAAAGTCGACGTACGAGTACATGCAAACAAAATAAACGGTGCAATGAACAACATAAAAAGGGACGACACAACATTTTTAACAACCGCGCATGTATGAGATATATGAAGGCAGAGATACATACATATGTATGCTTATATAACATTACAAGCAACAATTCCTTCAGGCACGTTTTCCTGCTGTATGCATGTATGAGAGTGACAAAACAAGATTACTTGTTGTTTGCTTCACTCCATTAGTCATTTAAAAGGTGACTGTTTCGTAAAAAGTACTATATTTCATAATAATAATATTATTTTGTTTTTATTACTTAAAAAATGAGTGAAAAGCGGATAATCAGATTTAAGAGATAACTAAGCAACCAACGTGTGTGGGCCATACTGGGCGTATGAGTAATATTATTAAAATTAAATTCATTTCGAGTTGTCTGTTGTGAAAAATTGGATTATTTTTTGTGATTACTTAAACGTGGTATCGGTGGAAGAAATATATTTCATTCTAATTTTTTTTTTTCGAGAAACTCAAAACGAAATTAATTTCTCTCATATTCTTTAAGTACAAAAAATAAAAATTAAATTCCTCCAAATTTCTTCTTATTTACTGCACATAAAAGTGTATATAACTAAACCATTAAAAATTAATTTCTTTCAGCGTTTCGACGTCCATTCACATTTCAACGGCTACGCAAAATACACGAACGAACGTAGTGCAGCAGTAGTACTCCAGTGCTGTCGTGTGGAATTTCTATTTAATAAGCACATTTTGGTATTCAATTTTCTAACTTCCTGTGTATCCGTAGCGTTTAACAACAGCTCGCAAGCTCGCGTCTATTGAGGCATTTAAGCACTGACAAACGATATCAGCCCTCGAATACATCCGAAAGGCAGCGAGACACTTGAGCGGCACACGTGTGCAAAGCGTCTTGAACTGAACAGCAGAGCACTGTTCGGTTAAATCGCGTTTCGCGTGTCAATATTAGCGCAATAGCAACTGCTGGGTGTGGGCGATACTGCGCCCCGCCACCGGTAAGCCACGACAGATAAATATATGTGCATGCATATGTAATTTCATGAAAAAAAAACACAAACTTAAATTTATCTACAATCAGCAATGTACACATTCGCACTTGTTTGCACTTGCACTCTCATTTATCACATTTCAACAAATCATTTGCACTTGCACATACATACACACATAGAAATGCCTGATTATGTGAGCTAAAAAAAATATTATTAATTTTGTTTTATGTTTAAGAAGTGAAATAGGAATTTAATATTTTTTTTAGTTTTTGAAATTTCAATATTTTACACTGAACGTAAAATTGGATTAAAAATCGTGTTCTATTTTATTTATATTCTTTTTTTGCAATCATTGAGATCTTTAAATGCTAATAGGCAGTGAGTTTCAATCCGACTTTGAAGCTATATATTTATCTTTCATCAAAAAGTTTGCTGTTAGGGCCGAGGCCTTCTATATCAAATGAGTTGACCAAAAATTTTGCTTCACTAAGTTTCATGCAGCATTCTTGTGTAAGAATAAAGTCATTTAATTTAATTTAATGTAATTTTATTTTTTTATAATCAACTTTTTATGTTCCTTATATTTTTTTGTATTTTATATTACTTTATTTTATTTTAATTAAATTAAAAATGATTTTTGACTAATTATTGATTTTTGTACTGAAATTTAATTTAAACTTTTAATGAACATCAAATTTATTTAGTTTGGTTTTATTCGTATTTATCTTAATTCATTTCATTCTCTTTTATTTTATTAACCTGCTTTATTTTTTAGTTTATTTTACCTAAAACTTTTTTAATTTATAATATTTTATTACATTTTACTTACTTTATTTTGTTCTCTTAATGCTTTACTTTATTTTTCCTAATTTTATTTAAATTAATTTAATATGTGTGTTATTTTATTTTTTTATATTTACTCAATTTAGTTTTACTATACTTTAACATTTTATTTTGTTTTTTTAACTACTGTCTTTTTTACATATTTCTAATTTATTCTTATTAATTTATTTTATTTTGTTAATTAATTTGACTGATGGTTTTTTTTTTACGAGGAGCCTTTATTTCATGTCATAAAAACACTCGGAGAGGTTGCCGAGGGGCGACCGCAATTAGAAAATTAGCTTAATTTTTTTATTTAAATTAATTTTCTATAACTTTTTGGATGTTAGTACGACACCAGGATTTGAGCCCGAGCTTTCCAAGTGGCAGTACGCTAATCACTCGGCTACCTCGGCCGCCAATTAATTTAATATACATATACAATATATTAATTTATTACTTATTTATATTTTATTTTATGTTTATTCGAACTCGTTTTACTATGATTTATTATTTTATTTTATTTCTTTCTATTAAATTAAATTAAATTAATTTTTATTTTTTAGATTTTTTGTTATTTTAATTAAATTTTTAGCATTAATTAATGACTTTATTTTATTTTTTTTTATTTCTTTTAATTTAATTATTTTTATTTATTTTATTTCATTTAATAAGTTTATATTATTTTATATTATTTTATTTTTATTTAATTTGTTTTATGTGATTTAATTTAATTTATTTTATATTTATTTAAACTCGCTTGAACTAAATTAATTTTTTTAGTTTTTCTCTTATTTTAATTTAATTTTTTAATGTGAATTAATTAATTTATTTTATTTTATTTTCTTTTATTTTGTTTTGTTTTATTTTATTCTATTCTATTTTATTTCATTTTATTTTATTTTATTTTATTTTATTTTATTTTATTTTATTTTATTTTATTTTATTTTATTTTATTTTATTTTATTTTATTTTATTTTATTTTATTTTATTTTATTTTATTTTATTTTATTTTATTTTATTTTATTTTATTTTATTTTATTTTATTTTATTTTATTTTATTTTATTTTATTTTATTTTATTTTATTTTATTTTATTTTATTTTATTTTATTTTATTTTATTTTATTTTATTTTATTTTATTTTATTTTATTTTATTTTATTTTATTTTATTTTATTTTATTTTATTTTCTTTTATTTTATTTTATTTTATTTTATTTTATTTTATTTTATTTTATTTTATTTTATTTTATTTTATTTTAATTTATTTTATTTTATTTTATTTTATTTTATTTTATATATTTATTTTTCTTTTATTTTGTTTTGTTCTATTTTATTTTATTTTATTTTATTTTATTTAATTTTATTTTATTTTATTTCATTTTATTTTATTTTATTTTATTTTATTTTATTTTATTTTATTTTATTTTATTTTATTTTATATTATTATATTTTATTTTATTTTATTTTATTTTATTTTATGTTTATTTAATTTTTTTTATTTTCATATTTTTTTCTACTTTATTTGATTTAATTTCATTATAGTAATAAAATATATTTTATTTATTTTATGCTGTTGAATTTTCTTCTATTTGTACTATAAGTACTTTTAGGCATTTAGCGTGGAAATTGAAAAACGAAACTGAAATCATGGTTTTTATTAGATTCAAAATTATTAGTCTCCACTTGAACTATGCTATTTAAATAACTAGTTAGACGCAAATAAGTCAGTTGTGGTAAACTGAATACTCGTAGATGGAAAATGTCATCATTTATTGCCGCAGTAAACATTATCGATTTGACTCTAACAAAATATATCTACAATTTACCTCCTATTTAAATGAAATTGATTTTCCAATAAACTATCTACCAAATGTGTATTTAGTTATTTATAACGGTTTCAAGAAATATCTACGTATTTCAGTCACGTCAACCACATTACCACATACCACCTGACTAACTGGAATGCCTGCTGTTAGCTTAGGGTAGTCGACAGTCGCAAAAAATACTGACTTGCAACAACAACAGCAGTAGTCTGAAGCACATTTGTGTTGCTAGGTTTGACAGTGCTTGCTTGTGTGTATGTCAACAGATGATGAGACTGTAATTGATGCGCTTGTGTCAGCACTTGAGTAGTCGTTAGAGAGGCTGAGTGACCTATACCTATGGCTATAAAGTATGAAACTTTAGTAGAAGAAAAATATTTTCGGTTTCCTTTTATTTTTATTTTACACAAATGATGATGACTCTGGCGTGTTGGAATTACTGATGCTGCTACTCGATAATCTCACGCGCGATTGGCTCAATTGCCATACAGTTATTGTAGAAATGAAGAGTAGAAGACAGACAGTTCGAATTGAAAAAGTTTCTGTTGAAGCGGCTAGCAATGTTCTTGACATGAACGTGCCAAAGTCAAATACGCAATTATTTATTAACTACAAGTCTTCTTATAATTTTATGTGTATAACTTATCTACTGAGTTATGGTAGGCATTAATTTGACTGTTGATTACATACGCGACTTGCTTGTGAATCTATAAATTTTCTTTTTTGCGTTTGTGCATTTTGATATTTTTACCGCCCAATTCGCCTCAGCTCATCTCAGCTCATCCCATAGTCTCGTACTCGTGGCAGTGCAAGTGTTCATTAAAATTTATTCGTCTGTATGTTCGTTATATTTTCAGTTTTAACTTGTTTTTATGCGCTGAATGATTTTAAGTTTTAAATTCTTTTTTTTTAACTGCACTTTATGGGCATGCACATTTATGTTAATTTATTTTGATGTTTTTTTTTAATGCAAATAAAAAAGTGTAGCAGTGATGCAAGCACATTTCGATTCCAACGTCGCAGAGAAGGTAAAAATAATGTTTGTTTTTTTCAACGAACGGTAGTTAATGTAGATTTTCCACCCACAAAAACTTCATGCAACATTTCTCACCTTTTTTCCACTTCAAATTCTTTCATCTCTCGCTGTTTCTCTATCACACATACACACATTGTCGGTGTTGTAACTGTCATTCTCATACCCTTTTCACATTTACCCGTAAAATCTTTGTTAATTAATATTATATAATTATTATGTAATTAATATATACGTTGTAAAAGAGAAAATTACTAATGAAACTTTCAAGGCATATGAAATTTTAAAGAGGTGAAATCGTTTAACGGTTGCTCGGTTGCTTAACGAAAGCTACGAAAGCAATTAGTTGTTGTTTTTTACGATTTTTACCATCTTTCGGTGTAAATGTTTCATTCGAAGTGAAAACATGCACAGTTAGTTATAATATTTAATAGGCGATTAATTCATTAGTGTACACACATCCATTCTTTACACCCTGTTTAGGCCAAAAAATAATTTGTATATTTTTTTAGAAATTTTCTTTATCTAATTGTGTGTAATTTCCACCAAGTGTTTAGTAGGGCGAGCTTTTCCATAATATTGCTTTTCATTTTTCCACTAGTCTTCGGTATTTTCAAAAAAAAAAAAAAGAAAAAAAAATTAAATTAAATAAAAATAGAAAAGCAAAAGTTGAAAAAATGGAAAATTAAACTATTTACGGCTAAATTTTGTGAAAACTAGGTATACATGCATTTGTAATTAGTGTTTTATAACCACCTCCCTTTTGCTCCAAAGCTGCCTAGGATTTTTATGAGGAGATCTGCCTAGGATTTTTATGAGGAGATTTTTATGTCATGCTAGCCATACACTCAAGAATTGTGACAATCTCTGCCGAGTGGCAATCGAAAAATAATTTTCTATAATTTTAAATGTCAGTATAGCCAAGGCTCGAACCTATGATCATTGGTAGCATTGTAGCACGCACTAACCAGTAGTATTTTCATCTAAAAAATTAATAATCAAATAGATAAAAGAAAAAAAGAAAACAATTTATAAAGCCTTGCTTCATATAAAAAGATCGCATTCGAAAAATTGCACTCTTTCTGGGTCTATTGCATGACGAGTATGGCGGTGCAAACGATTTTTTGTTCTCTGAGCCTCAGAAAAATTTCGTTCAATCAACATTTTTCCGTGGCATCGGTTTTTTTTACATCGCAGTTGCTATGCGTGAGGAGTCATAATGACTACCGATATTAACATTATCTCCATTGGCCTGAAGTAAATCTGTCTACCGAAAATTTCTAAGGTTATTTCATCGGTGGTGCTGTGGTCTTGTACTGGGCTCCGCTTTTAAGCTTTTGGGTTGGCTGTGCAGTTAAAATTATCTCTACAGCAATATGAAGTACTCCCTAATGCTCAATGGTTCGAAAAAATCATTCTGAATTTTAATAAATTGTTAATGTCGCCTTGCAAAGTCGTATAACTTTTGCAGAGTTACCAAAATTATACATATCTATTAGCAGAGATACAGCGTCTGCGCATGCTACTTCCAATTCGTAAGCTACTTAAGTACAGACGATGAGGTAGTTCTTATCCCCTCGGATCGCATTCAAGTCTTGCCGCTTAATAAATATCTGGTCGATAATAAATCTGCCAGGTCTAATGCCACACCATCAATGCCCGATCAGCCCTTTAAAGATGGAGTACAGTATTTCACTGAATTCGATAATCGAAACAGAGTGCAATATATCTCTAAAGAATTCAAACCTGCAAAGGACCTTCTTAATTTCTTATGACTCCCTGCTATTGTATTTCGGCCGCTCGGATTTCTGTCCAAGCTTACCTTCCTCGTCAAATCATGTTTCAAATAATCGATTAATCGATAGGCAAAAGCTCTTCATACCATATTGCTCTCAAGTGTTTTGCAAAGCAAAAGTAAGTGAGCACTAATTGAATTATGGAATAACGAACAAATAAATTATTAATTATATTTATTGTACATTAAAACTAAAATATTTTTTTAACAGTTTTAGGAAAACGCTCTGTTAATTTAGCTCTTTGGATATAATCCAAAAATATTTATAGAAATGAGTCGGCTTGCTTAGAAAATTTTTTATATACATACATATACCATAAGCACACACACCAACTGAATTTATTGCACATAGTACATATATGTATAATCATAATTTATGTTGCGTGAAACAAATCTTTGGTATTTTTTATAATTGTAAACAAACAAAAAATGCAACTAAAACAGAGCTTTTTTGTGCTTTATATATCAGATTTTGCAATGCCTTGCTTACACTTTTCACAAACAGAAATATTTATTTATACATATATAAGTGTTAAAACTGAATAGGAAAAATATGAGACAAAAAATTTAATATAGAAACAGTAAAATATATTTTTAGTAAGGAAATACTCCTCCTAGTAATAGAACAGAAACAAAAATCAAAAGTCCGAAAATTCGA
>JAWMAG010000006.1:22022500-22435000 GCA_037013455.1 Ceratitis rosa
GGTGCTGCGGTGCAGAGTGCCACACGAGCGCCAACCTTCAACAAGGACAAGTATTTCACCTTGCTCGTACTCGACGACCAAAACACCGACTGGTCGAAATATTTCCGCGGCAAGCGGCTGCATGGCGACTTCGATATACGTGTGGAGCAGGCCGAATTCCGGGTGAGTGCGCAAAGTGCGAGGCAAAACAAAATGGTGCGAAGGGTGAGGAAACTATGTAGTGCATAAAATATTAGAATTCAGGAGTATGTCTGATATACTCGTGTAGAAATATGTGATAGGCACTGCTTAGTGGAAAATGTGTTTAGTTAGTTTTTATTGTTTTGTTTTGTGTACATTTTTAACATTGTTTAGCACTTTCACCTTTGACCTTATACTCATTAAAAATTTAACTAACTGTAAACGCGCATTCGTACGTTTCTCGTTCTCTGACGTCGTTCGGGCTCTCCTTTTTGGCATACTGTTATAATTGTTGAATAAATTTTGTAGAAAATTTCTTTATTTACATATCTACGTATGCTTACAGGACATTTCGCTAACTGCCAGCGCCGAAACTGGACCCGTTATTTCTATGGCAGTCTACCGTGGCGGCACCAGGGTAAGTAATTGCACGATAAACTTTGATTTAAACGGCTCTCACACTCATAACTGTACTCATATCATTTAACAAGGCTTTCATTGTGTCAGCTTACATTCTGCGAATATACACGTATGTGTATAGGTATTATGTTTGCATGCGTGTGTGAAAGTTTGTGTTTTAATTGCTCCCTGTTGACCAAGTTGAGTAAATGTTGGCACATCATTCACGCTGAGGATATGCATATAACCAGATATATGTATGTACACATATACACATATACGAGTATACGACACATATATAAGTGTATGGTATAAACAGCTTTCTGCCTCAACCACCCAGTCTAGTCTCAACTTTTGTGAACTTGAATGGCTCTTTGGTTTTGCTTTCATCTTTTTTATTACCGTTAATTGCAGTCAAGCCACTCAACCGCATTTATTTTCATATAATCATGTACACTACTTAGTAAGAGTGTGCATACATACGTGTATAGACGGCAGACCTCATTTAACGCTTTACTAACCATTTGTGTTTATCAAAACGCAAACTAACAACGGGTGAAACAATTCAATGAGTACTCCAACCTCATCTACCATAGGCATGTGTTTTCTCTGCAAGAAATTACCCTACCAGTTTCGACAAAGAGAACTTAAGAGCAAAACAATTTCAATTCCAGTTGCGCAATAGATTATTTACTTAACATCCTTAGGACTGCGTATGTGCTTCCGACGTTCGCGTACTCCTTTAAAACCTCTACATCAACTTTGCTACGCACTCGCTCCTCAGGTGAACAGACGCTACATTTAGACTTCAGCGAACTCTTAATGTGAATAAGTCGGAGTGGCTCCACTGAAGCTTCATCTCTTTTAGTGCTGACCCAAAGCTGCACAGGGGTCGGTTACTGCATCTTGCACAAGGGTTGCTCACGTTTCCAGGATGCGCGACATGGACGCAAGTGTATGACTTGAGTATAGGCCCGCTACTGTAACTGCATATCTAAAAGCCTGACGATGACAAAATCTGAGGAGTCGGTGTTTGGAGTTTTCGAGAGAAAGGTTTTGTGTAAGATTTATGGTCCTCTTTGTGTTGCAAACGACGAATCCCGCAGCCCGTGAAATTTTTGGACTATACGAGATAGACGTCGACATTGACATAGTTCAAGAACTAGGTCACGAGGTCCGGATGGATAATCACACTCGACCTTTGAAAGTTCTCAATGCAGTACCCGCATTGTGAAAGTAGAGGTAGAGGAAGACCTCCACTCTGTTGGGCAGACCAGGTAGAGAAAAACCTGGCTGTACTTGGCCTTCCAATTGGGCCCAAGCTGCGAAAGGAAAAAAATAATGGCACAACGTTGTTAACTCAGCTATAAACGCGTAATGATTCTTCTTTTGCTGCTTTCTGCAGGAGCTAGTATGATGTGTACTACTTACTTTATCAGTGCCTCTTAGGATTTTCGTTCGCATGTTGACGAGCAATACAAGCATTCTTCAAGAAGCAAAATCTTTTTAAATAATATTTTAAAAGGCGGCAGGAATTGACGAAATGTTTGTTTTGTAGAAATTTTCTCAGTATGTAAGGTCGAGCTGGAAAATATTGCATTCCCAACGGAGTTTCTTAATTTTCGCTGAATACTCTAGAGTACTGTGATTGCTTTGAAAATCTTGGTGAACAGTAGCTTACTTAATTGCGGATCTGGACTGTAGTTAGTTTTTACAGAATTTTTCCTTATTGTGAAACTTTTTTGTTTTGCAGGGTTATTCCAATTTACAATAGGGACTTCACATAACATACACAATACGCTGGTTGTACCATAAGCAAGCAGAGCAATGGCTGTGCGTGTTGGTCTTATCGGCAATTAGGCTACCGTGATGCCTTGTGTGCTTTGTGTGCTTATATGAATTTGTTTCTCTTGTTCCACTTGTGGTGTGAAGGTCAGCACCATTAATGAATTACTTAAACAAGTATTTACATATACATACGTATATGCGTGTTCGACATAATGTGCCCCGAGCGTATTGCAGTTGAGTGCGTCTAAACCGCCGCCGCCCGTACAAGTGTCTTATGCTAGTATACAATCGATGGTGCATAAGAATGTATGTTATGTCAGCGTGCTTAGGATTTAGATAAATGCAAGTTTATAAATTTTTGATTTTTTCTTTTTGATTGTTCTATTTCCTTTCTATTTTTTTTCATTTCAGATTAATTTAGTTTCTTATTTTACTTTTCAGATTTTCTTTTGGTTTGGTAGTGATTTCGTAAGAAACTAAATTGTTATTATGCTCTTAGGTGGTAATTGAATACAACTTTATTATTCTCACTTTGACCTCCTTTGAATTGGATGTCCTAATGGATGCATAAATAATTAATTTTATAGCGAGATGAAGCTCGATAGAATTTTACGCTTTTCTATTATTTCATTAAGTATACTTCAGATTATATGGAAAATTAATTTTTCCAATTACGGTCGCCCATGTAAACTATGTGTAAAACGTCATGGAATCGAGAGTTAGCCGAACCGAGATCCAAATAATCTGTTGGAGTCAATCCTTTCGAAATTTGAGTAGGAGCTCTTCCAAAACCGATTCAATGGTTATAAAAAGCTCAGCAAGTGTTTTGAGTTAAATGCTATACACTATATATGTACTCGTATGTATTTGTTTATATGTATGGAAATAATTTATTTGAGGCAATTTTTAGTTGCGTTCTCAGTGTGGTTCACTTGGGAAAAATATCGCAATTAATCTCACACTTACATACTCGTATGCTAAATATGTTGGATTATGACCGTCAAATTTGAACGCGTTTTTATGATTTACGCATTTAAAGAGGCCGCTTGCTCGAAAATGAATAAAAAAGATTTTCGCCAGGGACAAATTACGAATTTACGCACGCAAATGTAAAAAAGTGTCGGTTACATATATTTCTCTGCTCTTTTTTTTGAATTACTTTAAACTATATTACGGTGATCCAAAAATATAAGAAGTACTTGGGTGAAATTTAATAAAGCTTTAAATATAGAATAATTAAAAATAAAAAAATACTCTTATTTTTGTCAAAATTTATTAACGTACATCTATCTTCTCATAAAATAAAATAAAATTTGTTTAATAGGAGGATATATTCCTCGTGCTCCTCCGAAAATATTGTTACTGTTGTATTTTAACATAATTGGAAGATTATGAATTTTGACGATATTTTCATCAAGACTACTTCAATTTTATAATATTTTTGAAGTCATATTGAAGAAAAAGATGTAAAGTAAGACATATATTTAAGAAAAATATTTTTTAAATATTTTAAAAATATTTTGAAAAATGATTTGATGAAAAATTTTTGTGTGGTATGGAATAATAACAGGTGCAGAATAATGTGGCTTTAGAATATTTGTGTTTTATTTTCTTCTTCACTTAATTTTTCTTATTATTAAAATTAAATAAAAATCAGGTGGATAATAATAATAATAATAACTTATCGCTTTGTAACAGCAGAGCAGGTCGAGTTTCTGCTGAGAAACGCACGTTTTAATGTTTTTCCAATCTACAGTTTATTCTAAGCCTTCTCCTAATGGAAGATGTATGGTATTCTTAGGAGTAGCTTTTATTTCATGTCAGAAATATACTCTGAGAACTTAACATTCCCTGCCGATTTTTGGTCACATCAGTACTCGAACTGTGGCCTTCCAAGTGATAGTAATGCAGTGGTTGATGATACGATTATCTTATTATTTTAAACAGGCGTATTGGGTAGGTATGATTTCCGTTCCCAAATGAGCTCTGTTCTTTTTTGACGGTTATAAAAGAGACAAACGATCTGGCTTTCTTAATGGGCAGTTCAAAGCGTTTTTTTCCTAATTTTTTTCGTTGCATTTTGATAACTGACGAGAGTAGATATTTGAATGGAATTATTTTTTTTGAAAATAGCTCGAAGTACCCAGTACACAGAAATCGTCCTCTACTTTTATGAATATTGCCAATTGATGACGATTGCGACTTGCTCGACCTAGACTTTTTATTTTATAGAAATTTAACTTTTTACTTTATACTTTTTACTTTTATTAATAATTATATTATTATTTTTCATTTATAAAAAATAAATACCATAAGTAAATAACTTTTACTTCATCTTTATTTTGAATCATTGACAAACCCTTTAATAATATTTAATATTTACCAAGCATGGAGTGATAAAAACTCTTTCCTACTTTCCAACGTTTTTGTGACTTTACTCATGAAAATCGTGAAAAAATCTTTTACGGTTCATCCTAATATTAAATGCATATTTTCTCATACCCTTTATCTCTCTCTCTCTCTCACACACAACAGGTGGCACGCTCTTTCCGACCGGACTTTGTGCTCATACGGCAACCACCACGCGATGGTTCGAATGATTATCGCTCCACTATAATTGGGCTAAAGTATGGCGGTGTACCCAGCATTAATTCATTGCATTCGGTTTATCAATTTCAGGTGAATGTATATACATTAATAATTAATTAATATAAATAAATAAGCATTTACCGGTACTCGTATATGACATTTTCATATGAATATATGTAATTTCACTTTAATTTATGTTTTTTATTAATATTTTAATGTTTTTAAAATTTATGTAAAATTAATACAAAGGATATTTATTTTAAATTTCTGTATCTGTAGGATAAACCTTGGGTATTTGCGCATTTGTTGCAATTGCAACGTCGCTTGGGACGTGACGCTTTTCCATTAATTGATCAAACCTTCTTCCCCAATGCCAGAGATTTGGTAAGTGATTTTGAAATTTATTGAACATCGATATATGTATGTATAGGTACTTACTTATATTCGATAAATATTATTATTTTTTGTTTACAAATGTATATACAAGGTTTGATATGTATTATTTGTGGCTTTATTACAATAAATACAAATAACAGTTAATAATATTAATTATGTACATACAATTAAAGCTCTAAATGAATGAAAGAGAGCAGAAAAGGAAATTGTAAAAATGAAAGTGGGGGAAAATGTGAATTTGTAAACAAAAGTGAATTTAAAAAAATTAATTTTTAAATATGAAGTAAGAGGAAAACTTTTTTTTATCTGTTACCGGGTTGCAATAAATAAATTAAAAAATTTTATTTTTTTAAATAAAATTAAACTTTCAGGTGATTTCAATGGACATGTGTTATTGTAAAATGTAAAGAAATGGAAATGCTGTTTGTTTATAATAACTACAATTCTGATAAACATATGTATATGTATATACTATTATATATAGCATGTTAATATTAAATAAATAATTATTTCGTAAACGATAACTAAACTACTACACATAACTAACAGCGAATTTCGTTAATCGAAGGTATCAAGAGTGCCTTTCAACTCTCTCTCTCTCTCTATCTCTTTCCCTCCCTCTACAAATGTAAATTTAGCTCTCAATGTGTTTGAAATAGAGAATGTGTTCTCCTCCTTTACATTCTCTGTGCTGCTTATGGATCAGCCATGCACTTTTTATATGCCGGCGTTCTTCGCCAATGACACTTGGCGATTATACCTTCGGGTGTACGATATCTGGTAGGGATACAGGCACTAAAGTCTGTCTCACACTTGGCGAAGGGCGACCATTTGCATGAAATTGCCGATTGACTTTGATCTAAGCAACTGTTGCCGAAACAGGGTTTGATCTGTATAAAATAAATAGAAATTCATTATTATATTGCATTTTTTTTTTTAATATTATATTTAACCGACTTACCGCACATTTGCAACCCTTGTAGTAAGTACCGGTGAAACCACGCCTCTCCACTGTCGACATCTTGACATACTCCTTTACATAACTGCAACTATTTAAATATTGTCCACGACCAGCAATCACATACAATTTTCCTATGTCCATATTCACCCCACACATGGCGTCGGAGTTTGGCGTTATTATGCGTCCGTGTTTGAGCATTTTTTGTCCAATTTCGTTCATCTGAAAAAAAATGTAATTTACTTTAGATTGTTGTTTATAAAACATTAAATAAAAATGTTTATTTGATTTATTTACGGGTTTTCTTACCTTATAAGACTTCTTCACTTGCACTTTGTAGGCGACGCTATTTTCAACGAGACGCAAGGATTTGCGCATCACACGTACCAAAACAACTGGAAAGAGCAATGTGGAAAAATAAAATATTTTTAGTATACATCGCAATTGTTCATAAACAATGAGGTTATGGCAGGCGGTAGAAGAAAAAATGACTCAAATTTAGATAACCGTGCCCCCAAACATCGGAAAGAACTTTTCTTCTTAAAAGTCAAATATCGAAATAATTTAATTTAAGTCGCAATATATCTAAGTGGATTTAAAAAAAAAATGTTCCTAGGCCCTATTATTCACTTTTAAATTTGTCTTCTAAGGTGTTTCCGTAGATTTCCGATGTAGGTCCTCACATTAAGATTGCGATAAGTTAGTCTGATCGGCGTTCTTATTAAGGTATACCCTTTTTGAGCTTCATGTAGATTTTGACGGTACACGCAAGTGCCATAAAATGATGACAAACTTCATATAATTTAATGTTATGGCCAAGAATTTAACCTTATTACAAAAATAAGGGTTAGCCATTATGTTATAAAAATGATTTCTGGCAATTGACCGCCGCGGCTGACTCGAATAAATTCCAGCCGAGAGAAATTCGACCACTTTTCGCGACAATTGAAATCAAATGTCAATAATATTGCGCCGAATATTCTCTTCCAAAGCCTCGTGCTTATTTTCATAGACAAGCGACTTCACATAACCCCACAAAAAATAATCCAGCGGAGTTAACTGGGACGATCTTGGAGTATACGCCACAGGCCCTTCAATAAATTGATTCTTTCGTTGGCTATGTGGCATGTAGGAGCATCTTTTGGAACTAAAGGTTGTCCACGTCAACATCCTCCGATTTAGATATGAAAAGGTCATGGCTCTTCATTGACTGGAACATTATGCCCAGATTTCTTTTTGAAGAAATGTGTATTATTGGTTCCCTCTACCCATAAGGCACATCAAACAGTAAGAAAAATAAACTCTGTACAAATTAAGTAACATCTGTCAAAAATACAAACTCCGAAGAAATTATTGGCTCATTGAAAACCGCACTTCTAAACAAGACGCTTAAAAAAGATGAAGAAAAAGTCTCAGAAGGAACTGTTTGCATATAACTAACTGAACTGTTGAGCTAAACATTGCTATACGTTGTTGAATCTGAGTCATTTGTAAGAAGAAGTATTGTACTACGGAATTCTATACTAGAAGATCTAGTGCAACTTTCCCTTTCTATTGATCGCTTATAGCGAAGCCAGCAAAAGCATGCCAGTCACATGGCCACCATATGAAGCCACCATCTGATAAATCTTACGGTGTTTAGGTAGGCAATTTTTCAAAGCATAGTGCCTATATTTTCATTCTCGGGACCATAAGAATGTTGGAAGACTATATACATCTTCTGCATAATCTTTTTCAAGAAAACTTTCTATACAGATTCATAATCGTCCGTACTTCTGCATGTTCTAAGGGAATGATGGGTGACCTATAGGGCTTAATTTTTGTTTGTCGAGGGAGAACTTTATATTTCAATTGCCAACTCAGCGCTGTTCGCAAGAGTGGTTTTCTGTGATATATTATATGATTTTCGGCCGAGCTGCTCATCCAATTTGTGGTTTTGCGTCTTGATTTTTTTTCCAACAAATGGAGGGACCTACAGTTTATACTAAGCTGCATCCGTCCGGCTGATGGTTTTTTACGAGGAGCCTTTTTTTTATGTCCGAAATACACTCGGAGGGGTGGACATTTCCCGCCGAGGCTCGACCGCAAATAGAGAATTTAACTTAATTTTTTATTTAAATTAATTTTCCATAACTTTTGGATGTTGGTGGCACCGAAATAAAGATCCTGTACTTAAAATTCCTTATTCTAATTTTTTTTCACTGCTTTACATAAAATGTTAATGTGGCAGTTGAATCACCATGAATTGACATGTTGATGACTCTGAGAGTATAAGATTTGATGAAGCTTCACTGTGAAGTGGAACTTTTTCATTGATTACTGATATTAGAAATCTTTCATATATGCCCCTATAATTACAACTAAGTATTCAGATTCGTGTATGATTTTTGCCACAGCCAAGACAAATAAAAAATCTCTTCAACTGTCTCTATTGATAAATATTAATTAATGGTGTTGTTGAGAAAATAGTTTGCCAGTTGCTGTTTGCGTGCACCGATGATCAGTTAAAAATTAATTTAAATGAAATGATTTTAAGTAATTTAAGATAATATCACTTCAACACTAGTATACATGCTCGTTGGTGACTATAGAGTGCTACAAACATACAAATATTCATTGTACAACTAAACTTGCCACGTGAAAGGAAATATAAAGAACAAACTTAGACGAGCTTGGAAATTTCCCAACTGAATTGATTGAGTAGGAAAATATGATTTCAACATTCACTTGCACAAGACTCTACATGAAAGTAAAGAAACAATAACGAACTCTAACGGTAAACATTAACTAGTCGCTAGGGTATTGAGCCTCAGGAAGTAACTGGGGAAGAGTACATGAACAAATAAACTGAAAGACTGGCGCCAATAACAGATGATATAATATTATATAATAATATTTACAAATGCAAAATAATATTTGTTGAACTCTTGCTACTGCCGCAGCACATTGCCCGTCAAATTACAGAATTTTCCATAAAGCCATAGAGACTCGAAATGAAATAAATGCTTAAAGGAAATGTAGTGGTAATATTTCTACTTAACAAATTCGACGGCAAAATGTCTGAGTACCATTGCGCTGAATTGCGTGGCTTACTGTTGCAAATACACTTCACATCAGCTGACGTACCGACAGGCGGACAGCAGTTGCATGCTACGAACTTTATACTACTACTCGTACTTCCTTTAGACGCTAACTTTCATGAGATAATGTAATTTGTGCTGCCGCAGCACTTACTTTTATTATAACTGCACTGCTACGTAGTCACGAGAGTTTCTTTCCTTTATTTACTTTTCTCTACATTCTAGTACAATAACATTTACACAGTGACTTCCTGCCTATGAAAAGGGACACCACGTGTTATCTACTTGTATCTTCCTGCGCTGATAGTCATTTGTGTGGACTACATGCTAAGGATACGCTTCTAATATTGCCTGCCGCTGTTACACTTACCATAATCAGCTTCGCAAAAGTGTGTCTGGGGATGACTGGGCATGCAACTGCACGCCTCCACGGGGCTGCTGTGGAATGCCAACACGTAGAGCAGCATCAACGCCAATAAGCCCAAATACTTTCTAACGTCCATCTTTGTTGACAGTTATTGATTTTGCGCTTTATTTGTTTTTTCTTATATCACTCGAATGCCTTTTGAGAGGATATTGGTTGAAGGCTATTCGTTTTCCCCTTCGGTGATATGGGAAATCAACTGTTGGAGTTAACTTTAGTTATACTTCTGAAATGAAAGATAGAATAAGTTAATTAAAAATGAAATAAAATATGAAACAAAAAAAAAATTAAAACAAAATAAAGGAATAAAATATATTAAATATAATAGAGTAAAATAAAATAAAATAAAATAAAATAAAATAAAATAAAATAAAATAAAATAAAATCAAATAAAATAAAATAAAATAAAATAAAATAAAATAAAATAAAATAAAATAAAATAAAATAAAATAAAATAAAATAAAATAAAATAAAATAAAATAAAATAAAATAAAATAAAATAAAATAAAATAAAATAAAATAAAATAAAATAAAATAAAATAAAATAAAATAAAATAAAATAAAATAAAATAAAATAAAATAAAATAAAATAAAATAAAATAAAATAAAATAAAATAAAATAAAATAAAATAAAATAAAATAAAATAAAATAAAATAAAATAAAATAAAATAAAATAAAATAAAATAAAATAAAATAAAATAAAATAAAATAAAATAAAATAAAATAAAATAAAATAAAATAAAATAAAATAAAATAAAATAAAATAAAATAAAATAAAATAAAATAAAATAAAATAAAATAAAATAAAATAAAATAAAATAAAATAAAATAAAATAAAATAAAATAAAATAAAATAAAATAAAATAAAATAAAATAAAATAAAATAAAATAAAATAAAATAAAATAAAATAAAATAAAATAAAATAAAATAAAATAAAATAAAATAAAATAAAATAAAATAAAATAAAATAAAATAAAATAAAATAAAATAAAATAAAATAAAATAAAATAAAATAAAATAAAATAAAATAAAATAAAATAAAATAAAATAAAATAAAATAAAATAAAATAAAATAAAATAAAATAAAATAAAATAAAATAAAATAAAATAAAATAAAATAAAATAAAATAAAATAAAATAAAATAAAATAAAATAAAATAAAATAAAATAAAATAAAATAAAATAAAATAAAATAAAATAAAATAAAATAAAATAAAATAAAATAAAATAAAATAAAATAAAATAAAATAAAATAAAATAAAATAAAATAAAATAAAATAAAATAAAATAAAATAAAATAAAATAAAATAAAATAAAATAAAATAAAATAAAATAAAATAAAATAAAATAAAATAAAACAAAATAAAATAAAAAAAATTAATATAAATAAAATAAAATAAAATAATATCAAATAAAATAAAATAAAATAAAATAAAATAAAATAAAATGCATTAAAATAAAATATAAAAAGAAATAAAAAAATTAAAAAAATAAAAAAATTATATAAAATAATACGCAATAAAGTAAAATAAAATCATATAATATAAATTAAAATACACTAACATCAATTAAAATAAAATAAAATTAAGTCAAATTAAATTAAACTAAAATATAGGAAAATAAAATAAAATGAAACAAATAAAATAAAAATTACATTAAATTAAATGAATAAAATTACATTAAATTAAATAAAAAGAAAAGAATTAAAAAAATTAAATTAAATGATTTAAAATAAAATAGCGGAATAACATAAAATAAAATAAAATGGCGGAATAACATAAAATATAATAAAACAGATTAAAATAAAATGGAAAAATAAATCTGTTTTATTTTATTTTATGTTATTCCGCCATTTTATTTTATTTTATGTTATTCCGCTATTTTATTTTAAATCATTTAATTTTAATTTTTTTAATTCTTTTCTTTTTATTTAATTTAATGTAATTTTATTCATTTCATTTAATGTAATTTTTATTTTATTTTTTCCATTTTATTTTATTTTCCTAAATGAAGATAAAATAAAAATAAATTTTTTTAAAATAAATAAAAATAAAAAAATTAAAATATAATATAATAAAATAAAATGAAATATAGTATATAAACTTCAATAAAAAATATCAAATTAAAATATGTTGACACTGAATTACTTCGCTTTATTAATAAATTTGACACATTTTATTAAGGTTGATGTTTCTGACAGCTAACCGAAAACAAGAATCTTTTATGACAATTCTTGTTTTCGGTTAGCTGTCAAAATTGTCATAAACGATTCTCGTTTTCGGTTAGCTGTCAGAAACATTTACCTTAATAATTCGGTGTGTTTACTAATGTACCTATGAATGAAAATATATTGTAATAGTAAAATATTCTTGTTTGAGGTTTAGTATTTATTTAATTTTATTTAACAGTCAACCCACTCAATCATTTTGGAAAATGTCAAGTAAAGTGGTTTAGTTTCTGTTATATGTTTATTACGTATTTTATGAATTTCTATGTATACTTCAAAGTAGATTAAGCATAATAAATAAATATAAACATAAATATTTACATATATTTCTTGTCATGATGTCAAAAGCAGAACGAAAATTTTCACGAAACAACAGAAAGTGATTTCAACAAGCCTTCAGGCGATTTTTTGCATTTAAATGTAAATATTTGTATTTTCAGATTATGTTTGTATATTCATATATAGGTTGTGCATAAATATGAAAAAATATATGTAGGTATATGTATATGAACATGATGTTATTAGATAGACCTTTAACAAAATGTATGTTTTTTTCAATTGAGAGGGTAAAAACATTAAGCACTGCTCTAATAATTTCCATTTTTCCAACTTAAATTTCTGCTGTATTTTGTTATTTAAAGTGTTACTATATTCTGTTGCATAACTTTAATTACGTGTTTCATTTTTGTCTATTTAACTCGACTATGGATATTCTCTATGGAACTAATAGTTAGTGAAAGACAATTTTCTTTACATCTGTGCATACTTCATACTTTATTCCCAATTATTAAAAAAACTCGATAACCTACTCATATTTATAAAAAAATAAAATAAATAGAGGGTTGCTATTAATTGCTTCAATGTTTTGAGCAGCATCTTATATAAATAAAGATATTAATATTCTTATCCTTGAGGAGTTAGCCTTCATGCTGCAGATATTAATTCTCATCAATCATTTACATAAGCAGTTGTGTAGTTACTTAATCGCACGAGGTTTGTATGCGGCTTATTTGCCTGTATACAAATATAAAGTTCACAGATATACATACATACATATGTTTGTATATTAGCATGAGTACACGAATTCAGTTATCCTTTCATCAAACCGCAGCATAGCAAAATTTACATAATAATAAAGCTGTTATGTAGCGCTGCAGTGGTAGGCGGGCTTCATTGCTTTTGCTTACGCTACTTGCGCCCAAAGCGCTATAAGCCGATTAAAACGCATACAAATTTCGGTTGAATATTATTAAAGTCTTTCAACAAATTTTGTTGTATACTAAATATTTATTAATCACCTTCCATTAATAGCTATGGGCTAAGCATAGACATTGTGTAATTATATACACGTACATATATACGAGATGAGTAGAGTGAGTTTTTCTACATTAAGCTGTGTATAGAAAATATTACGGTATAAGAATTATTTTGATCCTTAAAGCGAAAATACAAAAAAAAGATTTAAAATGTTAAAAAATGAATAGAAAAATTAAAAAAAAATGTTAAGGTTTTATTTTATTTATTTTCTTTTTAATTTAATTTTTTTTATTTTAATTTTTTTAAATAAATTCCGAAGGCCGTTAGCGAGTTGGAATGTTACAAAAAATAATTCTTCAAAAAAATTTTATTATGCGCCTTCTACTTACATAACTATTTTGTTAACCTTAAAAAAAAAAACACCATTTCTTCAGTAAAAACTTAATGGAATGTAATAGTTTCCATATTAATTAACATGCTTTCGTCTTTCACTGTGTTTTAGCAAACAATTTTCACGACAAAAACCTTTCCCAAATTAAGGCCTATATTGGAATAATATTATAGCAAAGTATTATCAATTAAATAAGATTTTCTAGGGTCGAGTGAGAGCAGTATAGCGCTTGCATACCCATTTAAATAAATTTTGAATATATGAAAAATGCTCAGCTAACGAAACGATGCCATTTCGTTTTGTTGTTATGAAAAATAAACTTAACGAAATGATCTTGTTTTGTTTCGGCGCTATGTTATCGAAACGAAACGAAATTGTTAATGTTGGTTAATGTTAATTTTAACTTGGCTTACTTAATTCAAAACGTATATTTGTTTTTGTATATATTTTAATAAACCAACAGTAAAGTTTTCGACAAAAAATTTCTGAAATATGCCTAAAAGATGAGATGAAATGGAATCTTTCGAGTAATTCACTCGAGCAATTTACTCAAATATGTAACCCTAAACAGGGCGTCCGAGAAATTTATTTTCGCGAGTTTTTAACAAATCGGATACCATGCTGTCTTGGCTTTTGTGTTTCTTGTGAAGCATATCTACTGCATTTATTTCAAAGACAGCTCAATCACCGAAGCCATTAAAGATCTAAGCAAGCTACTTTCGACGCTTACAGTGGGTTATAAATTTACCTAGAATTAGAATGTCTTTTTGTTGCGTAAATACAACTACATGTATGCTATACGAGTATGTACGTTTGTCTATACATGTATTTGTATTTTCAGCCCATAAATTTGGTATTCTCTTGTGAAAGTTGTATCAATGGTGCCTTCTAGTCTGCCTTTGTGGTTATATAACAGCAGAAGATGAACTTTAATATCACATTTGTATATTTGTACATACATATGTATGTACATAGAAATTTATTTCAATAACATCTTTATTATTTTGCAGTAAAAATATTTATAGCAACCAACCAAAAAAAAAAAGAAAAATTACTCTTTATGGTCGTTATGTGGTAGTGTTATGGCAAGCATTAAATATGACAATTACAAAAGTCTGGCAATAAATGGAATGCTATTTATATTACGCTAGCGGTTAAACAAATACTTTTTATTGCATATGCAAAAGCAATTTGGAATAAAAATGTTATTTTTTGTAATTAAAAGAGAGAAACTGTTTGAGTTCCTATAAACGAGGAAGGTGACAGCAAATTGTTTATTAATTCGCAAAATCAAAATTTTTTCGACAGCAAAAAAATTAAGTAAATTAATAGAAAATATACCCAAATCTCTTTTTACTTGATAGGATACTTTCAAAAAAATTCCTCTAAAAAATTCGTGTAAAAAGAGAATTCGGTGTAAAAAATATTGAAAATATTTTTGTTAGAGCTCATCTAATTTATTTCGTGCTTACACAATTTAATTTATTAAGCATATTTTAAAAAGGTAATTATACTATGGGCAAGAGAAATAATATCTGAAATTCACTATTATAAAAAAGTTTCCAGAATATTAAAAATCGCATTAAAGCAAAAAAGAAAAAATGCGTTCAAAAAGAGAATTAGGTAGGTGTGAGTATTGCTGAAAACCCGTTAACTCACCGGCAGCTATTTTTTCAAAGGAGTTTTCAATAAGAGGTGTTACTTTGAATGTCCTACTATTCCAAAAGATACCACTTTTGAAGCTGTAATTTTTTTTTAGGACACGTTAGTGACTGATGTGGCCCAAAGTGTTGAAGAAACCCCAGATTTGTCCATTGCTCATCGTTCTTTTGAATTGGGCATCCCAGAAACATCATTACACCGTATTTTGCATAAAGACTTGGGTCTTAAGGATTATAAAGTTCAGTTAACACAAGACTTCAAGCCGGCCGATCATCAACATCGTCGTGTTTTTGCTGATTGGGTCCTTGAAATGCATGAAAATGATCCGGAATTTCTTTGAAAACTCATCTGATGACTAATGAGGGCCATTTCCATATCGATTACCACGTTAATAAGCAAAACTGCCGCATCTGAGGCTCGAAAAAACCCAAAATTTATTGTTGAAAGCATCTCCTCTCAACGTGTAACTATTTGGTGCGATTTAAGGACCTTAGATTTTCGAACAGTTACTGTGAATGGATTGCGCCTTCGAGAGATGATTAATTAATTTTTATGGCCGGACCGTGTTATCTCTCGAAGGGCTGATCGCAATTGGTCACCGAGATCTTGTGATTTAACACCTTGCAACTGCTTCCACGTGTAAGATAAGGAAAGCGCCAACAGGCCAAGGTCGATTCGATCATTTTTCATTATTAATGGCATAACTTCCTGTTTACATTGAAACAAATATCCGATTAATATCAAAATAACAACTCTTATTGGAAAACCCTATTTCTGAAATACATTTTTGTTTAAAAATTTTGGAATATTTAAAATCGTTTTAGAGGAAAACAATACGTTTAAATGAAGAATCTTTTTCTTTTTGAATCGTTTTAAATCAAATTCGTGTGAAAAGAAAGCTCGGCCTGATGAATTTCGGTTGACCCACTCCCGTTACACTGTAAAATCAGCACTTTTTTTTTAATTTTTTGCCAAAATTGCACAAATTATTAAATTGAAATTTACCAAATAATTTTTAGACAATTTCTCTTTTGGCTCTAGGCGAAAAGTAAAAGCCAAGAAAAATGTTCGCAATTTTCCAAAAAAAAAAAGAAAAAAAAAATCATCAACCATAGCGAAATTACCAAAGTCACGATCGCCACTCGTTCGATCAATAACGGTGAATAGCTTTATGTACACAGGCAATCATCAATCGATCAATGACTAAAACTCAAAGTAAAACTGCAAATTGCACAAACATAAATAAACAATAATCGCAATAGACTCATACACACACACACACACACACACATACAAACGAAACAAAAATACAATGTTGTGATTTACAGCGAGATTAGCGAATTGATTGATATGCATTCTGAAATGAAATTTACAAAAAAAAAAAAAATTAGAAAAAATGGAAAAAATACTATAAAAATGCATAATGAAAGAGTTGATGAAAAGTACACACACACACAAACATACAAATCAGGTAAATGGAAATGTGTAATATGAGTGTTTATTTGTTGGCATGAAAGTATGCATTTGTTAGCGAAAATAAATACTCGTACATACATTCACTTATGTATGTAAGTGTGTTTATATTTCTCTGGACGTAATGTATCGTCGTATTGATCGTGTTGATCTGTTCGCTGATCTCTAACCCCCGCAATCAGTACTATTTAGTTGCGCTTTTGTGTGAGGTAAATGCAAATAAATGGAAAATAATACAAAACTATGCAAGCAAATGCATTTTGTTGTACAACAAATAATGTAGAAAAATACAAATTTTTTTTCGCATACATTTTTAATAAATAAATGAGAAATGATTAGCTAGTCAAATTGTTAAGACTTGTTCAGTTGAGCTGATAATAATCAAGTGCAAGCAAGTATTTTATTTTATTTTTTTTAATGCTCATTATTTGGTATAAACATACATACATATATCAACAGCCGTAATGTAAACTGGTATGTTTGTATGCCAAGCGTGTGCAATTAGGCGATTTATTGTCTTTTCCCATAGAATCAAATCATATTTTTACCACAGAAATTTTCGATACAAAGGCAACTGTCACATTTCTACTATAAATATCCAAGTTTTATACTAGTTCAGTATGGTCGGAAAAATAACTAGTTCAAACCGTAGTTTTTTCAGTAATTTATTAAAAATAAACCTTAAATTAAACAATATTTTAACATTTCATTGTCACTGTAAAGGAAAAATGTGATATTGAGCGGCAAACTTTACGAGTATATGGTATATTATATAAAAGGCTTTGTCCGGCATGACTGATCAAGCTTTAAGCCGTGATCGTAGAGTCCTTAAACTTGGAGTGTATCTTCTGCGTATGACGTAAGCGTCCGATAAGAAAGGAATTTCTGGGGTAAAGACTTGTAACTGATCTATTCCAAAAAATCGAATTTATAATGAAATCGTTGGATTTACATGAAATTTGGTACAAAAGCAGCTTTTTGTCTAACTTACCATTACAATCACCTGGAACCGAACTAATCGAAAAATGTAATAATGTGGGGAACAATATCTCATTGTCAACATTAATATGTGGAAAACTTAATTTGCGTGAAGTGGACGTGAACAAATCGTAACCTTTCTTCGATTCGCTTAATATTTAGAACATCGATAGGACTTTGCTTAAAGTACCATAAACATAGCTTTTCCTTCCGGTATTGAACCTAGGACTGATCTATTTGCAAAAACCTTAATCATGGTTCGATTTACTAGGCTTTTTGCCTAGGTCAATGGGTAGAGAAATTTTCATTCCGCGAGCGATCCATGTGAAATAATATTTATGGTTCTTCAAATTGCATGCGGGCAAATGCGTGGACAACCTCAATGCGATAACCATTGGTTCGAGCTGTGGACATCCCAACTTCGTATCCAATTCGAATAAGAGTATCTAGAGAAGAAGTCTGATGGGAAAACGTGATGGTTTCTGAAATAGCAGATATAACTTCTACCGTCCAAATTGTGATTGTGTTTCGCAAAAATATACCCCCTTTATTGTAAGCCTCGTAAATCTCTTTCCCAGGCCAAATTATACGATATTTTATTTGTTTTCTTAGTTTGGTCGAGAATTCTGCTTGAAACTATTATCCATTGTATGTCTTAAACACACTTCCAGACTGATATTCATAGTGTAATATTTTTTAGACATTTTAAATTTTTAAATTAAAAAGTCTAGCAGCTGGCGATGTTTCTCTAATAGAATTTGTTCTAGTAGCCAACTTATTACATTCCCATTGGTCCTTATATTGATACGGCTTTACTTCACGTTATGCTGGAGCCTTAATCGGCTGAAGGTGGGACACTCACAGGTAATCCACAGTTTCATACTGTTCTGTGCTTGCTTTGCACTCAGCAAAATCTAGTCCCACGGGTAGATGCCCGTAAATACAACGTTACTGAGTTTAATTTTGTTTGGTACTAGTAACAACTTGGACTGTCTGTAATCCATGACCCCCTTAGTTTTTTTATAGACACGAGCTAGGTTTGGAATGCTCCAGTACCTCAGGTGTTCCTCTAGATTTTGGTTTACTGACGTAGTGGGGAGTGATAGCCGCACCGACTGTGCCAGTGCGGGCCGGTTCGTTTGCCTTATCTTCTATATTCTTATGAACCGGGACCCAATGATCACTATGTTCCCCCGTGATAATCAGGTATTTGACTTCCTGCATGTTCTCTATGTTTGTCACTTTTAGTAATGCTTACAATCTGCTCGGGAATCTATAGGGGACATCCGTCACATAGAAGGTCTCCGTTTCTCTCTTTCTCAGCTCGTCGTTTTGATCAAATCGATATAAAATGATAACTTATTGTACAATAATTGGAATATAAAATATATTTCAACTATATTTTCTTATCTTCTTACGATTGCAATAGCCGAGTGGTTAGCATTTCGTACTGCCATTCGGAAGGCCGGAATTCAAGTCGAGGTTCGAACAACATCTAATTTTTTTTCTAATTGCGGTCGCCCTATGGCAGGGAATGTTAAACCCTTCGAGTGTATTTCTGACATGAGATGTCAATTGTCGGATTGGAGGACGGAGTCGGCCGAAAATCGCTTCAGTGATTACAAAGCGCTATTTATATACGTAATATATAAAATTTTCATGTCATAGACACGATACTTCTTCGAAATGGCTTGACCGATTTTAATGAAATTGTATGTGCATATTTAGTAGGTCTGAGAATAAATAACATCTTTTTTTCACAGCGGGAAAAGGACCTGGGACTGATCTATTCGAAAAATTAGAATTTATAATTCAGAAACATTACTATTATTTCCAGGAATAGTACCTAGGACCGATCTATTCGAAAAAATCTTTTCTATGGTTTGGATTAATATATACAAATTTTCGGAAGTGGACCAAGGGTCACCGAGCAGATGTTTGATTTGGCTTGGTCCATTCCATAACCCGATAGATGGCATCATTCGTTGACTTAAGCTGAAGCTTTGTTTGAAGGCACGCCCGTGCGTATCGGGATCCGTTCCCTTGCATTTACGCGCGTAAAAGCTGAGCAATTGTACTCTTAGAACGATAATCTTAGTTACGATTCGATTCACTTGAAATTTAATTTCTTGGTAGCTTATTGTTTAGATTAATATGCAGAAACTGGGTTCTTAGTAATCTTATTTATGGTTCAATTTGCTTGAATTTTTTTATTTCCGTTCGCATGGGTTGCCGGAACTTTTCTTATCTGAAACAGCTTAGTTTAATTTAAGTAATTTTATGAGAATTGCCCATTATCTTCTAGTATTATATATACATGTAATAAAGCGCTGAATAAAAGTGCCGATTCCGTATTTTTCGAACTAGTGGTTCTGGTAGTAAACAAAAATATTTGCTGCCTTATTTGAAATTTAATTATAAATAATTAAATTGATATGATATACAATATAAAATACTAAACAACAGTAATTAAACCACTAACGAGTTATTCGTGGTGTTTTAGCTAATCAATTTATCAATAAACTCCCACTAAGTGCAGTGCATGTCGACAGGCGTGAAGTATATTATATAATGTATTAATTAGGCAAAATCGCGTGAGTGTTAACGTGTTAAAAAAAAAATTTGTTTGAAAAAAAACTTGCCACTTTGCATTAAAAAATTTACAAATAATTTAATTCTCAAATACACATTTATACATACATACAAACATGCACATTCTCAACCACGAAAATTCCACCCGCATTACATGGATTCTGATCGAGAGGCCGGCCGCCTTCATGTGCACCTAAATCACGAGCTGTCATGCATGACATGAAATGTCAACAATGTCATTTGGTTAACAGCAATCATGTTCATGCATTAACGCCTGAACGATTTCACTAGTCACGGCTACCCGTTCCCATCATACACTTACATACAAATGTAGGTATGTATGTAAAGCGAGTTGAGCAGTAGTGCGCCTCTGCGATAGCCTACACTGAAATAGCTTTGATCAATTTGGGAACCGTTCTTACTCATGAAGCACTTTTGTACTACAAAGTGTGACAGCGGGACAGAGAGGCAGAGAAAGAGAGAGAGGGAAAACTAAAGATTTGAAAATAAAACGGCGCAACACCTCAAATCACCCTCGGAGCATCACGACTGCGGCATAAAAATCTGCTAAACGCAATAAATTAAATAAATATTTAATATTAACACAATATTGATTTGCGTACAATAGGAGCTGCGCTATGTGCAACAAAAAATGCTGTTCAATTTTAAAATATTAAATTACTATATTTAGTACAACAAATAAGTGTGCTTGTATGTATGTTTGTACACACAGATTTGTGTTATTTTCATTTCTTTGCGCCTCATGTTTGTTTGACTTATAAAAGTACATACATATGTATACATATTAATGACACTTTTGTTTGCTTGTTTTACTTATAGTATTTAGCATTGTATTTTGCTTTCAATTATCAATATTATTATTATTTATTTTAAATTGTTTTTCTGTTTTTATTTATATTTAATTTTATTTTTTATTATTTTTAGTTCTTTTTCCTCGCCACAGTTGTTATATGTATGTAAGTTCTTCATTTGAGGTGAGTGGGTGTATTTGGCATTTTACTCACCGCTATATGGTATACATATGTATATGTACATACTAGTATGTATACATATACTTATTCGTCACTCATCGCTCTGACTGTTGACTTTGCTTCAAATACACTGAGCTTCTTTGATTAATAAACGAAAATTAAATATTTTCTTCTGCACTTTGATACATGAGTATTAAATATGCATCAAATTATTTTGCAGTTTTAAAAATGAAAAAAAAAAATTGTAAAGCAATAAAACTTTATTGAGAACTCTCTAGTATTGAATGACGCATATTTTGCAGAATAGGAAATTCTATGTTAAAAAGAATGAAAATGAATTTAAAAAATTAATAAATATTTCCAAATTTCATATTTATTGCAAAAGTTTGTTCAAAATAATTTATAAAAAATTTTGGTACAAAAAAAGTGGCAAGAAAAGATTTAAATTTAAATAATGCAAAAATAAATTAATAAAAAATAAATAGTCAGTAAACAAGAATTAACGCATAAACCCAAAATTTTTATTTTCAAAAATTAATTCAATTTCAAAAATTTCTTAATATGAGATTATTGTAAATATGAGAGCAAAAATAATATAGTAAAATATTATATTAATAAGAAATAAATTATTTAAATTGAGTAATTAAAAGTTTTGTATCTAATTGTCGAAAGAATTTTGAAGAGAGAGAGAGAGAGAGAGAGAGAGAGCGAGAGAGAGAGCTTAGGTATGAGTGCTACCGGATTTATTACGCAGCTTCCCCCAAGTAGAATAGTAACTGCAAAGCTTGACCGAGCAGAGATCTCACTTCATTCCTCTGTAAACACACTTTGAACACGGTTCGAAACTAACCGTAAGTATAATAATGTTTTCATCTTTAAATACGGTAAAACAGTTACAAAAGCCCTTGAAACGCTGGCATTAAGGGGTTATATCCAGGCATTTTATTCTAAAAATTAATAGAAAAAATTTTAATATACAGAATTTAATGTAATTTAACAATAAACGATTTATTTTAGAAAATATTGGATCCCCTTGTTCCTGTAGCCGATCTCCAGAAATAAAAAAAAAAACATTTTTTTGTGAGAAACTCTACACTTTAAAGTGGCTTAAAAAATCGAAATTATTGCCAAAAATTTTACTCCTTCGATCATTACCAAACAGATATGTCTTAGAAGGTCGTGCGAAAATTTTAAGCCGATCGGTTCAGAGAAATTCAGAGATTCTATTTTTGAACAGGCTGAACAGGCTGAACGATAAAATATGCCAACACCATGGCATAATCTGAGTGAAATGGTTGCCTTTTTATCTGTAACCAACCGTCACTTGGCATGATTACCTCATTTAGCTAAATTTTGTTTAATTTATTTCAAAAATTTTAATACAATTATTAATTCAGTTTATTTAAAAAAAAAGATTTTAAGCTAGAAAACTAAAAATGCAGTGAAATCTTTAAACACTCTGCTCAATAATCATAAATTCTGCACCATTTATAGTCCAACTATTCGCGGTGAATTTTATATGCGATTAAATAATTTAATTGATCATAAAATACATTGAAAGTAGCACAATCTGGAGATTTTAAACAAGCAAAGCAATTCAAAAACAAACAGCCAACCAACTGAGAAGTTCTGAATACAAATAAAAGACGCACATAAATTTATATGCTCATATGCAAATACATATTTATAAAGCGCTTTAATAAACACAAACTGCAGTCGCCATTAGTTTTCCTAATGCCACACATCATTGGCGCATTAGAGTCTACCATACGAGTATCAAAGGTTCACAAGCTGCACAAGCGGCTGGCTGCACTGAGACCAGACGAGACGAGGCGAGGTGAAGCGTGTTAGGTGGTCTGTTTATTAATAAGAATAGCGAAAATTGATTTTTCAACAAAATAGAAAATAGCGTAAAAAGTAATGTAGTGTGGGAACACAAACACAAATGCATAAATAAATTTACCCGCAAAGCATCCCGGCTGGAAAGTCAAGCGCTATTTACACCAATAATTAACCAAAGCAACAGGCAATGGCCTAGGGATAACAATCTCTTAAAATCATACTTTTTCATATGTATTGGCACAAGCTGATTGGTATATACGTATATGTACATACAATATGTATGTATAAACATAAAGCCGCGCGCTTTTGGGTCGCCAACATAAATAAGTAGTTGAGTAAAATTGACTTCAGTCATCTAGCTTTTGCCGTCACATCACCACCTCTTGCTTCTGTTGTCTACATCTTACACTCACTTTACTCTGCTGCTTGTTTGGCTTTACAAATTTGTTTATGACCCGTGAGCGTTTGCCGCGTGAACGTGTTGAAAATTTCATTTTATGCGCCAACGCCGCTGAGTGAATAACATCACACTTAATGAGCTACTAAAATTAACTAAGTACCTTGAATTTGTTGAGATCGCAATGGTTGAATGCATAACATAATTTACACATAAAGTATATACGTGTATGTGTATATGAAAATATGTATATATTCTTGCAGTATTTAGTCTCAAAAAGTGTCCTCTGTTGTTAATTTTTTAATTTTATTTCTTCTTCTACTCTTTCTTTTATTTTTAATCAATTTATAATCTCATCTTTAATTACACTCAAATTCGTTGAAATAAAAGCATGGCAAGACATTTTTATTATGACTTTGACAGCAGTGAAATGGATTTGTAAGTGGCATGAAATGTGAAAATTCGTTAATGAATTTGTTTTCATTAATTTTGAGATGCTTCATTGTTAGAGACTCCGTATAGATACGAGGGTTGTTTGATAAGTCGGTGTATATATATTTTTTTTTCAGCAAATAGGCGTCTCCTTTTAGCTCTATACATTTAGGCCAGCGTTTTGCCAATTTTTGTATTACTTCCAGCAGGTTAATTCAAGGCTCTCAAAAGCGTTTGTTTCATAACTGACGTCTTCATTTGAGTCGAATCCCTCACCGGCCAGCCATTTCTTCAAGTTTGGAAACAAGAAAAAATTGACGCAGAGTGCTAAATATGCTGATTTGAGAGAGAGAGAAAGAGAGAGAAGAAGAAGAGTGGGAAAATGTCACTGACTTATCAAACAGCCCTCGTATATAAGTATGATTTTTTGGTTTACTCCATTATGTAATTAAAAATTCTTTGGCTGTTGCTTGCTCTTGTTTTATTTGAAAACAATTGCAAGTCATTTTACTTTGTTGAAGGATAATTAAATTTGATTTCTTCGGAAAAGTATTTTTTGATGCAATTTATTAATTTCAGTTTTATTGGTTTTTTCTTATGAGTACGGAACCTTTCTTTCATTCGATCGATGTTTTCATGAAAGTACTCGTGCTTATTTTATTATGAAATTGCAAACATTTAGACGAGTGTCATACTTAAGCTTAAGAAGCAAGAGTCATCCTTTGATGGCTTTCAAGGCTGATATTGTTGTTGCTATTAATAATGAAGATATTTTGTCATCTCATTGATCTCTAATACACTTCTTACTATCGCTTCCTAGCCCCGTCTAGAGGTATCATAACAAATGGAATACGGTAACAGTACGAACCTCTTATAGATGATTCTTCTTTATTTAGTTCTGTGGCTCGTTTTATTTTCTCTAGTAGTTGCTTAGAGAAGTCAAACGAAAAAAGGTCACTTTATCAGAAACTTCGATTGATATCGAATGATTCTTTGTGGTCCTTTCTAGTTGTGACAAGGATACCGAAGTAAGACATAGCGGCGGCTTCTTTACTTGCTGAAGAAGAGCGCTTTAAAATATCACGTTTCTTGTCCAGGATTTGTGGTATGGTAAATATCTGGTAGACGGTGGTCTTTAATATTTCCTACAGTGCTCTACAAAGAACTTAATATGCAATATAGAGAAGCCTTATCCAAGACCAATATCTTTCATGACTAATTACCCATGGCTTATGTCAATTTCTCTGTAATTTCTCCTTTCGCCTTCCGAATTGTAGTAATTAATGTTAATTAAAAAATTTCAATCGCTTCGCTTCAAAAATTTGGAAATGTTATCGTTAAAGCAGTTATCGAAATAAAATTTACTTTATTTTTACGCTAAACGAAAAGCTGTCGTTAATGTTAAATCGTTAACAGATAATGCTGAATCGTTAACAGACAATGTTAAATGTTAAAACTGAAGTGCGCTGTTAATGGCCTCGCAAGCAGCCTTGTTAAATAACATTAACGATTAGTTTGTGCGGGTCCAACGTTAACAATTTCATAGCACCGAAATGAAACAAATAAACAAAACAAAATTTATTTTTCATATGAACAAAATGAAATGACATCGTTTCGTTAGTGACCATCTTTGTTTTAAGGTAATGAATTTTATAAGAATTTTGTAAACTTTGCTTTTTGGGCAAAATATCAATATCTGTTTGTAAATTCTTTTATCTTCTCAAAAACTTATTTTCTTCATGCACCACTAAGATATCACATTTATTTTACGGTAATGATCATATACCTACATTCGAACAACGTAAATTGCGTAACCCACACAATGATAGATACATCAGAGAAACTTTTGACAAAGCAAATCTTTTCTTTAGTTGCATTTTTTTACTTCATTTTTTGTATGCAATCAAGCGGCGACCATTAAAGATGTAAGTTGGCAAAGCAAGGTGAAACAAATACCACTGAAACGACACACATAAGTCGCGCGCTTACAACATTGAGCTGACCAACAACAAATGCCACCACTCTCACCGCCAACGCCATCAGCAGTCACCAAATAAATGTACGTACTTTCAACCAGACATTTCGACGCATTTCCGCGACTATCAATTCTACACTTCCGCTAAGTTTACTGTCTGTTGTGATGGTATGCCTGCTCTTTGGCCAAGCGCTGCGCAAAGTTTTAGTGCCGACCTTAGTGTATTTGCTGGTGGCTTTGGATTTTCGGCTGCTTGCCAGTATTTTATTTTAATTAAAGGGAGTAACTGCGCTGCTTGGTTTTCGTTTTTCATTTTCTCCTTTTCTTTGTTTTTATTGTGTGCATAAACAGCGGGTCACCACCAGCCAGCAGCTCGTGGCAACGATCAACGGTGGCTGTAATGTGGTGAGTTGTAGTAGTTTTAAGGATGTGCTGGGTGAGATACACAAGAGTTGCTTATTTTTTTATCATTTCTTTTCCCTAAAAATGAATGCCTTACTCTGCATGAACGCCAAGCTCCCACAGCAAACGCTTTAAATTGGCTGCGGTCAAGAGTAAGAGTAGGCAAATGTGATGGATGGTGGGAAATTGCGCTTTCACTGCAAGCTGAAAGTTCTCAGGGAAAATCGCCATTTAGTTTTATTAAAAAATAAGAAAACGAGCAAAGAGAAAACAACAGACAGCTATGAGCTCGCAGCAGCAGCAACTGGTAACTTTAAAGATTTCTCTTCCGGCACTACAGAAAGTTTAAAGTGGCAGCAAACTTGTTGAACAAAAAATAAAGAAAAAGCAACACCAAAGCCACACAAAAGTGCCAAGTAGTGCAACAGACTACCACCACGTAGAAAAAAGTACAAGTAATAATAAATTTGGCTGTATAATTGAAAACTAAAGCGTTTTTTCAATTAGTACAAAAGGTGAAGTGTTTCTCCGAACAACTATATGTACAAGTATGTATGCAGGCGTTGTGGCACAATATACATATAAATATTTATAATTAGTTTATGAATTGTAAAATAACTGGCAGCACTTGTACGGGCAGTGCCTGAATGGCATACAAACCTAGAGTCCAGACAAAATTCAAAATTAATAACAGAACATTCCAGTTTTTCCTTTTTAATTAGAATTTTTAATTTTAAATTTTTCATTTCAGTTTTCATTCTCTTAGGTCACCTGCAACACTGCTGGACACGTTACTGTTTGTGTGCCATGCCTCAGATGCATATCAAATTAGACCAAAAGATATGCATTTGCCAATCGATAGTTGCAAGTCAATTTGTTTAATTGAAATGGCATTAATCAACAATGAAATATATAGGGTTATCACTTTTGTGGTTTCGAAAATAAACCTAAGGAAGTTGCTTTTAAAACATTTATCTTTCATGAAATTCCCTTTTTATTATGAAGTTTTGCACCCACGAAATGGATAACCCTATGTAATTGGCGCTTCGTAACAGCTGAAGCAATTTTTGTCCGAGCTCCTCTTCCAATTTGTGATGTGCTTCTTGATGTTTTTCCCACAGTTTACCAGGTGTGTTAGTTGAAGTTTGCCGGTTTTACTAGTAGATGTAGATGGATTTATTTTGAGAACCCGAAGCGAAAAAAACCATGGCTGGTGAAGCTGGCCCATTGACTGCAAGGCCAAATCGCTTTGGCCGTAAGACAATGCTCTGTGTTTGGTGGGACCAGTGTGATGTGGTGTACTACGAGTTGTTAAAACCTGGTGAAACGGTGAACACGGATCGCTACCGACAACAAATGATCAATTTGAATCATGCGTTGAGAGAAAAACGGTCGGAATAGGCCCGAAGACATGGCAAAGTTATCTTGCAACATGACAACGCGCCGTCTCATACCGCTAAACTGGTGAAAGACACATTAAAAACACTTAATTGTGAAATATTATCGCACCCGCCGTACTCTCCAGACCTCGCCCCGTCCGACTATCCCCTTTTCGCATCGATGGGACACTCCTTTGCAGAGCAGTGCTTCGCTAATTTTGAAGAAGTCGAAAAATGGCTCGTCGAATGGTTTGCCTCGAAAGAGAAAAAGTTTTTTTTGGAATGGTATCCATAATTTGCCTGGGCGAAATGTGTACAAACCAATTGAATAAAAAAATTTTGAGATTCCTCTGAAAATTAAGTATTTTCTTTATCGAAAAAACCATGAGAGCTACATATATGTTATGAGCGTCCGATCGGTATAAAGTTTTTCCTTTATTTTTTGGGTACGTTAGTCGTACCTGGACTCGAACCCTGGTTGCCGAATGGCAATATGCACCCACATATGGTATACTAACTAATATATATGGTATACAACTCAAATATACACCTTGCTTTTGGCATAATCCTTAGAGAAAAAGTCAGCTAACTTTCAGAAATTTAGAATATTTCCATTAAGGTGAAAATTATTATCTTTTTCTGCTTGAAAACAAGCATAAAAAGAAAATATTTCTTCGCCAATTGAGAAATTTACTCAATAAAACGGTCAATAAATAATTTTTAGCTTTCATACAACACATTTGGCTAAAAGCATTTGCTATTGCTTTGATTTCAAATATACTATGGTACTCAAGTGGTGTGTTTGAAAATGTGGGGCAAATAAGAGTGTTATTTTTATGTTCATTTTGATATTTTCTTGGTACGCAATAATTTAACTTTACAATTAGTCAAATGCGAAAATCATGGATTAATAAAATAAGTCGATGCTCTGCTTGTCACTAGTTCTGCTGCTAAATAAAAATTACTTCAAAGTCTGAACTGGCGGCAAACAAGGTGATTCAATCCGTCTTTGAAAACCAATCATAAATTTACAGAGCTTGGTTGGGCAGTTTTGATACGCCAACCATACAACCCTAAGGTACCTTACATCATTTGACTATCATTTGCCTCGGCAAAAGAAATTGCTTACTACTGAGTTGTGCGAAGTAATACCTTTGAAAAACTGGTGAAATTGTGGAAGCACTACTTGTTATTGCCTATTCGTTATTTCTGGCCAAAACTACACTATAAGACTTTAATTTAGCTATTACATTCCTCATCTTTGGTTTTTTTTAGACATTTTTGCTCTTTCCAAGATCGAAAATTATCATGAGAAGATCGCGTTTTGCATCGATTGAGGAGATTAAAATCGAGTTACCGTAAAAGTTCAAAGAAATGTCAAAAATTGTATATCAGAACTGCTTTGAGGATTGGTAAAAATGCTGGAAAGAATTTTTCATATCTGAGATGGACTGCTTTAGACAATTTCGGTGATATTAGAAAAATATGTTAAATATGTGATTTTGTTATCGCGAAGACTTACATATTAGTCTGGTAAAAAGTAATATATTATTTTTTGATTCAATTAAAGGCTTTGTTTATTTTAGTTAGAATTATCTGTCATATGACTCTAACATAGAAACTCGTGTCCCTATTTGACAAAAAATTAGGATAACCGATTTTCACAGGCTTCTCTAGAGGCCAGGAATAGATGGTAATCTCTTGGCGCGAGGTCCAGACTATAAGGTGGATTCATAAGAACCTCCCAACCAAGCTCTCGAAGCTTCTGACGAGTCATTCTCGATATATAGGATGCGGAGTTGTCGTGATGAAACACAATTTCCCTCCTGCTGGCGAAAACTGGGCGCCGCTGGGTAGTTGCTTCCTTCAGACGGTCCGCTTGCTGACGGTACAGGTCTGAATTAAGAGTTTGGCCGTAGGGGAGCTTATAGTGGATGATTTCTTGTCAGTCCCACCAAAAGCACACAAAAAATTCTTTCTGTACGACCGTTTTCATTTGACTGTGCTGTTTGTGATCTTCTTTCCATTAGCAGTTACCATCTGCTTTTGAAAGGGGTCGATTTTGTTACGATTCAGCAGCGATTCGCAGATTCCATGAGGTTTTTTCTCGTTGAATCATGTGACAACCATACATCGAGCTTCTTTGTGTATCCTGCCTTTTTTTGTGATATGTTTAGCTCTTGGGTAATAGAAACAGTGCTCGCATGATGGTCAGACTTGACGATTTCTATTATTTTATAGAGATTGCTAACAATTGGCCTTCACCCTGGATGATCTTTTAAATCAAAATTACCGGAACGAAATCGACGAAACCTAAATTGTCCATGATTGACTGTTACGGTGTATTCATTTACCATTTTTTAAACTAATAAATTTAGTGGTAAAATTCGGTTAATTTGTTACACTTTGGTCAACAGTAATGTGTAATTAATGCTACTGAATTCTTTAAAAATAACTTGAATTTGTTCATATATGCATAATTATGTATGTATATACTCGTACATGTTGCCAATGGAGGCAAGCACATCTGCTTAATGTAGATTCGACAGTAGCAGAAATGTATTTAAATCTTAAAAAGTGCATATCCAGCGTAGACAGTACAATACTTATTTATTAAATATGGGCGTTACGATTTTTAAAAAGACCCAAATCAAAAATTATCAATTTAGAATTTAAGGAAATTTCCTTCGCTTTGTAACACACGAAGTACAACTGTTGCAAGTAGAAATTGACGAAAGGCCTTACGCGTGAGCTTTACTTGACTTCGTTAAGTAAAATGACTTGCATTTTCATATCTAATAAACTTTATAGCTATACAAGACTTTCAATATATTATAGATTTTGTTGATATACTGTAGATATTGATTAAACTATAATTTTTTGGAACTAATTTAAGTTGTTTTTTTTTTTTCAATTATCGTTTTTTTTATAGTTCTTCGGCTAAGAATTAATGTATAGGTATATTGTACAAAAATTTCATCACAAAAATATTTTTTTCATATCCTTCAAACAATAAATTTTGAGTTGTGCTTTTTATGAAGACACTATTCGTTATTTGAATATGAGTACTATAAGCTAAAATAGAGGAATGTAAGCAAATACATGAAACGAATTTAATGGCATAGCAAACTTGTGCTAATAATCTACACTGTAACAATTTCACAAAGAAATTTTCACAGATATACATATGTACATGTACATATTAACGTTTATTTGCATTTACAAATGTGTGAAAAATATGTAAAAACAAAAAAAAAAGAAAAAAAAAACATTGAGATCACCTACTTAGACGGATATGAAAGTTTTACGACTACGAATTTGTTTTGTTTGTTTGCACCATAAATAAATACAAACACATATATACATACACGTATATGTATGTATAACAAATAATATTTATATATTTGCACTATTGCAAGTGAAGCAAGAGAAAAATATAAGATTTGAGTTTGAGCAAAATTACTTTCGGCTTCTTTTGAAAATGCAAGCGTTGATTACGCACGTCTGTGTTAAAATATGTATATATATGTATGTGTATATAACATTAAAAATGTTGTCAAAATAATGGCACACTAATCATTCTCCAGTCGCAAATACCAAGCAAAACATTTCTTTTTTAAACAATAAACAAACAAAAAAATACAAATACTTTTAACCGTAAATAACCACAAAATTCCACAAACCAGCAAAAGTTTAGAGACACTAAATGTATTTGACATTTTCTCCACTAATAAAGATGTAAGCGAGACCAAACTCCTCCACTCCACGCCACGTCACTCCGCTCAATTCGCAAAATATTTATATACAACAAAAAACTAGCAAAAAGTCATTTGGTATTTGGTGTAGCGAAGAGTGACAAACAGTCAAAAGTGATTATTACTGAAAATAACAACAAATAATCATAAAAGTTTTGCACCAAATAAAAACCACAAAATATGCCAAAGCCTAAAATAAAGCAAAGTAAAGAGTGATTGCAGCTTGGACGGCTACACACACATACACGTACATACATGCATACGTAACATAGATGGCTGGAGTAGGCCTGCAGCGGCAGTTGCAAGCATTGCTTTTATTTTATAGTATATGTATGTACAAAAGTTTGTGCGCCCTTGCGGTATTGTTTGTTTGCTGAACGGCGCATTGACATTAATTGCTTGTGAAACATTTGCCATTAGATGCAGTTGAACTACTTTTCAGGCGAAGCACGAAGGAATTAATAAATTTATATGCTGCGATTTAAGTTTATTGAGAAATTCGTATATATATACATATGTACATGCCAATGAAAAGATAGAAAATATTTATTAGAAGCCCCTTGGAGACGTACTCCTGGAAACAAATATTAATAATATTACGAATGAATTAAATAATAAAGTAAATTAAATACAAAATCAATAAATAAAAATAATATAATAATAAAACAAGTAGAATAAAATGAAATTAAAAGCGAATTAAAATAAAAAATAAAAAAATAAAATAAATATAATTAAATTAAATTAATATAATAAATTAAATCTAAAAAAATACAATAAGAAAACAATAAAAAATAAAATGAAATCAAATAGAAAAGCGCATAATAGTTTATACATTAAATAAAAGTAAATTAAATAATTATTAGAGAAATAAATAACTAAATAAAATATTATAAACTAACATAAAAAACCTAGTAGGAAAACAATAAACTAAAATAACAGAAATTAAAATTTAATTAAAAAGGTGAATTAAATAGCAAAAAATTATAATTAAACTAAATAAAACAAAATGAATTAAAATACAAAAAAAGTAAGGCTAAACAAAATTAAATCAAATTAGAATAAAATAAAATAAAATAATAACTTATTGAAAATATAATAAATTATATTAAAAAATCGAAAGAAAGTAAAAAATAGTAAAATAAAATAAAATAAAATTAAAAAAATAAAATAAAATAAAACAAAATGAAATAAAATAAAAAAATTAATGAAAATATAATAAAATAAAATAAAAATTCAAATAAAGTAACATAAAAGTAGTAGAATAAAATAAAACAACGTCAATTAAAATCAAATTAAATTATTTTAAGCATACTAAAATAAAATAAAGTAAATTAAGGGGTTAGGGGTAGTCAGAGGCACGAAAAAATGAGAATTTTCAGTATTTTTTTTTTGCTATTAAATAATTTTATTTTACAAAAGTAGTGATATGGTATTATTAAACAATGTTTTGACTTGAAGTCACGAAAATTTCGAAAAAAAAAATTTATTTCCGAAGTTACAGCTGTCTGTGTTAACCCAGTTCCAAAAAAAGGTCCTTGCGGTGACAATCATAAGTCCTTGGAGATTCATCTGAAATCAATCGGATAAAAAAAAATAGTTTTATAAATAAATAATCCTGGGCGTGATCGAAGGATTTTATTTTTTTTCAAAAATTAACAAAATGGCGGCCTCAGGAAATTTTTTTCTAGATTTTTGGGAAAAAATCAACAGTTAATTGGTCTTAAAAAATCGAAATTTTTCACAAAATAAAAATCCTTCGATCAGGCCCGAGTTTATTATGTATTCTACAAGCTGTATAAATTTCATTAAAATCAACTGAGCGGTTTTCGAGTTACAGTTGTCACCAGTTCAAAAAACATAGTTTTGAGAAAAACGCGTTTAAAGTTTCACACTAGCGCTTTGAAAGGCCCGAGCTCTCTTTGTTATTTGTCGAATAACTTAAAAACGAATTATCGGATTAACTTGAAATTTTCAGAGATTATTTTTAAGATATTATACTTAACGAAAATGCAAAAAAAAAAAAATTTTTTTTTGAAAATCCTGACTACACCTAACCCCTTAAAATAAAATGAAACGAAATAAAATAAAATAAGTTAAATTAAATAAAATAAATGACAATAAAATAAAATGAAGTAAAGTAAAATAAACTAAAATAAAACAAAACAATATAAAAATTAATTAAAAAAATAAAATAAAATAAATCAAAAATAAAATAAGAAAAACTAAATAAAATAAAATGAAGTAGAATAAACAAAATTTAATTAAAAGAAAACAAAATAAAAATATTAAAAAAAAGGGAAAATTAAATATGGAAAATAAGGAATAAAATATAATGATTAAAAACGAAATAATGTTAATTTAAATTAATTTAAAAACTAAAGAAAACATTTAATTAAAATTAAATAAATTAAAATAAAGTTAGTTAAAAGAAAATTAAATTAAATAAAAAAAACTAAATAAATACAAAAACAAAATAAAACTAAAATGATATGCATTAAAATAAAATAAGAAAAAGAATAAAATAAAAAGATGTGATAAAATATGATTAATAAAATAAATAAATCATAAATTTCTTAAATGTTTTGTAAAATAAATTTCTTATGGGTTTGTGCAATATACTTGTTAATTATTTTGTAGCTATATTTTCAAAAACCAAAAAAATATCTTGCTGACACCCAGCGATTGTGCAAACATACAAAGTACATAAAATAAGTGAAATATAACTGGAAATTGCACTCTAAGCAATAAAGACTTCAACACAGCCCAATCCAAAACGCGAAATGGTATGCAAGAAGTAAAAAACAAATAACAAGTAAAAATATTAACTTTACCGTCAAACGTTCAAGTAAAAAGCGCATAAGGCAAAAAGTTAAATTACCGTTGTCACAAACATATGGTCGTTTGTCTTTTGTCGGCTACTTTTTTCCGCGCAATAACAACTAAAATTTATTTTCGCACTCGCAGCCAATTAGTTGGTCAAAAGATAAAAATTGATTACGTTGTGTGGAAAATCTTAAAAATAAATATTTGATAAACTTAACAACAAATAGACAAACAGACATGCCTGTAAGGCTATTAAATATTTAAGCGTGATAAACGCTAATGCCGCCATTTAGTCAACTGACAGTTGTATGCAAATGACAATCAAACGCCATGTTAAGTGTCAATTAATTGTTATGGATCGTCAGTGGTACGCAATAAATTTTAAATTGATTTAAATCAGGAGTTAAAAATCTTACTTGCCGCCAACACACACGAGTTCAAATCACGATTTTATAAACAGCAGAATAAAAATTATTTTGAATATTTTTTTTTTAATATTTTTATTTTGTTAATTTTTTTATTTTTCATCTCAAATGACCGAGTGACCACAATGTGGTTTCGCTTGCAGCAGTGCAGTAGGGTACACATGTACTTTATTCAAATGAAAATAAATTTGGTTTTATTTTTCATGTACATACATATACCATAATACATACATATGTATGCACTCTTATTTGCAAATATGCATTTTAATGACACCATAAATGGATGTTTATGCAAATATGCAGCGGCAGCTTGAGAAGCGCTTGGGCAAGACAACACTTTGTGTTAAATAAGTATTAAGTACATACGTGTATGTATATATACATGCATGCATTCTTATGAAAACAAATAACGAAATAAAAAAATATTTGCAATTTACTTGAATTTTAATTATTTTTGTTTTGTTTCCATTTCTGTGGGTTTAACTACATTTGAGCACCCTCTTGTGGTTGCACTTTGACACTTTGGCAAGCGCTTAAGTATCTAATTGCTTTTTATGTCATTTTACTGATATTTGACACTGTTAGTATTGCACGAGGGCTGACTTTTATGTTTCGGGTTAGTGAACAAAAGCAAATATTATTCATTCAAAATGATTTTATTATTTTACAAACTATTCTCCATTAAGATCTATAAACCTATGCATGTGTTTGAACGAATTGTCCACTCTGATTGTGGTATCTTCAAAAAAAAAAATCCGTTTTGAACGCATGTACCGCCTCTTCAGGTGTCGAAAAACATAGGACCCTCAGTTTAGTTTTTACGTACGGGCAAAAAGAGCAATCATTTGATATCAAGTCAGGACTATACTTTGGATGACTCCTCAAATCGATGTTTTGAGTGCTCAAAAATGCAGTTGTTTCAGTTCATATGTGAGAGTGAGCTCACATTGTCGTGGTGAAGAGCGAATCGTCTTCGGCGCTTAGTTTTTCCGTTATCTTGAAAGACAAGTAGCACGCAAATGGCTGTGTAACACTCAGAATTTACTGTTTTGCGTTATTGTTATTATTGTAGCCGTAAAAATATTCCCAAAGTAGTTTTTTAAGAATATTGCGGGACTGAATGCCCTTAGCCGGATAAAAATCCGGGTTCTTCCGGTATAAATACCCGACTGTCACGGAATCTTTCGGGTTTTAGTCTCCCCTTACGACAAGCATGCCTTACCGGGGCAAAATTCTGGAATCCCTACCCCGTAAGAGTTGATGCGTTGTTCTAGTGGTACTGTTGAGACCTGCCCAGTCTTGTGTTTGACTCGGCTCATTTTTAAACACTCATACAATCGACTGCTGTTTACTTTCGGGGCTTATACGCATAAATCCATAATTTATCACCCGTCACGAAACGTCATAGTTACGATACGAAGCATCGCTTAGGCACGGCATCAATAGTTTCTGGAAAAACAACTGACTTTCACGAAATTCGTCTTGGAGTAATCTACGATCTCGATTGAATTCATCATACCATCGATAAACGCTGGTCCTTGATGGAACTTCATGGCCAAAAATTGCTGAGTAAAGTGTAAAACAGAAATGTCTGAAAATTCTTGGGAATTAATTTCCATTTTTTAACAGAGATGAATATTTTAAAATACTGTAAGCAACAAAAATAGCGTTCGTATATCAAAACGTGCTCAGCGTGTATAACATCACAAATGTCAGGTAAAGGTGTGTGTTGCCAGATTTCCAAATCCCGAAAAATAAAACGCAGCCCTCGTTTATAGTGCACACGAGCGAGTTTGCTGCCAATTTCTTCTCTCAGGAAATGTGTAAAATATAAAAGGAATTTTGGCTCGCAACCAAAAAACAGTGAAGATTAAATTATTAATAAAATTGTTATTTAAAATTTATTTATTTTTTTTAAATAGTAGGATGTGTCGATAAAGTACAGTTAGTACGCAAAAATACTATTTTCCCTACAACCTATTTTTAAATTTATACTTTTATTGGAGGCAAAGTTTTATATAGCAAATATACTTAAATAAAATATTAATTTGGAAATAATTTTGATTTTGCTGACATAGTAGTGTTTTGGAACGAAAAGGTTTTAGAAATAAATAAACTAATTTAAAACTCAGTGAAAAATATTTCTACATTTTTTTAAATCTTCAATAAATTTCATTTTTGGATTAAATATTAATTTTCATATCTGAAAAATTGTATTGACGTGGAGGTTATATGATAAAGCTTTCGAAAATCTTTGGTGTTCGATTTTAATGTTCTGATCTTACACACTTAGTTGTTTTTTGACTGATTTTTAGCCCGAAACCTCATGTCTGAACAAATCGACTATATGGGAACTATATGATTTATCCGATGACGATGATTTTCGATGACAAAATCTTACGTTTGTAGATACTTTTTTGACAGAGTTTTAACCAAAACCTCGTATCTGAAAAAATGATGTATGGGAGCTATGTGTTATAGTCCTCCGATTTTGTTTCCTTTCGGCCCCAATGTGTAATCCATAAAAATCTTAAATCTGTTTAATCGGTCTATATATGCTATAGTGGTCCTATCTACAATAGCTGGTTCCAAAAAAGGTGCACTCGGTACAAAGAAGTTTGAAATATTGTATATCTCAGTAAGTTTCCAACGAACCAGTTGAACAATAATAAACATCTAACCTAGAGTCGCTGAACGGCGATACCAAACCGTACGTAATGTTTTTGTGAAACTTAGAAAAAAATTAGAAAAAAATCTTTAAATTTTCATGTAGAATTTATCTTATTCTACCACATGTATTATTTAAATAAATATCAAAGATAGTAGATGTGGACTTGCCACACAGTCTTCATAGTTACACAAAAGCCACATATTGTACATACATGCACAAAATATATTTATGCATGTCCTTCGAGCACGAACAGTTCTTGGAAGTTCAGGTAAACTTTTCGCTAATGAAGTTTTGCTGCTTTTCATGTCAATGTGTTAATAACTTTTTGACAATTTCGATATGTGAGGGTAAAAGAAAATACAACCACAACAACTAAATTTCTACTAACCTGCAAATATGTGGATATGTACAATGTACAATACATAAATGGGTATATACATATATATAATATGTATTTATTCATATGTATGTACATATATTATATGAAACCGATGTTGCAAAAGACGATAATACCTTACATGGCTACCATTGCAATAGACTTTTTATTTTCCTTCCCTTGTCGGTTCCAAGATCGAGTATTTAAGGCATTAATAAACAGAACTCAATCAAACTTGATAGACACTATTAATGGAGCCTTAAGTCCGGCCAAAAATAACTTATGTGGGTATAGAAATAAATCTCTTCCATATAATATATCTTCTATTTTTAGTCGATCTGCGGAGTTCAGCCGGGTATCTAATGTTCCCTTCCACCCGACCATAGCCTTATTAACTTGTTATTTTTTTATACGTATTTCTTTCTTTATGGAGAATGAAAGCCTTATAGGTAATTCACCCTTCATGGTGATATCTACCAAATTATTTATGGTATATACATATTTTTATTCCAAAAACTTCAAGTGAACTGACAACTGTATTAAAATTAAAAACCTTTCCCATATCGATATGTTTTTATTATATTTATATGGATTTCCTTTAAGAGGTGTTATTTTGATACTCAAAGAAAAAATTGCAGTTTTTGTGATAAATGTTCGGATGTTTATTTCAATATAAAGAAGAAGATATGCCATTATAATATAAAAAATATCAGCCAAATGGCCGCTATGGCCACACTTGCTGGACCGTATCCTTTTTATGAAATTCGTAAAGTGGCTGCTGCATACCCTCAATAGTTTCGATCTTTGAGGTGTTGAGCCGACGTTACCCTATTGGTGTAGACCTTATCTTTTATGTGGCCGCAAAGTGTTAAAGCACAAGATCTCGGTGGCCTATTGCGATTACCTCTTCGGTCCGGAAGCTTTTCCCTTAAAAGATCGATGCTTTCGTTACTTGTGTAGCAACTTGTTCAAAGTAAACGTTTTCCAGATCAATACCATCCAATTCCGATCATAAAAAATTATTAACCATCTCTCGATAGTGCAATCCATTCACCATAACTGTTGCTCTAGCCTCATTTTCGAAAAAATAAGCTCCATAAACCGCAACAAAAAGTTAATCGTTATGGATGGAGAGGCTTTTCAACAACACCTCTTGGATCCGGATGAGACAATTTTGCTTATTGACGTAGCCATGGAGGTGGAAATGGGCCTCATCAGCTTGATGATTTTTCGATGAAATTTTTAAGGTGAATTTGAATAATTGCAATACGTTGTTGAACCATGTACCATTCCATTTTTATTACTGGCGTAGATTTTACTTGTATAACATAATGTTAACTTTTTATCAACAAAAATTTCATCCAGACAAAACAATTTGCAAGCTAAGCTTTAGCTAATAACAACCTGAGAGAAAGGGAGAGGCAGAGAAAGAGAGAGAGGGATAGACAGAGAGAGGGAGGGGAGAGAGACTGGGAGAGAGAGAGAGAGGGATCGACAGAGAGAGAGAGAGATCGACAGAGAGAGAGAGGGGAGAGAAACTGAGAGAGTGAGAGAGAGATAGAAAGAGAGAGAGAGAGAGAGAGAGAGTGAGAGAGGGAGAGAAAGAGACTATTAACTAAAGTTTTTGAAAATTTCCAAAGCTTACAACTGCTGGCAGCATAAATATATTTTTCAATTATTTATGTTTACATATGCCCAGTGGTGCCAATATTGCGGCCACTAATATTGCTTATTGACAACAGCTGAATTATTAATTTTTTTTTCAAAAATTTTCAGCTGCCTGCAAATTGTTTTGTATAATATTTGCTTTTCAGCTTTAACGCTTTCACAGTCACACTCGTAACACATTAAAATTTATGCCGGCAATTATGATTGTTGGAGGTCGCTCGGTTGGTCGGTCGGTCGACGTTGAACGTGCCCGGGTCGACTGTTAACTTGTAAGGCAATTTAATTAGCATTTTTAATTGAAACGGTTTTATGATCCTTTCAACAGCTTGAATATACAAACATTTTTGTTTATACCTACATTGTTTTGTTGTTGTTTACTTACAATTTCGTATACCATACAAATAAATATGTATTTGATTTATACACAATTGGTTTTTGTATACATCTGAAGTTTCTCAAGCCTCTCAAAAATGTAATAATTTTAAGTTTCCACTTGAATATGCCATTTACAAAAAAATCATACATACACACACCCACATACATACATATATATATTCTGTACAGACGTGACAAATATGGCAAATTTTTGTATCCTCACTAAAACTTTTTGACTGTTTATTTGTTTATGCTCTGTGCCTCAAAGCACTAAAAAACATACCTACCATAATTGTATGCATTTATGTGTGATTGTATTCGCGTAATGGGTATTGAAATGTGTTGAAACTTTTTCGGCGTCTGACAGTGGCAATTAAGGGTACGAAAAGTTGTGTGTGCCAACTCGAGTACGCGACTCGTATTTGCAGTTTTGCCAATAATGCAAATATTTCAGCCCTTTAAATGAACCGTTTTGACAGCGGTTTTGCATAGCTGAGGGCGTAAAGTTTATTTATTTTTTTTTTTTTTTTAATTTGCGTTTGTTAGTTAGTTAGAGTTGGAATTTTGAATGTGACAAATTACAGATTTTTGTTTTTATGAAGACAGGAAATGAAGTTTCATTTTGAAATTTTTGTGTATACCTATACAAATGTTTGTATGTAAATACATAAGTCCATAATTACATATGAACGTACATATCTGTATTATATGATGTTCTCTCTGAGTTCTAGTAAAAAGTAATCCATTACTTTTGCAATAGATGGCTGCAGTGATCTAAGTTTCGGCTTCTATAAATGTGATTGGATTGCGCTAAATGCCGTTAGAAAGATGATATTTAGTACTGAAAACGATAGTGGGAGAAGTGTTGATCACTTAACTCAGTAGTGTTTGAGCGCATGTCAAAGATGGACACAAGCAAAAAGAGAATTACGCTATATTCTAGCGTTCATGGACCTAATACTGTAACAGTCAATCGTACGCAATTTCGGCTTCGTCGATTTCATTCCGGTAATTTTGATGTACAAGTGCCCCACGGTGTGGAAAGCCTAGTGTTGAGGTTGTCAATAAAATAATAGAAATCGTCGAGTCTGCCCGTCATGCGCCGATGGCTAAATATTACAAAAAAAAAAACAGTTTGGAATCACTTAGAATCTCGTTGTATGACAGCCATATAAGTTAAAGAGAAAAAACTTAATGGACTGAATATCCATCTGTGAATCGCTGCAGAATCGTAGCAAAATTGACCGATTTCTGAAGCGGATGGTGACTAGTGATGAACAGTGTATCACTTACAATAACATCAAATGAGAACAGTCGTCGCCCAAGGGCAGTAAGAAGACCAGCACCTAGCTTTGGTCCACAGGCGAGGAACTATGTTTCATCGCCAGAAGCTCTAAAAGCATAGCTGGAAGGTTCTTATACAAAACAAAAATTATATTTTTGTCAGGTCGGAAACTTTTCATACCTTTCTTGTGCACAAGCTGAGAAGTTTCCTTTTCACATTGTCATTTTCAATTAAGCAAATGCACTGGTTTCTTGCTGTAATTGGTTCAAGTTTTGCAAAAATTTAATGTGATATTTTTATTAATCAATTAATTTCAATAAAAAAAATTTCAGTTCCAAAATGAAGTTTAAGAGAGTCTTGAAATCTAAATTTGACCCTAGTAATTGTACTTTGAACTGCGCAGCTCCTAGATGTCTAGGACGAGTTCTAGATAAGGCCATAAAGTTTTTTAACCCAAGTGTCACTGTCACTATTCACGCTTCTCAAGTATGATTCAGTTAGGTTGTGGGTCTGTCAATAAGCAAACAACTCTCCTTCAGTGCTGTCAAGAGCGTCTAAGTAATAAATCCTTTTTTCCTCCCCTTTACTTCTATCTTTTATGATCTTGGAGGTATAATTTGTCATTAAGGCGTACCACATCTACCTGAAATGTGTCATCTTTATCTTTGAGATACGCCGAAACGGCCCCTTGACTTCATCGTTGGTGATAAATTTTTTAGCTCTCAACTCAACTTCGGAAACAAAAAATAATCAATCGGGACCAGGTCTGGTCTGTAGGATGGCTAACGCAAAATGTCGAAGCAGGGCAGCAAACACAACGGCACTTTTGCCGCGGTTGCATTTGCGGAGGCAAGAGCATTCTCGACACCCACATTGCACTGAAATTAGATAAGACAAAATGATATGCAGTCGGCTACTCCAATCATATCTGTTGGCTTTTTCTTCTTTATTCGGTCATCGTCACGGACAACCTTTTCAATTTTTCGAGAAGTTCTGACATGGTCACCTCGATGCTCTTGCCTCGGGCGGATCTTTTGAACCAGTATTATATACATATATGTCTTTAGCAATGGTCATTTTAATATGCCTTCATATGTTTATTTCTTTTAAGAATATATGTAAGTATATGTATTCTTTTTATATGGGTTTGCACACATAAATATAACAAACAGAATTTGGATTTATTTCAAAATTTTTAATTCCCTAATTGCTTTTATATAAATACATACATACATACTCGTATGTACATACGGTTGACAATATCATATAAGCTTCCCAATTTAAAAGACTTACTAATCGTCAGTGCATCCAACTGCAAATGATAAATACACCAATACACGTGCAACTCTTGTATGCATACACGTATACAAACATATGTACGAGTATTGTAAGTATGTAAAAGTGAGAGCATATAAAACTGTAAGCACACATGTCGGTATGCACGCACGTTCGGAGAAATTATATATGTACATATGTATGTTGGTATGAATGTACACATTTGAATGTCAGGCGAAGAGCAAATAACCGAATAAATCATATTTTCTGCCGACATTCTTTACATACATACACACCATACATACTTACATATGTATATTGTTGGCTTTACGCTCATAAATATCTAAGCATCTCTAATTGTTATTGATTTTTTATTCTTTTTGTCATTATTCTATTTTTGTTTTTCGTTTTTATTCTTGTTTTTGTACACATTATGCAGATAGAGAGGGTGGCGGTAGTGGCTGTGGTTGGTTGGGTTGTTTGTGTTGTTTGTTACGGTGGCGTATCTTCTAATTAATTGATTGCTATGGCGTAGCCACCGCTGATGTTTAATTGTGGCAGTGATTCAGTTTCCTTTTTCAATTAATTATTGACTTTTTACAATTTGCATAAGCACATATAAACATAGTTTTAATTGGGGTGTGTATCTCCGTGAGCCTGTATGTATGTACCTATGTATATATGTTAATGTCGTAGATTTGTAAAGTGTTGTTAGCACAAATGCCATTGTATTCCACTTAAAATAAAATTAAAATTCTAAATAATTTACAAATATTTATTGCATTTACTGCTTTCAACGCTTCTGTTTATTTGTCATCGGTTTAATGCATTTTTTCTTTAAATCAAAAACCCAATGTTTACTAATACGAAACCCTAGCTATATGGAACAATGCAACAACAAGTATTTCAATTAAAAACTTTGGGTTTTACGAGATCTCTATTAATATCTCCAGATTTATGAGAATTTCAAAATGCTCTATGGAACCTTAAAAAATGCTTTTGTGTTCTATGAGTTGTGAATGCAGGTTAATTTCTAGGAATTACGGCTGCGCTGGAACTCTCTGGGAACGAAAACAATATTAAATATTTATAATTTTATATTATAATATTATATGTATGCATATACATACTAAGTGTGTTAGTTGAAATTTGCTGGTTTTTTCGATAAAGATAACACTTAATTTTCAAAGGAATCTCAAAATTTTTTTATTCAAAGTATTGACCATTGGTTTCTACACATTTCGCCCATCTCTCAGGCAAATTATGGATACCATTCCAAAAAAACTTTTTCTCTTTCGAGGCAAACCATTCGACGAGCCATTTTTCGATTTCTTCAAAATTATCGAAGCACTGCTCTGCGAGGGAGTGTCCCATCGATGCGAAAAGGTGATAGTCGGACGGGGCGTGGTCTGGAGAGTACGGCGGGTGCGATAATATTTCCCAATTAAGTGTTTTTAATGTGTTTTTCACCAGTTTAGCGGTATGAGACGGCGCGTTGTCATGTTGCAAGATAACTTTGCCATGTCTTCGGGCCCATTCCGACCGTTTTTCGGTCAACGCATGGTTCAAATTGATCATTTGTTGTCGGTAGCGATCCGTGTTCACCGTTTCACCAGGTTAGGTTTACGGCCAAAGCGATTTGGCCTTGCAGTCGATGGGCCAGCATCACCAGGGGAATGCCATGATTTTTTTCGCTTCGGGTTCTCAAAATAAATCCATTTTTCGTCCCCCGTGACAATTCGATGCAGAAAAGATTTCCTTTCGAATCGTTGAAGCAGCATTTCACAAACGGTTTTTCGATTTTCCATTTGTCTATCGTTCAGCTGGTGTGGCACCCATTTTCCATACTTCTGGATCTTTCCCATGGCTTTTAAACATTGGCAAATTGCTCCTCGAGTCACATGTAGTGTTTCTGCCAATTTTTGTTGCGATTGGGTTGGATCAACATCCAATTCCTCGTCTTCGAACTTTTTCGCTGCACCAGGATGTTCATTATCTGTCAAATCGAAATCTCCACTTTTAAATTGACGAAACCATGTCTCACATATTCTAATCACTGGAGCATGTTCACCATAAGTTTCTACCAGCAACCGGTGAGCTTCAGCTGCTTTTTTCTTTTGATGAAATAAGAAAAGCAACGAATGCCGCAAATGCGATTTACTTGGAACGAAACTCGACATGTTCACTGAGGTAAATAAATATGACGCTATTATTTTGGCGGAATGTGACTTGCGTATTTTTGTAGGTTAATGTCAATAGAAAAAAAATACATACATGCCAAATCATAGAAATTTATACATATTGCTAGCGACATCTACTAGTAAAACCGGCACACTTCAACAAACACACCTGGTACTTCATATCTAGCTTAAGCGAATTTCAAGCAATCATATAATAAACAAATATTTAGAGATCTAGTTTTATTATTTGTACAAATATGTCTCGAACAAAATTCATTTGCAACTGGACTAAAAAGTGAAAATATGAACAAACTATGCAGCCGAGTCTCTTTAAGCACACTTTTTATCTTATTACAATAAGTTTTTGCAAATTTACTAACTTTTAAAAATTTTTAGTAATATTTTATTGAGATATTGTGTTGATTTTTTCTTTTTTCTGCGCTTCGCTTTTAGAGAGTGAAATTGCGCATATTTTAAAATCAGGCCAAATTTTTGGTCGCTCAAAGATAATGCATTTGTACCAGCGTTTCTTCTTCTTGAGATGGCCTTTCGTTCTTTCTGTGAAGCACTTGTAATGTCATCTACGGTACTGAAGGTTCTTTTTATTTTTAGAAAAAAGAAAAAGTCACACTAAATCTAGCGAATATGGAGGCTGGTACAACGTTACAGCATTGTTTTTGGCCAAAAATTCACGAACAATGATAAACTAACAAATCTGGGCATTTTTTTCAGTTTGTCACATAAACTTATTAATCGCCACCAGTTGCTCCTGATGTATTTTGCAATTAAAATCGAAGGACACAGTAAGCATAACATTCACATTCCCCCGTATTTTTCGAGCCTATTGAATGGGCGAGACAGAATGTCTGCACTGCGAAAATTTAGCTTTAGTTTCGGCAACATATCCGCAAGCTCATGTTTCCTCACTTGATATAATACGTTTAAGTAATTCGGCATTGTCGTTCACGATCTCCTTGTTGTACAAGTATTTTTAACAATCGGACCCTCAAAGCCTGCGAAACTTAAAAATTATCGATATTTTTAAAACACCCCTCGTACACGCATCTTTTGAATTTCCTATATTCTTTTCAACTTAGCATTTTTTTATTATTTATTGTATAATTTCAATTCAATTTTACTTAAATGTGTGCCGCTAACTTTTATGCCATTTGCATACAAATAAGTATTTGTGCCATACTTGAACTGTTAAGCGCCATAAGCAATTAAATTGACTAATTATTCCTTATTTATGGCAATGAAGACCGCATTGTGATTTTTTTTATTAAACCCAAATTCGTCTAAAATGTTTTTGAGCCGTCAACATAGAAAATATTATTTTATTAATTTACAGTAAAAAATATGAAGATAAATATTATAGATTTTAAACAACAAAAAAATATACTCATATACAATAATATATAATTTGTAATACACTGGCAGACCCGGCGAACTTCGCCTTTCCTCAATTCCATGCCTTCGGATTAATTTCAAAGCGATAATAAAAGATAGATAATCTATTCTTCATGCCATTTATTTGAATGGACTCGAAAGCAGCAGAAAGCGATATGGTAGTAGCCGATTAGCTTTTCGGTACAAGGATTAACAAGAACGACAGTTTGCTAAAACACGAACATGCAACGTAGGCTGTCATGGTCACATACCTTTCATTTTCTTGTCAAGTAAACAGCCCTTCCTTAAAATTAACTATGTCGTTTTCGGAAAGAAAAGTTCAGGCAAACCGAACCATAAATACGATTTCTACGAATTGTTCGGTGCCAGGTCCAGTACTTGAAAAGAAAAGAATTCCAAGCAAATTGAACCACAGATAAGATTTTTATGAATAATTTTCTGCATGTTATTCTCAACCAGAAGCTACCAATCCATCAAATTTCACTGGTTCACTTCCAGGAATGAAGGAATGGCACAAATGGGGACAATAGATTTTCACAAGTTTCTCTTGAGGCCACTTCTTCACCAGCTAAATCATTCACCCCAGACAGGAACGGATGGTAATCACTTGCTCCGAGGCTAAGATCTGGGACCAGCGGTAGTAGACTAACTCACCAAGGCCCTCAATTTATCTTTGATAATCCTAATAATACCCGACGTGTGGAAAATTGGTATGTTGGTCCCGTTACTAAAAATAGGAAAACCTGCCAACAAGGCATAATCATAACGGTCGATATCTCTCCTCTACTCAGTACCAAAGACACTTGAAACCTTGCAGCTCCGTCTTTCTGATACCATCACATAAGGATAGCTTCCGAAAAGTTCACAGTGCTCTCCTAGCACTGGTTCTGTCAAACAGGACTCCTCATTGCCGCCGCGGTTGAATCGATGAAGTATGGGCTACCTGAGTAGTCATCAATCATCGGTTCGAAGTTAAATTCAGAAATATTAACCGGCGGCCCCGCAGGGCGGTGTTCTCTCCTCACTTTCCCACCGCTTTCGCTGATCTCATATGCCGAAAATTGGATATTTATGAATTATGTTCGAAAACGAACTGCTATCTCGACTACTATCCCACTTCTTTACTGCAAGACAATTAAAACTACAAACTGTGAAATTCTCGGCTACCCTTTTCACTAGCTGCAATTTGCCGGAGGGTCGTAAACTATGCTGCTCCGATCTGGACGCCAGAGACTAGAGAGACGTGGATAAAGATAGAAGATTCTAGCTTGCGAAAACAACGCTCTCAGGACAGTGACAGGCGAGCAACCACCTAGGCACATCAGGAAAGGTGTACTTGACTACAAGGACTGCATTCAGCAATACACATAAGAACCGCTGAATAGGATGGATTGCCGACAGGCTTTAAATGCCATTTACCAAGATTCTTTTAGCACCTTATTGAACTCTCTTCTACTGAGCGGCGTGTGGAGAGTCAAACTACCAACCGTTGCAGACGAAGAGTTCTAGCTGACTCGAGAATCCTGAGTAATACTGGCACAATTACGTTCTGGAATAAAATCAAGACTATAAACACTATTCACATTTTCAGCTGCCTGACATGAGTTTTCGCCTTTATTGAAGAAATGGTGGATTTGCAGGTGCACTATTGGCTTAGGTGATCAACATTTCTGGATAATTGATTTCTTTTTACTAGACATTGTATTCCTAATAGACGGGCCCCCAGTTTACTTCCCGGAAAAGAAAGTAGAGTTCCTGCTAATCAGAAAAACTGGCTACCTATGTACTAAATATCAAGTAAATCGAACCCAAAATAATTTTTTTTAAAAGATCAGTTCCCTGTGCTACTGCCCGGTGCGAAAAATAAAAAGAATAGATTCTCATACTAACTTATACTAACTGTATACGCAATAAAAATCGGTCCAGCCGTTTTGGAGGAGTTTGAGAGCTTTATGGAAATTTATGTATTGGAATCAACCACTTCCACTAAGCATCATTCTTGAAAAAAAACGATAACAAATATAATTTTGTTTTGGTTTGAAAATGTAGCAGTAAACATATTAATCAAAAAATCGACATGAAAGTCACGTTGAAAGCTTACAGCGAGTTAAAATGGACAAGTAAACAAACCAAAATAAGTAAGAATTTAAAAAAAAATCTAAAAGAATAAAAAAGTCAACAAAAACTCGGCCTACATATTTAATGATTTTGTAACAATTTGACAGACATTGAACGATGTGACGTTTCATATCACTTCCAATAAAAATTTACATTTCTGCTACATACTCATATACGAGTATATAGGTATTATGTAAATATTTATGTATGTACATAAATTACGCTGATTTCCCTTAAAATAGCTCACTATTTATTTACTTCCTTGCGGACGTGTGAAATACTGTTGATTTTTTTTTTTTTGCTTTTTTTCTATTTTCAATTTAATTTTTTATTTCACTCGAATTACCATAAGAGGAACTTCCAAAATATGCTAAGCAACGAATCAATGAAACACTTGCTGTGCGCGTAAGCACAACTGACCTCATCTAGGTATTTTTAAAAAGTGTCAAACGGTTTTGCCAAAATTTCATTGCTATGGCCAAAGTACAAAAAACCCATTTCGAGTTTATTTTTTACTTAAGAAGTAAACAAAACATAAACGGAAGCATGCTGCGGCATAATAATTTCATGCTTATAGAGAGAGGGTGTATTACTCATACAAAAGGTTTGGAAATATTTATTATTATTATTATTATTTTTTTTGTTGTTTAAATTTAGAACTCACTTAAATCTAAATTATAAATATTAATAAAGAACTCTTATATATTTTACAATAACTTATGCATATGCATTTGCTTGCTTCCATTCAGCTCTACAGTGGGTACAAAACCTCTCATACTCGTTTATCTCTCCCGCTGTCGCTGCGTAATTCAATATTCTCGCATTTCAATACTTATTCATTAACCTGCAATCATTCGCATTTGTAATGTCTCGACTCAATTGAATTCCACTTTAATGCTTCTATTGTTCTTTTGTACATTCAATTTCTACATTTTTATTTTGATGTTCTTTTTTTTATTGTTTTATTTGTATGGTTTTTTTTCTTACCACCCCTGCTTGCTGCTGTTTCTCAATGAACTCATCGATGTACCAATCGTGTCATTGCACAATAATGTGAATATATTCAAGTGTGAAAGCATCTGGAGTTTGATCAAGTCCAGCCAATTTAATTGAAGTTGAAGTATTCACAAATGAATGGAGGGAAATGTGTGCAGAGGGGGGAATAACCGACATTTTTTTGTTACAGGATTAGGGAAGATGAGTCATAAGCATTTTGGCCTTTTTTGTACTACAAGCATTTTTTTGAATACTCCTACATGCATAGAATAAATTAGTTTTTTTCTCTCTCTCTAAGAGTTGGGTGAAGACAATGCTTCTTTGTCTGTGAACGATTATTTTGGAAAAAATTTTCGACAATCGGCCTTCCACACCGGGTAACATCTTTTTCATCAAAATTATGGAAACGAAATTGACGAAACCAAAAATGCCATTCGCGCTTATAGAACGCGAGATACAGATCACTAAAGCCATCTGACGTAAAAATAATGGATGATCTTTTACTTGAGCTAATATTTATATAATATTAGGTCTAAATGACACACATGAATATCATTATTCTCTAAAAAAAATTTATTTAAACTAAAAATTCTTTAATAAAAATACACATAATTTTAATTGCAGTACATTTAAATATGCGGTTGTTTTTTTTACATTAAAATTATAGAAAATAAGAAATTCTACGAATTAAGCAATATTTTTTCACTGCCTAATTCATATTTTCCTGAATACTTACAACCACTATCAAAGCAATTTCAGAATTATATTATAAAATATGAAATTGTCAACTACTATACTCTTATTTATTTACTGTAATATTTTTTTCTAAGAAAACTTAGAAGCTCAGTAATTTTCTTAGAAGCTCTACAACTGTTATTATATTTGAAAATTGAAATTAATACACGTTACCCAGCATGCATATTTACATAATGATACAGCAACATATTGTATATACCTATACTATTATCGTACAAACATATTTATGCACATATGTAAACTTTAAACATCATATTTACGCAAGTGGTAATTAGAATATAACTATGTAAATACACCCAGCAGCAAAAGTTGAGTTGAGTTGGAAGCAAAGAGGTAAAGTGGAAACTGTGTGTTTGACTCCTGAGCTTATTGCTGGAAATTAACATGGTGATGCTATAGCAAATGTGAGGCCTCCTAATTTCCTTTCCAAATTATTATTTCGAGTGTTTATGTGTGCTTTTTTTGTGGTTATTGTAATCTTACTGCTACGCTTACCAAGTAAGCGGCGATTTCAGGTGCCTACTTTTTTATCGCATGCTAGAGAAAAATAGTTCGTCTAATGCGCATTTTAATATTTAAATGTTATTAGAAAGGAATTTCGCAAACCATTGTTTCCTTTTTTCTTTTCGTATTTTAATACTAATAACATTAAAAATTTTTTTAAATTGTAATTAATTCTCGCAAAATAGTGGTAAAAATCGTGTAATAATGCCACGAGCTAATCATAGTTCTTACTTGCTTAAAAGACAGAACAGTTCTAAAATTTACACTAAACTATCACCAAGTGCCTGCATAGACATTTTTATGTCTCGATTTTGCGCTTTCTGTTTACTTTTTTCTTGAGAGAGTTTTTGTTTGTTTTTGCTTTTAAAGAGTTGAACTGCCAATAGCTAAGGCCCTACCAAATGTGCCATAGGGTACAAATAAGAGCTCAAGATTCTGTTCGAATATTTTTGAGCAGCTGGAACATTTGAGCAACTATGCATACAATGCGACTATTCCATGCCAGCGTGGGTAATAGAGTAATCCAAAACTAATCACAATGCATACAAAAAATATGGTCCAATTAACATTGCGTGGTACTAGGGCTGGACCATATACTCGATTAAAATATATAGAAAAATTAGTTTAGAAACTACACCGCAAACAGGGTTTATGTTAATAAATACCTACAGTGGGTTATATTATGGAGAATATACGAAAAAATGATACTCTTCGAATGAAAATCTTATTGCGAATAAGCAGCTTCGATCGTTACAGCACGAATAATCATCGGCTAAAAAACAGGGTGGTAGCGAGACGTGAGTTTATCCAATAGTTAACTACAGAGAGGTATCTATTGAACTACTCCGGGGGACCATATGGTCCAGACATTTTTTTGTTGGGAACGAGTACTCCGAAAATTTTTTTTTTTGGTCTTTGGAAGAAATTTTTCGGGCGCGAACTTTGAGCAATTCGAGCTTTTTCGAGTATTTTGAACAAATTTTTTTTTTACATATTACTTCGAACTTTTTTCTATAGTCTTAAATTTATTAATGCAAAGTGTAAAACTCATTGAAATACTGAAACAATTTTGACAAACAAAATTGAAAGTGGAAAATTTCAAACAAATATTTGAGCAATTGAGCAATAAACCAGTATCGAGTGTATTTTTCATCTCTAGTGCAAATACAATACATATATATAATATATATATATATATATATGTATACATACACTGAAGTTAACAGAATATAAAAGTGTCTTACATTGTTAAATATTTGCACGCCCACTTGATAAGAATTTGCGATAGCAAAATTAAGTAGAAGTAAATTATGACAAATATTAGAAAAATGTGGGTGCTCGATAAAAATTATCATCAGAGACAAAAAATGTCGAAGAGGCTTGCAAAAATATTAGTAAATGTATGATATTTATAGGAAGAGTATTGAAGTGTATATAAGCATCAGTGGGTTTTCATTAATAAACTCAGCCAAATGGTCCGCATTTCAATTGTGATGAATAATAGAAAATAATAGTTTTTTTTTGATTGTAAAGAAAGTAAGTTTTTAGATTAAAACACAACAGTGGTTTTTGTTATGATTAATAAGAAATAAGTCATTATTAAAATATTTTTTCGCTTATACCTTTCTGCTATTATTCTTAATTTATTTATTTTGAAATGTAATATTTGATAAATAACTTTTTTACGACCAATTTCCACAAAACTACACCCCCGCATGGACAATAGACCCTCTACTAATCAATTCTGTTTTTATTCGGTCACTCTAACCTAATTATCAAAGTTTTTCTGAGTGTTACTTAAAATATTATGAAAAATGCAGTAGTCGAAGATTGTTAACATGCCGTTCATGAACGACCAAGATGCTCAGAGAGAATGTTGCCCAGAATCCACAAGAGTTGTATCGCCACCACGCTCAGCATGTAGTCGTCAGTGGAACCACTTTACGATGGCATATTTAAGAGAATGCATTGAATTTGTTTAAGTATAAAGTGCAATTTACACAAAGAATATTTTGCCGACCGATCATTCAAATCACTTAGAATACAATCAAATAATTGCTTAATAGTTGCGCTGGACCTGGCATATGACGAGACCCATTTCACACTGTCTAACAGCGACTATAAGTAAAATTATCGGATTTGGTGAAAAGAAATTCTATTTGCCATCGATGAGATGGCTTTGCAGGAAAAAATGTGACAATTTGAGCCGGCGTTTGAGCCTAAACCATAATTGTACCATATTTTTCCAAACAAAATTAATCGGTCGTTGGTAGTCGAAATCGATGGGTGATGGCGTGAAAAAGGTTCAGTCGGTATACCATGTCACAGTGTAAGTCAAACTACTCAGTTTCTGAAACGAAAATTTTGATGTCTGACTTCATTTGACGAGCAATACCTTCAAAATTTACTCCCAAGTCATCATTTTTTGGGGGTTTCTGAAAAACAAAGTGTGCGCTAAAAATTCATGGAATATTAACGAGCTCAAGCACTTTTTCTTTTGTTTGTTAAGTGTAGATATCTACAACAAATATTCAGAGAGAATGTTATTCAATAATATAATGAAGAAAAACATTATTATTATTTTCAAGAAAATAAAAAAAATATCAAAACGTAAATTTGTATGATCATCATACACTATCTTAAGTAATAACAACACAGTAGACGCCAAAAAAAACACCTGCCTTCTAGAATATTATTTTTTGTGACGGAAGCAAAGGGAATACAATTATAATGACTTGGAAAATTATTAGTTTTAAATTGAAATAAAAAAATTTACAATAAAAAATATTATGAAATGGCAGAACTGTAGACTTCTCCGTAATGTGTTTTTGCTTGGAAGATCTCCGCGATATGCACATTACCGGATGCGAAATTTAATCTGGAAACAAATAAATTTCCTTTATCTGCATAACCAAAAAATCGGCACTTTATTATATATGTATAATAATTTTTTAAACGAATTTATTGAGAATCGTCTACGTGTTTCTAAATTTTATTATAACGATGTAGAAGAAACCAATTAAAATGATTGAAAATTATTTGAGTCGTAATGCGTTCGTTTTGAGAAAAACCCGTCTAAAGTTAGAGCGACCCGGCGCGCTCCGCAAAAGGGCTCGAAATTTCAATGAAATCAATTTCAGACACCCGTGAAAATCTTTTTTCTAATTCTATAAGGTTCAAATAATTTTTTAAGCTAATAAAAAATCGATTTTCGAAATATCTACAGTGGTGTTACCCTTTAAATGGGTTTATTTGTATAATATATTTCTGTACTACCAATTACCTTCAAAAAAATTGAACTTTTTAGAAAAAAAAAATGTAAATACATATACATATATATAATGTAATGTAAACAAAAAATAAAAAATAAATAAATAAAACATAAGCACAAATAATACCATTACTTTATAGTTAATTTTCTGAAATCTAATGAAAATAAAATTATTTTCAAACTTTGCAATATTTCTATGAAAAGTTATTTTAATTTTTGAAAAGTGGCAACTTCGTAAAATTTATTATCAAGAAAATATTTTAATGTATATTTAATATTTGGTTTAACTATGTACTTTCCGTTTTGTTTTCATAATTCCTTCTATCTAATTATTAAAATAATTAAATGGTTTTCCCTGAATTAAATTTATCAAACTATTATAAATACATACATAAGTACAATATGTATATGCAGTAAATAATTCACGCCAACAATTTAAACGGGCTCGCGAATATTTATTAACATGTTGCATATCATTAAAGGCATATTTTACTGAGCCTACTTTACAGCCAGCCCATCATCATAACCAGCATTCCTTGCGAGCTGATTGTACTTCTACGTGCCAATATTTTTAAATTAAAATACACTTGTCTAACAAACAGCTATTTGTTATTCAAATATTGATACTTATCAAGGTGAACTGAGTTAAATTCATATGGTCATATACACATATAAATATACATAGCAGATAAGCAATAACCATGCAGGCAGTACAGAGCGTATGAGCAACTTGTGGACATACACGTACATATGCACATACAGGTCTGTAGTACATACGTAGCTGCCTGCATGTAAATTACAAGTTTCATTGCATGTGCAAGTAGCCCAGACTGACACTTGTTAACCGTGAATTGCATGTAATAAAAATAAATTAATAATATATATATATGAAATAGAAAAAATAGACATTTAAACAACTACTACAGTAAGTTATGTAAATATAATATAATAAATTGAGAAAAAAAACATGTATATAAATTCATGTTTATATGCATAGTTATTTAAATTATTACAATCATAAAGGAAAAAATATTTAAATAAAAATCAAAACATTTAAATATATAAATAAATAAATAAATAAATAAGAAAGAAGTATTAAAAAAAAAATCGCTAAAAAGTATTTGCCCCCACTCTGAGTAGACAAATCCACATAAATCATTGAGCTCAAAAACAGTATAACGTTAAGACGCCTACATTTTGGTGAAAAGGGAAATCTTTGAACAACAACGAAAATACGTTTGTTTACAAATTGTTGACAATAAAATTAGAGACGTGCAACCGCAGGCTAAAATCACCTACATACATAAGCTAAAACAACAAAACTACAATGGGCACCGCAAAAATTGGGAAAGAATAAAAGAAAAAAATAAAAAAATTACGACCGCATGAAAAATCTGTTTGAAATGTGAAGACAAATTGTCTTTTGTACAATAAGTACAAATACATATATATATGTATATGTATAAGTCGCTGGGGCTATGTCCATACTTGATTTAGAGCGATTATAGTAAACAAAAATAAAAGAAAATATCAAAAAATTGAATCATGAAAAAAAAATAAATAAAATTTTTAGAATTAAAAAAAAAACTATATAAATATGAAAAGCACATTTTTATAAAAATATTTAGAATTCAAATTTTGATGCAGTTTAAAACTTGTGATGTAAATTGTAAAGTATTTAAAATAAAAATAAAATATTTCAATGGATTCGGTAATAATAACTGAGCAGTTGATTTTTTTAATTAAATAAAGCAAACAAAATTTTTTTTTTATAAATAATAATTCATTTATTACTGAATCTGCTATAATAAACCTAAGCCTGCCAGTAAATTTAAAAATTTTAAAACTAAAGTAAAAACATGTTAGCTTGAGTTAACGCAGTGTCCTTTTCATATTATGGCGCTCTCATTAGTAGACGAGAATTTCCGATTGAGCTACACAAAGGGTTGGAATGAGGCATTTCGTTCTGCTCTTTTCAACTTCAGGCTTAATGCGTAGAATACCAAGGCTTTTATGTACGAGACCGTGTAAGTTATGAAAGCGCCACAGTGCGCCCGTAATTGCCCTTACAGTTTTGGATTGGAACCTTTGTATTTTCTCAATATTAGTGGCACAAGTCATACCCCACAGTTTAATAAAAGGCTGCATCGTAACGATAAATTTCACGTTAATCAAAAATTGTGAATCGTTTCGGTAGAAATTTTATCGTTAAAGTATCAAAATAAATTTTATTTCGTTTTTACCCAAAACGAAAAGCTGTCGTTAATGTTAAATCGTTAACAGATAATGTTAAATGTTAAAATTGGGTTTTGCTGTTAATGACATATCAAGGAGTCATGTTAAAATTAATGTTAACAATAAGTTTGTGCTTGTTTTAGGGTACGTTTCAGTTTTTTCTCAGCTGATTTTAATAGTAACTTTGAGACAGGAGAGCAATATGCCTGCCATTCTCTACGCAGGCGACACTTTTTTATTACTAATTCTTCAAGAAATAAATAAGAAATTTTTCGGACCACAAAAAAATTTATCTCAAAGAAAATGAATTAAATTGCAAAAATAAACATGTTTAAATTAAAAGTAAAGTTGTAAGAAGACTATAACTGTAAATATTTCTTCTCCAACTTAAGCTAGCATCTTTAATGAATAACTCTCTCATATTGAGCTGAAAAGTGGAAAGCGGTATGACCAAATTCTTCCATGAGAATTTTTTTATAATTTTAATTTTGAAAAAAAAAAAAACGATTTTAGTAAAAAATATATTCTTTAAATAGTAAACAGCATAAAGATTTCAAAATGGTTAAAACAAAAACTAAAGAACTGAGAGTGATTTTAATGGTTTAATAATTTTTTAATACGAAAATTACTAAAAAAAACTATAAATTATATACGTATATAAACCTATATATATATTTGTTAATAAATAGAAATTAGCTTAACTCAAATATATGAAACAAAACTGTATTCCTGATAAAACCAACAAAAACATTAAGAAATAAGATAAATTTAATTGAAACATATAATAAGAATTGCTTGAAAAAAATAATAAAATAAAATATTACATATTTTTAAATTTATATTATTAAATATTTAAATAAATAGTATATCAATAAATTTTATTATAACAAAATTTAAGAAATAAAAGCCTAACTAAATTTGCAAATTAAACTTCAAAACAACTAAAAGTTAAAAGATAAGAAAGAAAATTTCGAAATGAGCTCAGTCAGTGGTTGCTTTCAAGACAAAATACAAAACAAAAAAGCCAAAAAGAAAGAAGCAAATTATGCAAAAATATCTGTGGAAATGAAATGAAAATTGCCACAACCGCACATAACGTATGCCGCTGGGCCACAGAGGGACAGTGCCACCAAAAAAGCGACAATTCACTAAAAATAGCATAGAGCTACTACACGTATATGGCAGTACGAATATGTTGGCGCGCAGGCAATGCCGGAAAGATTTTTTCATCGACAAAATTATTTGGTAGACTACGAATACAATATATGTCTGTCTTTCTGTATGTATGTATTTGCGAGTGAAAAAAACATAAATGGAAAATACAAAATTATTACGGTAATAAAGTGGCAATAAAAGAGGTATTTAAAAAAAAAATTATGAGTAAGATAAATAAATAAACATTTTCCTGGAATAACAGATAATATATGAACTCTTCATGCTGCAGTTAAGAGACTTACTTGATATTTTTTGTTGACTTTTTGCAATATTGGTACAACAGAAATGTCAGAATCTCGTTGGGTGAAAACAGCAGGAAAGTAAAAAAAAAAAATATTGTTTTTAAACGTCGCCACTCACTTTCAAAACACTTTAAGGTTCCTTTTTTTTGCAAATAAAATTTTCACTGAAAAATATTCACCTACATATATACATATATGCCTCTGCTGTTAATGACAAACTGTGTGCCAACTTATGAAATTTGTCAGTTTTCTTTTGCACACCTTACACTTTATTGTAAATTTGTTAAAATCTTACACACACTCACAAACAGCACTCTCGTCATTGACAATGCAGTGAGAAATTTATATGTTACAAGCGACACTTTTCACGGTAAATATTTAAATTTATTTTCCTTTATTTATTTATTTTATTTTATTTTTTTTTTAACTTCAATATTTCGCATAAAAATTTTATGAACACTTTTCTATTTGTTCATCGCTTGGACACTTTAGTTTTCGACCGCTTTCAAAATCCAAAACGTTGTTTCACGTTTTGTATGCCAATTTCAACTAAAACCGAAAACGTACCGTTTCGTTGCTTAAAAATCAAATCTCGAAAAACCAACCAAACAAAACTCAACAAACACCAAATGTCACGCCACTCAATTGCCAACTCACACACGTACTCACAAATCTATGTAAATATGAATCGAACGACCGGCAAAGTGAAATGCTCATGAGTTTTTGAGAGTACTACCGTGAGTACGTGCTCAATCTGGAAAGCGATCATGGCACTCAACACATGCAGTGTGACTAATTGGGTTATTTTTACTAGTAAAATAGTTAATATTTTGAGTTTTATTGAATTTTCAATTTAAATATATATGTATGTAATAACATTTTGATAAAAACTTATTACAAAAGTTTAAATTTTTTATATAGTTAATATACCCACCAAACAAGATACATCACAAGACGCTCCCTTTAAGAAGTAGTTCTCTCGCCGTTGTTATAATTGTTGCGGTGTCACACTATAATACATCATATCGGCGTGGAACCACTCCTAGATCTACAGTAACTAGTAGAAAAAAGTTGTAAGAATATCGAGATGGACATTAATGCGTCTAAAACCGAACTGTTACCCTTTGCCAGACGATACAACCAATCTCGTTTAAAGCTCCCCAAATAAAAGGCTGAAAAATCTCTGCCTATACTGGGGTTAAATACATTGGAATAATTTTAAATAGCAAGCTAAACTAGAGCCAAAATATGGCCCAAAGAACAAGCAAAGGTATGTTTCTTCTATATCGTATACATATATCCTCCACTGGACATACACAGCGGTAGTCAAACCCATCCTTTTCTACGGCGTTAACTATCGGTGATTGAGACTAGATAAAATATTATCGAGGAGCATAATAGGCAGAGTTCACAAGCTGTCCACAGCTCTCCTTATAACGAGAACTCTTTTATCAATTTCCACAAAAGCACCAGAAAATGTCATCTAATATATTTCAATGGCAATTTTTGAGCGAGCTGCAATCCAACTCAGTCTTTGATGGACATTCGGTATCGAATACGCCCAGATATTATCTTCCTAACATTTTTCAGAAGAGGTGTAATAAAAGAACTCTAAAAGTTGTATGCAATCTCTTTTCAGATTTCTGGATTTCAGCCCGAAATTAGATCCAAGAATCTTTGGAAATGATTATTATTATCCCAATTCGACTTTTTTCTGTATACCAAAAATATATATATATGTATACTCGCATGCAATTTCTACTGAATTAATTTTCTTTATATATATGCCATATTTCTTTCAAAAGATTGTTAAGCCTTCATAAAATTTCTTTGCAATATTTTTACCGCCGTTAGCTCAACGATATATACTGTGCGTCGTTATCAGAGATCGTAAATTTGAGTAAATTTTGAAGGAGAGATCATATTGCTTATTTTATCAACTGCACTTGAGTATAATCTTTGTTAAGTGCGAGGCATCTTAGCCGCTCAGAGCAAACACAGCGCGTGAGCAAATTTATCAGCCAGCACTCACTCACTCAAAAAATAATAAACAGATCGACGCTCACAGTTTCACTCACACTTTGGTCAATTCTTTTACATATATGTGCATAGACAAACGACGCGCTTAACTGGAGCAAATTCGCGCCGCAAGTGCATAAATCTTCTAAGACGCCCGCGCACTGCACCCCACCGACGCGTCGTCAACCATCGTCGCGCGGCGCGCTTTTGTTAGTGACTTATCGCTACACATTGATCGACAACAAATTGCCGCTGGCAGCATCTTCATGCGTCGTGTGCGCCGCTATTGAAAAATAAAATAAAATAAAATAAAATGGGAAAAATTACACAAAAATTATAAAAAAAAAGAAACAAATTTTTCAGTATTAAACAAGCAGAAAAAAAATTATGTAGGAGAGCAATAAAATCGCGCGATCCGCTTAGGCACAAAAATGTGGGTGAAATTGTTGCCGCGGCGAGCAACACTAAACGTCAGCAGCGTAGGTATGGGCAGCAGCTGCGCGTAGTATTTTATATGTACATACAAATCGTATATAAATATATTTTCAATGCAACAAGCCATTACTCGCTCTAAATTTGCGCGTGAGTAATAAATTCCGATTACAATTATTTACGCGTCAGCGGCAGGCGCGACGCGATGAGCGGCGTAAATACGCGAACGTCAGTCATAAATAAATACTGCTTAGTGGCGCTGCTGCTGGCGCTTTCGAATTTCGAATGTTGACAGAATAGATATATTTTATTATATTTTTATATACATACATACATACATATACATAAGTCCATCTATTTATATATACTTTTACATATACATAGATATGCCCAAGTAATAACTGGTAGCAGCGTTTTGATTTGTGCATCTGTCTGGACTTTATAGAGCGCGCGTATATAATTTATATTTGTGAATCTAAATAACATACAGTTGTGCTCAAAAAAATGGCAGTGAGGAAGAATATTTATTAATTATTCTCTCATCCTTAAAACCTTCACATAGAATTGACTTTGGTTGATGCCGCTGTTGATCTGAGAACAACGCATTGTGATACCGCTGATGCTAGCTCAGCACGGCAGTTGTGTTTATTAAGACTGGACAGTGACAGAGGTAGTGATCAACAGACTCTTCCTCTTTTCGTTTCTACAACTGGGATCAAAATCATTAATTTAATTTAACAGTGTCCTCTTATAACTCTTTATGCTAATGTAGAACAGGTCGGAAAGGGTTAGTTTAGCTATCGACTGTCGTATTTTATCGAGGGCCAGCTTCGGCATTTCTGTTTGCGAATCGTGTGCATGCTTTGGGGTAGTTAAATGGGATCCTACTCAAGCTAGCTTTTCTGCAGTGCAGCTGCTCGGGATGTGCCTAGGCCCGGGAGTCCAGATCATAACTATATTGTATTTCTTGGAGTGTCTCTTCTGAGCATTTCTATATTTCATCTTCAAGTATAGACTTGGCGTGATATAGTTGAATTTTTAATGTCTAATAACAGCTAGGCTGTCGGAATTTCTAAGGATTGATTGTCTTGTCGTATATCGTATATTTGTGCATGCGACAGCTTCAATGCTTGTCAAAAGATGGCTTCTACCCATTAAAATAATTTAATATAAAAAATAATAATTAATAATGGGTTATTAATATCCTTTAAATAGTATTACTTTTAATTAAAATAAATAAATAAAATGTGGTTGACAATTAGTTAATTTTTTAGAGTGCATCGCAATGCTAATATTTCCAGCAATACTGTGTGTACATTGTGATTTATGAATTAGTCTTGTATATATAAAATATTTTTTCCATTGAATATTGGTACACATTGGCGTATAATTACATTTGGCCGTATGTCTTGCCATTTTTGGTTAACAATTAATATGGGTTCACATTGTTTTGCAAATAATAAATCACTTATTTAATTTTATTTTACTTTATGAAGTTGTAACTTTTTCCCATTTATAGATAAATGAACTTGCTATAGCTTATTTGAACGAGTTTACAGTTTTCGCTGATTGAATAATTTATATAATGACGGATGTACATATATATATATTCCTACATATCTGACTACTAATTGTGCACTTTAATTATTTTTTGATATTAAATCCAAGTATTTATGATTTTAGCATACTTTTTCAAGGTTAAGCACATAAAACTAAATTAATTAGCGCTATCTAGAGCATTAGAGATTAAAGCTGTGATTTACGAAATTTTTTAATGCTAAAATAGGTCGAATATAATTTCGAGTAAATATTTTTTTTTTTAATTTTGATTGCATTATGTAACATGATATATGTAAGTCGATAATATTATTAGTGCTTTATGATTTTAATTCAGTAATTGAGATTTTTGTTTCAGCTCTAGTTAAGAAAATCTAAAACTTTCTACAAAGAAAAAATTTTTTTGGTATGATTTTTATGTTGACCCCGACGACATGCCATAATTGGTACCCGTAAAGGAAGAGTGTCTTACCGTAAGCACGTTGCCATTGCTTGGAGTGTTTTACCGTATACACGACACAACGTAAACTGTGGAGCGACCATTAGCAGAAAATAGGTCCTAAAACCGTATAGTTTAAACTAGATATACACATCTAGTGAAAGTCGAAGAGTCGAAGACCTGCCGTTTTAAGTGCAGCTGTGGGCCTAAAGGTAAAATATCGGCCGTAGAAAATAATTGGTTTTATTATTTTCTACGGCCGATACCTTTAGGTTCACAGCTGTCCTTAAAACGGCAGGTCTTCGACTCTTCGACTTTCACTAGATCTTTACACCAAACTTCAAGGGAATTGTAATGCGGTTAGACTGATCGCAGCCATATAGCTCACTGCAGTATACTATCTTTACTTCAAATTCTGGAAGGGATGGACTACAATTGGTGCTTTGTAACCGCTGAAATGATTTTCGGCCGAGCTCCACCATCTTTCTACACACAGTTTTGGAAATTTGTTTTATAGGAAAAGAACAAACTTTTTGTTTTTTTCCTGAGCTACATATACATATCTCCTTTACCGACGACGTTAACTTCAACTTCTTAAGAGGTTTAAAGTGCGTCTTTATACTTCACGACAGTAAACAAAAAAGCTATTGTATTTAAGTATTTAAAAAATCAACTTTCAAGGTTGATAAATAAATTCAATAAAAAATATTTTTTTATTTTTTTTACAATAAAAATATTTTTTATTTTTTTTTTTTATAATATAAATCATATACATACTTAGTTTTTATTTCCAAGAACAACCTACATTATAATTGATGTATGTATGTACGTAAATATACATACATCGTATGAGGTAACTGCATATAAAGACATGCACATACTACATATCACATATAATTTATATGTACTCGTGCAACTTATTTGCTTTATTGTTGTATTGTCGATACGAAAGTGATGACGTAATTTGTTGTCATGAGCAAATATGTCACACTACTAACCGCAAACCACCAACCAGCTTATCAACGCGCCCACGCATACCATAACAACAATAACAATAACAATAAATAAAGCTGTTTACATAATATTTCCACAACAACAGTGTAGGCAATGAAAGTACCAACAACAATATCATGCACACACTGCATCACTGCAAAAGACTTGGCTTGCCAAGGAGAGTAACGACAGTGAAATGCAATTGTTGCATTCTCTGCTATTTGTAGAAATTGCACTTACATACATACAAACTCCTATAGATATGTATATAAGTATGTCACTGTGTGCATGTACCCTTTTCAAATATGTAGTTGTTATTCGCACGCCTACGCCATGCCGGCTGACAAGTGCGAATGCAAATTATAATTAGCTGCGAGAAGCCAAGGTGCTGACAGGCGGGCGGGCAGGAGGAAGGCTTGCATGGGAATGATAAAACAATGAATAAGTGTATCTTAAATAAATGCATTTGCCCTAATTGGCATAATGCGATGTCGTCAGTTAGTGTTTAGCTAAGCAGGCGCTTCCCTTGCAGCCAGTGATATTTGTATTGTAGTTCGCGGAATTCCCGTTGAATACTCATTTTGAAAAATCTAAGTATGATGTAGATTTTCTTGCCACGTTACAGTGATTTCGTTTTACTGCTCAGAGTGCATTTTTTGCTTTAATTTTACATGTTTTTTTCACTTCTTGTATTAACTCAGCGCGCTTAAAATATCTAATTGACTCAATAAGAGGTGCGTTCATTAATGGAAATATTGGTTGTATTAAATAAAAGTAGTGAAAGCACGACTTACGCTCAAGTTGAAAAAGACTTGGATGACAGATAAAATAAAATAAATTAATATGAATCAAAATATAATAAAAAAAATAAATAAAATTAAATTAAATTAAATAAAAAACAATACAAAAAAAGAGAAATAAGAAATAAAATGAAATAATATAATACAATATGCATATAATATAAATAAAAATACTAAACAAACTAAAATAAAAATATTTAATAAAATATAACAAAATAAAATTAAATTAAGTAACATAAAATAATATAAATAAAACAGAATAGAATAGAATAAAATAGAATAAAATAAAATATAATAATATAAAATAAAATAATACAAGTAAAATTAAAGTAAAATAAAAAAGTAAAATATTTAAATGAAACAAAAAAATTAAAATTAAAAATAAAAGAAATGAAAAAAATATCATAAAAAGAAGTAAAATAAAGTAAAATAAAATATCACAAATTATACAAAATAGAATAAAATAATATAAATAAAATATATAAAATAAAATAGAATAAAATAAAATAAAATAAATTAATATGAACCAAAATATAATAAAAAAAAAATAAAATTAAATTAAATAAAAAACAATATAAAAAAAGGGAAATAAGAAAAAAAATGAAATAATATAATACAATATGAAATAAAATTAAAAATACTAAACAAAATAAAATAAAAATATAAAATAAAATAGAAGACAAAAATAAAATTAATTAAAATACAACAAAAAAAAAATAAAATAAAGTAAAATGAAATAAAATTAAATTAAGTAAGATAAAATAATATAAATTAAAAAAATAATATAAAATAAAGTAGAATAAGATAAAATAATATTAATAAAACGGAATAAAATAAAATATAATAATATATAATAAAATAATACAAATAAAATTAATGTAAAATAAAAAGGTAAATTATTTAAAATAAAACAAAAAAATTAAAATTAAAAATAAAAGAAATGAAAAAATATCATAAAATGAAGTAAAATAAAATAACACAAATTATATAAAATAGAATAAAAAAATATAAAGAAAATATTTAAAATTAAATAGAATAAAATAAATAAAATATATAATATAAAATAGAATAAAATAAATTGAAATAAAATAAAATAAAATAAAAAAATAAAATTAAATTAATTAAAAGAATATTACTACATTGAATATAATTTTAATAAGTCCCATTTTTATTATTCCAAAAATTGCAAATGTTACTAAAATCTTTATAAATTACACATATCTTATAATTAACATCACCTCAATCAAATGTCATCTCAGTAAAGCTAAGTGCGAGATGTTGGCGCCTGCCCGTCATACCTCGCCCACCCGTTGAGATTCAAGCCAAACCCAATCCGAAAATTCCACTAATTACTAATGACGTGTTCGACTTTGAATTTGTTTTAGATTTGCTCATTTGGTTTCGTATTTTTTTATAATTGCTCCAGTTTCCCACATACACACGCACACACACACACACATATATGCTCTTCCTCAATTGTCTCCACATTGCAACATCAATTGATTCTGTCATCGCGTCATTCCTACGTTTCGCTCTTAGCGTAAAACACGTGCTTCACATTACATTTCATTTCGCCAAGATTTATTTTGCATCCACGAAAAAACCATTTAAAAACTGTTGAGTGTTTTTAATTTATGCTCGTCTATCAGTTGAGTGTTCTTTAGTGAGTAAATAAATAAAGGGAGGGGTTATCTTCAGCACGGCATGAGTCAGTGTATAGATTTATCAATGATATGGAATTTTAAACTGCTCGTAAATGTACACTATGAATGAATAGCCAAGGAAAGATACAACAATTGAAATTTATGTTGGTCTTTAAGTGTTTTATTGGGACTAAATTGGTAATCTGTTTCCGCGTGGATTTTTTATTAATTAATTTTTATTGTTTTAGAATTGTTTTTTTTTTTATTCAATGTTTTTATTTATTTCTTCTTTAAAAACAAAGTCTTTAATGTACATACATATGTACTTTAAAACTCTTTAACTCTTGGAAATACAGCCAAAGTTCGTTCTCTTTTTATGTTTCCAAATAAAATAAAATATTAAAGCGCACAACAAAACAGGAAGGAACTATAGAAAAGATCTATTGAAATTAATTCTGTTAATAACAATTCCTAGAAATCAAGAAAAATATGATTTCACCAAGGCCGAGGGGCAATGTTGGTATGAATTTTAGAAATTCTAGTGAATTTGCACACTTTTCTCGGCACTCATTGGGCTAAAAGCATTTATTTTCCTAGCGTATTAATAGCTTTTATTAATAGTGAAGAGCTGGGGATGATGAATAAAATAAAAATATGAAATTCCCTCATACTACTATCATGTGCACTCGCGTTTGCCAAAATAAATTTCCGGCTGTACAGTTGTAACAAATACATACTGATATACGTTTACGTACAAATTCCATTTCAATTCATTTTTCAATGTCAAGGTCAGTTAGGAATATTTTTGAAAATTCGAAAATATGTGGAAAAAGTTCTTCTGTGAGTGATTCAACTTGTAATTTTTGTGAAACACGCATATTACAATACAAAAACGTAGGTGTACTCACACTCATTGACACTGAAATAAGACAGCCCGTAGATTCTTGAAAGAATTAGCAGGAGTCTCTGCACGTCATGTTAGGTCGTTGCTTGGCGGTGAAGTACTGAAGTGTTCTGCCGCGAATTATAAACAAGCATAAGATTCAGATTTTCTATCTACTGATAGAATTTTACTTGGATTTGTGGTTTTCAATAAGGCAATACGTTTTTCGGAGTTAGTCTTTTTTGACAACTTTTACCAGATTTATAGTAGGAAAACTTAGCGTCTGTTTCCGGTTTGAACTCACAAATCATGCAAATTTACTTGGCGCGCTGACTTCAATAATGGGCTTCCTTAGTGATCCGCGCCATCGCCCGGAACAAGGAGGGTATCGGTTTGCGGGCTTACAAAAACCAACTTGCTTATGGAGTTATGATAATCCACAAGCCACTATTGAAAAGTCGTCACATCCTCAAAAAGTCCCTGTTAGTGGTGTACTCTATGGGCAGAGGGAATCATTGGTCCATATTTCTTTAAAAAATGAAGCCGGTCATAATGTTATTGTCAATAGCGAGTGCTATAGAGCCGTGATTACCTGAATTACAAGATGTTGATGTGGGCAACCTGGAATCATCGGTTAAGACGGCGATACAGCCAATGAAACAGTCTGTTTATTGAACACATTTGTGATGAGCGCATTATCTCGTGTCGTGGACCTGTTCGTGCTCTATTATCTTTTGTGTGGTTGCGTGAAACCCGCTTGTCTAAGCAGAAAAGCTCGAGATGATTAGCGCGATTGGAAGAGAATATTCGGCGCATTGCTCTTGACATACTACAAAGAGTAGACGAAAATTGGGCTTATCGGCTTGAATTTATTCCGAAGTAATTTTTAAAACACAAGCCCTTATATTTTTAATCACTTGGCCATGACATAAATTTTTTTTTTTTGAAAACCACATGTCTAACAAAAACACCACTGCCGCTACCAAGTAAACGCTTCGATCCTAGAAACTCCATAAACTAATAGAAAATATAAACCTTTTTTCATAGATTCGGTACAAAACGCAAGAAGCTGATAATGAGCGGATTCAGAAAAACTCATTAGGACTTTGAAATTTACTTCATAGGACTGTTGCCTATCCGAGAAAATGTATGATAAAGGGGTTTCCAGTAAAAGGTGTTATTTTAATATTCGAAGAAACTTTTCCCCTGAAAAAATTGATAGTTTCGTTGCTTGTGTGGCACGTAGCGTGGTCTTGTCGAAAGTTGAGGATGGAGATGCCATCGAGTTGGGAATGGTCCTCATCAGTCAAGATGATTTTTCAATGAAATTTTTGTAGTAAATTTTAATCATTTCAATATGTTTTCGAAGCGTGCACCGTTCCAATTTTGTTACTGGCGTAGTTTGTACTTTGCATAAGTCAAAAAATTATAGCTTCAAACGTGATATCTACCGGAGTACCTAGCTATTCAAAATAAACCTTTGTGGAATCATCTGATAACTTAGCTCATACTTTTCAACGTTTTTCAAGTTACCTTTCAGAGGTTTTTAAACCCATAATCTCTTTAGAAATACGTACATTAAGCGATGTATTATAAAGTCACTCTGACAATTCTTGAAAAATTCCGCCTATCAACGGGACCGTATTTTGTGCTCCACAATTTTTATTGTTTTCATATCACCAAATTAGCTTTGCGAAAAACTGAAAATACTAATCAACCTTGTAGACGTCCCATTCAAGTAACAAAGAATGTTTTCTATATGTATTAAAACAATATCTGGACTGCGCGTCTCTTGTTTGTAAAGTGTGGAAAAGTGGTTTATAGGTAATTTATGAAAATTTCATTGAAAATTCGTAGAAATTTGGAAAATATTTAAGAAAAAAAAATTTAAATCAGCAACACAATTTGCCGCCATATTACGATGCGTCGATGCTGCTGCATCATTTAAAACCACAAAAACAAAAATGAGATTTGCGCAGCTGTTCGACGCCTTTGGGCTTTCTGTTGGCTACGAGCCAGAGAGTTAATCAACGTGAATGTAATCAATTTTTTTGTTAAACACAAAAAAAAATATTAAACAGTAGCGTACAACAAATCATATTTGTACGAGGGGATTAACAAAAGTTCGGTAAGTTGACCAGGGAAAAAAATAAAAAGTTCTTTTTGTATTTATTCGTAATCTTTGTTCTTTTTATCTTCTCTATATAATCGACATTAATTTCAATGGAATATGGTGCTGAACGTATTTCTTCGGTCTCATAAATCGCAATGAAATGTCTCTTTATTTCAGCAGTGTGGGATGGCGCATTGTCATGATGTAAAAAGTAGCGCCGCAAATCATCTTTCTTCCTGTTTTCCAAAAAATTTTTTAACGCTTTTGGTAAGCACTCTTCGGTGTACCATTTTGAAGTTACCGTCTGACCCTTTTTACGATTTTAGATCGGGTGAAGTAAACTGTCATCGCTGACGAGCTTCTGAGATTTACAGGTGGGTTTGCTCCTGTTGGGCTCCATATCATAGACTGTTGCTTATGGATCGTATTTATAGAACCAAGATTCGTCACAAGTAAGGACTTTACTGCTAGACTGACCATTTTCGAATTTGTTGAGGAAAAATTGGGCCTCATTTAAAATTCGTGGTAAACGTCGAGTAGATTTCTTCGTGTATCCCAGATGATTACTTGATATTCGGGATACGGCCATGGCATTCAAGCCAAATTCATAAGCAAACATTTCTAGTGTCAATTGCGGCTGTTCGTCAATTTTGGACTTCACCAGAGCTACAGTGACGTCATCAATGGAAGATTTTGGTCGACCTTCTCGGTGCCCATCCTCTAAGGAAAAATGCCTGTGTGGAATCTTCGGAACCACTTGGAAATAGTATTTAAAGACGGTGCAATCGTCCTATATGCAATTTCGCATTTACTGAATATTTGTATCGGCTGTAAATGACGCCGAAACCCGAAGAAAATCAAATGGTGAATTCCTGTTTGCGTTGGTGGTGGAATTTCGTCTGACCTATCCTCATCTATTTTGCGTTTTCTCAGCTCCATTTTAGCCGATCGTTCTAATAATTGAAAGGAAGACTAATAAAGTAATTGCAAAGGATTTGGTATTTTTATATTTAATAAAAACAAATTGAAAGTCACCAATTGACCCAACTTTTGTTAGTCCCCTCGTATATATGTAATAAAGCCACAATTTTTATTTTTCATAAAAACAAAAAAAAAAATACAAATACTAAAAAAAATCATTTTTTGTATTTTATTGAATGGCATTTCCTGAAATTATTTATTTTGCGGTTAATCTTTCATAATAAATACCCGCATGTACTGAATTACTTTAATTCTTATTCTTATTCATATTTTGTTCCCCTCTTCTTCTCTCTCTTTTACCTACAGTTCAGTTGGTCCAAGTTTCCGTGTGTTTTGAAGGCAGGTCATTGCCACGGCGGCGTTGCCACTGCACGTCTCGAAAATCAGAGCGCTCTACAGGATGCCGCCGGCCTTGTCACCGGATCGGGTAACGATGCACATTGCTATTGTACGATTGAACCTTATATTGATGCTAAATTCGATGTGCACATTCAGAAGATCGGAAATAATTACAAGGCTTTTATGTAAGTAAATACGCGTGCGTGCAGCAAACAAACAAACATAACATATGTATATATGTATATATATTACATACATTTATACGACTATTTAGATGGAGTAGACATTGTCTGTGTGGGCAGATAAGCAGAGAGTAGCGATGCCATACGGTGGTCGTGCTGCATTATGTGTAATTGCAGCAAACATAAAATAACAACAAAAAATAATAATGCGTACGAACATATAAGTAGATTTGTGTATATAGGTATTATAAAAATATTTCGTGATCCCGCGTAATTAATGCAAAGCAGCGATTTCTTTTCATTTTCGTTTCAATTTTCGTTTTTTTTTTTGGCTTTTTTTTTTTGGTTTTGCTGATGAAATGAGAAATGTTGAACGAAAATTCATTTATGCATGCACACAAAGATATGTAAGTATATACGGGCGGCATTAAAGCATCACGAATGCACATTGCATCAACACTGTCAATGGCAACTGCTAAAGACATGGATTAAGTTGTCCGCTGACTTGCTGACCTTGATTTTGCAACGTATGGCCACTCATCAATTGCAGCCTTTGCAGCCAGCCGGCTGACTGGCTGGTTAAGTGGTGGTTGAGCGGTCAGCGCAAGTTAAAAGCAAAAAAATAGTAAAGAACAATCGGAGTGATTACGAGTAAATCAACTGGCGGTCGGTCGGTCGGTCAGTGGCGTTGTAATGCAATTGTAAAGTAATTGAAATATGCACCATCAAAAATCGATGTGCGCCAGTGAGGGCAGCTGTGTCATGCGTGTTCTTGGCCTTTAAGGCACAGTGGTTAATGGCGAAGGAAAGTGCAGTAATTTGCATAAATACATGTGTGGGTTGCACTCAATGATGTTAGTACTGATGACGTGTTGTACTGTAGGGATGTGATGTGATATATTTTGAAATAAGATTTTAAATCATTTTAAGAATTTAATAGATATTATGGAAAATCATAACAAAAATCCCCTACCTCATATGATGTGATGTCCGCTAATGTGATGTGATATATTTTGATATAAGATTTTAAATCATTATAGGAGCTTAATAGATATTAAGGCAAGGTGTAACATTTATGGAAAATTATAACAAAAATCCCCTACATCATATGATGTGATGCCCCCTAATGTGATGTGATATATTTTGATATAAAATTTTAAATCACTTTAGGAGTTTAATAGTTAATAGACAAGGAATAACTCTTAAGCACAATCATACAAAAAAATTCTCCTACCTATTGTCCTATTCATATGATGGAATATTTTTCTTTTATATATTATTTTTTTTATAACCAGTATTTATACACTAAAAAGTAGATTTTATTCAAGATGCCAGCAGCAAAAAAATAAATAAATAAATAAAATGTATCATCATCTGATCGGCATATGATGTGATATCCCATCATATGATATCAAATATTGTGATGTGATGTCACTGAAGTTTAAATTTAAACTATTGTTAAACCCCTTTTTTTAAATAACACAATAAAAAAATGCGACAAATTATGTGACTCAATTTAAGTAAAATGTATTTTTAATATAAATGAAATTATATGGCATCGCACGATATGTTATCACATATATGAAAATTTAATTTATTATAATTTTTAATTTAAAATTATGAAATTAGATAAAAAAATACGAAAAAATATTTAACTTAAGCAGATTCAGTATTTTATTGCATTGATATTCACGTGATGTAATATTCCAAGATATGATATGGAATTGTTTTAGTTTAAATGTAATAGCAAAAAAGAATATTTAAACAAAATAAGTATTGTACTAGCGTTCATATGATGGCACAGTTGTGAAATGTGGCAAAAAGTCATGGAACACTTATTTTTAAGTCTTATTTTGCTTTTGTTTATAAGATGTGATATGTGCTGATTTATATAATTCTAGATGAGAGTAGCCACGCCGAGTGGATACTACCATTCAGAAGGGCCGGTTTCAAATCCTGGTGTGACCAACATCCAAAAGTTTTAGAAAATTAATTTAAATAAAAAATTAATTGAAATTTTCTAATTGCGGTCGCCCCTCGGAAGGAAATGTTAACCCCTCCGAGTGTACTTCTGACATGAAATAAGGCTTCTCATAAAAAAACCGTTCGGAGTCGGCTTAGTATAAACTGTAGGTCCCTCCATTTGTTGAAAAAACATCAAGACGCAAAATCACTTATCGGAGGAGGAGCTCGGGCGACGAGGAATAAAAAGTAAAATATATGCGAGTACTAGCATCATATGATGGTGATAGTGATGTGATGTGACACATTTTAAAATGAAATAAACGTTTACATTTTTTTTGAAATATTTATGTCAATGTAAAAAAAATTTAAATTTTTTGAATATATTATGATATTTCGGATAATGTGATGTGATGTACCTGAAGATATTTAATTTTTATTCACAGAAATTATATGATATCATTTGATTTGATAACAAGTGATGTTTTTAAAAAATCACCCCGAACTGAATCGGGTGATCAACATAAATTTTAGTTTCTAAATACGCATTTAAGCGAATATGCTGTATAGGTATATTGGTTGTTGCGGCCGTGTGGTTATTATGCGGATTCGAATCTTGCCTCCGGTAACATCTGAAATTATAGAAAGTTAATTTAAATAAAAAAAGTTTATTTGTTGAATTGCGGTCACCAATTGGCAGAGAATACCAACCTGTGAGTATATTTCTGACAATAAATAAATATCTTTTCATAAAAAACATCAAGATGCGCACCATAAATTGGACTTGCAGCTCGGCGGGAGAATAGATAAAATTACCAAGAAAATTATATTAAAATTTAACAGTCTTCTAAAAATTTAATCTGTAAAATTCATTAAAATTATTGTTCTAAAGAAATTAAGGGTATTTCATTTTTTTTCATATTTTGCCGAAAGTTTTTTTCATATGCCAATCCACTGTACAGGGAAGTGCAATATCTCCATCAGATGCTCAACAACAACGCATTCAACGTATCAGTTACAAATAAATTATTTATCTCCAAGAAATAGTGTTACATTTGCATTACATTCATCGCTCACAGATTCGTGCAACAAGTAAATAGGCAAGAAGAATGAGAGTTCATTACGCGAGGGCGCATACGCAGCACTTGAGAAATCATTGCACAATGAAGGTTTTAAAACAAAAAAAAAAAACAAAAAAAAAGGCGCAAACGTGCCGGTCATTGCTGCTGTTGGTTGCACACAGTAAGTGCACTTAGCGCTCATTGATATGCCTCCACAATAGTTGTAATAACACAAGCCAACAACAACAACAGGGTAACAATAACAAAAATTGAAGTGAAAACAAAAGCGGCTTAAAAGATTGCCACAATCAAAGACCTCTTTTGCCGCCGCCCCAACGTGCTATGATGGAACCGACCGACTGCCCGACCGACGGTGCCACCAACCAACCAACCGCGCGGTCGTCGCTCTCGAATGCAATAACTCCCGACGATAGTCGCGTAATTTAATAATAATACCATTTAAGTATTTAAGCCCAATACAAAAGTGCCGCTTATTATTTCGTGATTTATGCTTCAATTTCATTAAATGAATATAGTTTTCGTTTATATCCCCCTCTACAACTCTTCAAGTCATTATTTAATAACCAACGAATTCCCCTTTGCAGGCGCAAATCGATCTCAGGCCATTGGAAAACTAATCAAGGCTCAGCGATGCTCGAGCAAATCACTTTAACCGAGAAGTACAAGTCTTGGGTGGATGAGGTGAGTTAAGAAATAAAAAAAAAATATATATATAAAAAATATAAAGAAAAAATTCATATAACAAATATAAAATAAAATGCAAGCAAAAAACAAAAAAACAACAAATCAAAAAACCAAAAAATATCAGATAAAAAGTGTAAACCGCTCTGTCTCACTCATCAGCCTCCTTTTGGTGAGTAAATGAATGTCAGTCGTCGCCTCCAACGCCGCCACCATCAAAGCAGCTCTTGTGACGCTATCTATCAGCTTAGCTCATCGAATTGCAATTTGCAAATTGTTTGCATTAATCAAATCCAGTTTGTTGTCTGTCTTTTGCTTCACGCTCTTTTATGCTCTTCTCAATCTCTATCTCTTGTATTTTATTTTTACTTGTCGTTTTTGATTTTTTCTCTGCTATCGAGTGCACTCATTCAAGCCTTGTTACTTTGCAAAATACCGTAATAGCCCATTGAGTGTGTAGACGTGTGTTTTAGGCGATGATCATAAATTTGTGCACAATTTGCATTTGACTTGCGTGTATCCTCGTACACTAATAGTCTCATTGATTTATTTGACAGACAATCCGATGCTTTATCAGACATATTTACATACATACATAAACTTATACATATGTACTAAATTATGCGGTTTTAGTGAATGGGTTTGAACTACTTAGTGCATGCAACAATGCGTCCCGAATTCAGTATTTCTAAAAAATTTTTAATTTATTATGACTTTAGCAGAAGCCTGGAGTTCAGTACCGCTTCGATGCGTATTAGGAGAGTGGTAAACTCCTCGAATTTGGTGAAGTATATTTAAAGCTGTTGTTGTTGTTGTTGTTGTTGTTGTTGTAGTAGCGGCTAGCTAACCCCGCTTAGGGCAGGTATCATTAATCTAAGTCGCCGAGGTCATCTAATGGGAGGTCCAGGAAACGTGCTGTTTCGACGGGGTTGGACCAAAGGGAAAGGGGGGTTAGATGAGTAGGTTTAAGGGGGCATGTGAAGAGGTGGTTAGTGTCGTGCGGGGACTCTCCACATGCAGGGCATACGTTGGGTATGCAGGGGTCGAGTCTGGATATGTAGGAGTTTAACCTACTACAGTATCCAGATCTAAGCTGTGCCAGGATCTCTCGGGTCTCTCGAGGTAGCTCGAGCTCGTTGTCTGCTATTGGTGGTGGTTTGTCTCCGAGGACGCCATTCACTGGAAGGGAGTCTAAGAAGGTGTTGACAGACTCCTGATGAATGGCGTTCAGCGCTTGTCGGTATGCCGTCCTGTCCAGCGGTTGTATTAAATGATGCTGTATGGTGCAGTTAAAGTCTAGTACTCCCTTCCTGATGTGCCTAGGCGGAGGCTCAGCTTCCAAAAGGTGCCTGCTGGGGTGCTCCGTGCGGTGGCATCCCAACAGGAACTACTTGCACAGCAAAGCATTATGCTCCTTAACTCGTAGCAACTCGTAGCTTCGCTGTGCAAGTGGTGCTCCGGTGACATCAGGAGGTTTCCTGTCGCAGTCCTAAGGGCGGTGTTCAAGACAGCCAGTTCTACGCACCGGAGTTGACTTGGATTTTATCTGGCCAAGGGCTGTCACCCTTTCGGCGACCTAACCCCGTTTAGGTCAACAGGTAAAATTAGTTTAAGTTTATATTTAAAGCGGTCGGTTTTCAAAATCCTCTCATGTGTGGAGTATAAGAGAGTATAAATTGCAATTCAAGAACATGAATGATATATTCATTTGTGGTTTTTATTCGAAACTTCGTCAAGGAAGGTGGATAGTTCCCACTGTAGACTCCACTGTGCTCCTACCAATGGTTTGCTTGTTGTCGGACACACATACGATTTGGAGTGGTTTGCTCGGCGAAGAGTCGAAGTTTTGGCAAACTCTACACCAGTAGTGTGGAATGAGAATGAATATGTGAAACATTCGGGGCGAAATGCTGCCACTAATTGCATGTTCACATTTTGTTTGTAACGAAAGATGCAAGATTTTATCTTCTGGCGGACTTGGAAAATGTGGTATTCCTGTCGGACCACACAAATCATGAGCTGCTGTCCAGTGGAGGGGTCATTTCGCTTCTCATGCATAGTTTGACACAGTCATTACAGGTGCGCTGACCTCGACCTCTACCAAAGCTGCTTATTCTTCTCCCGGCAAACCTATGAGGAAAACCCCGTGCGAGCTGCAAAGCTATAACTCAAACATGAAGAAGCCGCATAGGACATACCCAAACACTAAACTCTACATCGCTACACCGATTCTCAAAAAAAATTCCAGAGAATAACGAGTGAGAAAATGCAGCACTTCTGAATCATAAATCCGTAGACAACTTCACCGACTGCTCTAAACTAGATGGTAAAGTTGGTTGTGGAGTTTACTCTGAACTTTTGCGTATTCCAAGCGGAACTAACCACTATTACGTAAGCCGCTTCATGGTTGTTCGTTTCTAATAAATCTCTTTGTACAAACTTGGTTTGGTCTGTCTTTTTTCTGAGTGCAATTATATCTCGTTTCCCTATATATACCATTTACCAGTTTAAGAAAACTAGAGTGGGAAATAAATTGCTTTAAAGAATCGTTAATTTAATCCGATAACGTTCGCCACTGCTATAGTAGAACTCATTTACTACACACCACAAATAAATTCGCAGTGACTTGAAAAGGTTCTAAAATCAAATTTGCATAAATATGTAAAATGCCAGAAGCTATATTGTACTTACTTATACTCGTTCCATATTTTGCCAACAAATTTTTAGTGCCACTTTGAGGCTGTCATAATCGATGGCGCACATAATATATCAAATAGCACTTAAAAGTAAATGTTATTAACAAATTAACAGCAAATTGCATTAACAATTTGCTTAATACTTTTAACGCTATAAATTCCAAGGTGTTCAAGTAAAATTAAAACCAAAACAAAAGGAAAAATACACTAAATTTGGGGGCAACCTTCTTCGAGCTGCGCACAGTCAAGTGCAAAAGTTTCTCACTCACATACATACATACTAACATTTCATTTGTTGCCAAAAATAAGACATTCGCACGTACTGCACTACACACCCACTGCACTTAGCGGCGATCTTGCACATAATCTGGCCATAGACTTTAGTGTTTTATTGCCTTTTCAAAGGCGGCAAAGCAAAAATGTTTATATCAGAGCCAAGTAACCATGCTAGAAAGCTCGTGCTTTGGCACTTTGCCTAATCCAATTCCTGGTCTATTACTCATATCTATTCACTACATAGTATGTATTTATGTAGGTATATACTCTTATATTGATACGTTAATAATATTTGGAATATATGTATTGCATTAAATAGGAATGTCTGTCAAATGACTCATTACACTACTCGTATTTGGCATTAGCATATCACATATCACAGTATAATATATATGTACATACATTATGATATATAAAATACCTGTAGGGAGAAGGCAGACCAGTGCGTCTAAATGCTAGTCAAATATTAGTATATACGAGTATTTTGAAGGTGAAATCATACCAGTTGGCAGTCTACCTGTAATAAGCTGTATTTAACTAATCTTCTCCCTGCATGGCCGCTAGATATAGCCATTCTCAATTACGCTCTGTTAAAGTGCGTACAATGACGTTCATCACTTCTTCGTATTTATAGCGCGTTAGATGCACGGTTCGAGTGTCGCAGTAGGCAAACTTATTTTTATAATTTTTTTTTTTTGGTGAAGTAGAAACTCCAAATCCCTAAATGAACTAGTTTACAACTAGTATAAAGCTGATGCATAGTTGGATAATTGGCAGTTCGTAGGACATCGCCGTGTTAAAAATACCAATACAATTAGTATTTTTCTCGGCAGGGTATTTGTTAACGTTGGTATGAGTATAAAGTGATTTGGCATGGTTGCATTTAGCAATTATTCAATGTATGTAATTATTTAGGTATTTATGCAAGTACATAATTTACATACGAAATACATTCAATATTAATGTTGATTGTTGATTTCGTCATGAGCTGTGCAGTGATACAAACAATGTATTTTGTGTCATAAGTTTCTATAAGATATTCGGGGAAAAGTGCTATTTGTAAACTAGTCCATCACTACTCTGTATTTGTACAACAATAAGTTCTGCTTTCAATGTTCTCCCTACTTAGCAATTGATATTTCTTAAACACGGATTACCTACGAAACGCATCAGCATCATGAAGCCTCATTTTTGAAGAAATATGATGAACTCTGCTCATACAGTTCACCAAACAATGACTTTTTGAGAATATAATGACGGCTAAACAATCGCTTGTGGAGTATTATCACTGAAATTACGTTAATTTGGTTTATTAACGTACATATTTAACCAAAAATGAGCTTCATGACTGAACAAAATTTTCTTGTGAAAATCGAGATCGGTGGTCATCTCATTTTGGTCCCATTTACCGAACGTGCAAAGCGCTTAATGGTCGTTCGACTTCAATTCTGGCAAACAAAGATCCTTCAGTAAAATCCTCCATAAAGTGGATGACCACAGCTCCAATTCTTACTCGCGATGGTGGATACTCTGCTCCACAGCAGCAATAACGTCTGTGCGGTGCGCAATGTATGTCGTTTTTGAGGATGCGCATTATCCACTAAAGTAAACGTGTTGCGAAATCAATCCATGGCTGCTCGAATTATCGCCACTGCTGGCCGATTACGTCAACCGAATGTTGGACGCAGCGCGCAATGCGTCGTTCGGTCCATTAGTGAGCTTGTAAAGACTTACTTTTTGATTGCTTCTTCTCTAGCCGCAGATCTAGTGATGATGCGATATTATTCAGAAACGTTACCATCGACGATGCCACTACTTCGATGTGGGTCAGACGGAAGGACTTTGTTTTTCGCTTCGTACCATCAATATTGTAGCACTTTCGAGTGTTAGCCCACAGTTGCATTAACTGCCATAACTAAACCATACGTTGTAAATCTTTACAGATAATTTCAGCAGCCCTTAAGTCGGCTTGTCATTGCTAAAACTATTCTACCGCACTACTACACGGGCAGCTAACATCCTTGATTTCCTAAGGAAAACCTGAAATAACCCCTTTATTGTTGTCTTCAAGGGTGACCGATATTGTATGGTAGCTTTTATATTATAACTCGTTAGTGTACCTACCCTATACGGGATACTTCACTTTCTTCTGTAAGTCTGATTAAGGCATCTCCAAAACATGCATTCTGAATGCATCAACCGCCTCTTCATATATCGAAAAACGTTGACCTCTCCGTTTTTTTTTGTTTGGAAATAAAAAGAAGTCATTTGGTGCCAAGTCAGGACTATACTTTGGATGACTCCTGAAATCGATGTTTTGAATGCTGAGAAATGCAGTTGTTTTAGTCGTTGTGTGAGAACTCGCATTGTGAGTTGAAAAGGGATTAATTTCCGGAGAAAACAAATAGTTGTGCACCACTCAGAATTTACTGTTTTGCGTTGTTCTAGTGGTCCGATTGTGATATGTCCAGTTTTTTCAAAAAATCAGACAACGATTTGCGTGGAAATACTTCATGCGCGAACATCTTTTTTGGATTCACCCATACCGCCGTATATTTCAACGTTTCCCTCAACGAATCGACAGGAGCCCTTTTTTGAATGATTGACAAATTGTGTGGGATTCAACGTAAACAATTTTTTTCACAGTCAAACGCTGGTCCCACTAAAGCCTATTATTTGTTTAATCTCACGATAGGTCACATGACGATCTTGCTATATCAGCTTGCACACAAAATCAATAGTTTCTCCCAAAACGACTGATTTTCACGATCTTCACGAAATTCGTCTTTGAGTGATTTACGAACACGATTGAATTCACCATACTATAGACGAACACTTGTTCTTGAAGGAGCTTTATCGCCAAACGATGTACTGTTGTTAAGTAGACCCACGTCGAAAGATGTAAAAATAATCGCGCGGAAATTTTTGGGAATTTAATTTCATTTTTTGACCAAGAAGAATATTTTAAGTTACTGTAAGCAACAAAAGTAGCGCTCTTATAAACGTGCTCAGTATGCATAACATCAAAGATGTCAGACTTTACGATAAAGTTTTGTGTTGCCAGAGTGCAAACCTAGGGTTGCCAAATACCGTGGCGGAGGATGATTCCCATGTTCTCATATAAGCTTCCCAATAATGAGAAGTAAAATTTATTCCACCCGCCTTCGGTTAGCCCAGTTTCAACTCCGCTCGCATGACCTAATGTAAATTTATACGCATCTAAGTCCGCCCTCTCCATCTAACAGTGGATTCACACTGATAGACAGTAAAGTAGTGTACCACAACCACACATCAACAACAATCAACTATGTATTTTGAATAATAGATTAGCAAACCACGAACCGCCGCATTATACGTGTATGCTCAATGCGGGTGTGGACGGAGTCTGTGTAATGCTAACCGCCGGCATTCGCATAGGAACATAAGCTGCTACTAATCAGCATAAGCACTCCGACGATTAATTACAAACAATGCCTCCAACACACACACACATACATATATATATATATATATATATATGTATTGGTAACAATTTGGTCAAATACAATATCATTAGTTGTTATTAGATAGAGATTCCGGGCGAATGTATACAGCAAGCCGGAATTGATTAATGCTTAACAGAAATAAGGCAAACTGTAAATTGTGAACACATGTAGACGAATACAATAATAACAACTGCATATTTGTATAAATTGCAATGTATTTAAACATTTGGATGACTAATTCTTTATACGTTCTCCCCTTCCCGTAGATCTCTGAACTTTTCGGCGGCATGGAGGTATGCGGCCTTTCCGTGGTGGTCGGTAAAGATGGGCGTGAGCATATAATCAGCGCATGCGATTGTACATTCTCTTTGATTGGCGATAGTCAGGAAGAAGATCGGCGCCAGATCGCCGATTTGGTCTCGGCAAGAATGCAAGTAAGTACAACAATATTTTCTTTTAAAACAAACTTATTCTATTCCTTCAACCCGCCGAATATTTGTCATTTCAGAATGTCTGTCGTCCTAGCATGGCTCAGACTGGTGGCCCACCACACGGCATTCGGCAACCCTCACGTTCGTCTATCTCCTCGCGTGGTGAGAGTCCCACTGAGGATGTGGCCCCAACACCACCGGCACCGGCCGGTCCTCGTCCCGCCCCCATGGGTGGTCCACCACCAATACCCGAGCGTACATCGCCCGCTGTCGGCTCGATTGGACGTCTGAGCAGCCGCAGTAGCATTTCGGAGTTACCTGAAGAGCCCAGTGCACCAGCACCAACCAGTGTTCCAGGCAGCGTTGGCGGCATTGCACGTCGTGATTCACAAACTTCACAAGCATCGAGCGTATCATCGGCTTCGCGTGTCTCAACACGTCCGCCGCAAACGCAAACTTCGGTTGTCGAGGATGCGGAGGACACGATGAAGAATTTGCGTAAAACCTTTGCGGGGATATTTGGTGATATGTAGGAATTAGCGAATAAGAAACGTGGAAGAACAGCAAGCGAGACCAGCAGTGGAGGCGGTATTGGTGGCGGCGGTAGTGGCGGTGCACCCAGCAGTGCAGGCGGTAGTGGCATAAGCGGCATAAGTACCGGCTCATTTTTGGGCAAGCAATTCTCGTTTGCTAGTGGCAAATCGGTTAGCGGCAGCACTTCTAGTGTAGCCTCCGAAGTGATCTCGGCACAACCATCACCAAAATTGGCTGCAGCCGAGAAGCCGTACGATGCACGCTCGGATACCTCAACAAACTCCACGCTAACAGCGGGCAGTATGAGCGTAAGCGCAAGCTCGGCGGCTAGCTACAGTAGCAAGCCATCTTCCAACGTTTTAGATAATTTGCCAGATGAGAATAAATACAAACCAGTTACCAATTTCGAACCGCAAGAGCGTGTTAATCCCTTCGATAAGGGCGCAATAAAAGCATCCATCACCAATCAAACAATTGGCAGCGCCGTGTCCACAACTTCATCATCATCGATCTCATCATCGTCAATCTCGTCGCGCATCAATCGTAACGGTAATGTGGGCGTAAAATCACCACCACCACCACTTGGACCGCCACCACCACCACCGACCGGTGTTGCTGGTAACACCAGCTACCGCAACTCGATCTCGACAACACCACCAAGCGCCGGCAAAGATAGTCGCACATTTAATTACGGCAGCTCAACTTCCATTGAGACCATAACACGCATGGACACCAATACTACAACCACAACAACAGTTGGTCCCAGTAGTGATGCCACCGCTGCTGGCGCCGTCGGAGCAACAGGTGATGATAATGCAAGCGGTGGTGCTGCTGCTTCCACTAGTGGTGGTGGTATCGACTGGAAATCGAAGATGGGCATACGCTCGGCTAGCGTCTACAGTGCACCCGCTGCAGTCAGCTCAACTATGCCAGCAGCTGGCGATACTTCTGGATATGCTTCGAACTCGAGCCCCGCCTCGAACGTTTACAATACCACAGCCGATCTGCCATCGTATACACGACCATCATATTCTCGCTCGGAAAGCAATGGTAATTATCTGGCCGTGGGCGTACTACTCGTTAGTCTGACACTGCGAAAATCCTAAGCGCGTCAAATGAAAAAAAAATAAGAGAAATTTTTACGTAAAATGGCAGTTTTGGAAGAGTCCTTGTGGTGCCAATATCAAATGCATAACTACTCATTAACAAGCATACATACATACATACATATCAGTCATATTAAACTATAAGACAATTAAAAAAAAAATTAAGTAATTTTTATCAACTCATTAAGCATCACGAATAGGCATATTCATAACTACATGCATACATAACTATCATACTACATTAAAATAAGAAAATATTATACATATGTATGTATACCATATATACTCATTCATCTATATAATCGTAGTAAAGGAACTATTTTTTCACCCCAAAAGGAAATGAAAGGAATTGAAGAGATCAGCAACTGCTAACAATAATATTTCAATAAGCCTAAAAAGCTAGAATCTGTTAGGGAAAGTGTTTAGAGGCCAACGTACTTAAAACTAAATGACTATAAATGTGGTTAGGACAAAAACAATGTTACTATACCAGCGCCTAAACCAACAGCCTACACTTACATTGAATTTTTTTTGATACATAAAATCTAAACACGCAGCCAAAAGTATATAAATTTTGTACGGACAAACAAAAATAAAAATAAAAATAAAAATATTTTCATAAATATATTAATAATATTAGTGCTTAATAAACTCAAACTCAAATACACTATTCCGTAGGGTGTCACAAAACTCAATGCAGCATTAATATGATATGCTCGAACGCCGAAAAGTATGCTATAAAAAAATTTAAACAGTTAGTGTTAGTATTGCTCACAATACTTAAGGGGTAAAGCCACTCTGGAGGTTGGAAAATAGACTAATTTTTTTTAAATTTATTTTATGGATATTTAACCATTTCATTAAACATATATTATAAAAAAACATACCTTAATTATTATTTTGTTACAAAATGGCGGTGATAAAGTCTATTATTTAATTCATGTTTTTTTGAAAGGCGTCCACGGGAGGACCGATTTCTTCTAAATGATGAGACCTAGAACAGAAAAGCAAAAAGTTTTGCGATCTACAAACTATGGTCTTTGGAAGTACCTACGGATTTATATTTTAACAAATTTTTGTGAAAGCGGCGCATTTTTCTTAAAAAGATTGGGCTTTAACTAAAAAATGCGCACTAAATTATTAAAAAAAAATTTACATTTAAACGAAAAACGGCCATCCACTTCCAAAAAAAAAGAATGTATTTGCCATCAAAATTTCAGATAAATCGAATAAGCCGATTACAGATGTTAAATCTTCCCAGCGCCAACCTCATGAAGACGATGGCAAAAGAATGTATATCGAGTGAAGTTTACACGCGGAAGCACAAAGAGCCTGCTGTATGGCTTATGTGTATCCGCTTACGGTCAAGTCCTCAGCCTCCCTCCTTCAACAGACCAACCAACCAACCGACCAACCATTGGTCACAATAGCGCTGCAGTGAGTTTTGTGATACTCGTACGAATAGCACTATAAAAAGCATTTTTTCTGCTGAAAATAAGATACTTATCTACTAACAATTAAGGCAAAAACACAATATAACAAAAAAAAAAAAACAAAAAACAATTAACAATAAACATTCATACTTTTCTACTCGCCAGCCTATAACATTAAACCCGCTCATGAGTATCCCATTATCTCATAGTCCCAACTAGTCCTCAACTAGTTTTAAGTGAGTGAAAAAAATTCGAAAAAAAAACATAAAATTCTAAAATAATGTGCCAGCCTCAAGTCCCTTCCTCGACACATACATACAAACTTACATACATTAAAAGAAAATAATAAAAAATTTAAACTTAACAAGTAAAGAAAAGAAAAACAATATTTCTACTCTACTCTACTCTATTCTTATCAACGTCAAAATGCCTACGCTATCACGCCCTAAAACTGCTTTTCCGTCCTACTCTAACAACTTGAACTCGATTCACACAACATTAATATGTATATTATATGTTTGTTATTGTTGTATATTCGAAAAATCGTCATGCCGCAAATGAAGCATGTCGCCGTAAAGCAACAAAGCCAATGTTTCGTAAGTTTTTAAAAAGTTTTTGCATAAAATGCAACTCTGTCATACAAGTAAAATCACAAATAAATATATATTTTTGTTTGAAAAAAAAAAAATAAAAATAAAAATAAAAATAGTGAACAAAATTATTGCATCCACTGTATAAGATTAATGTCTAATTAACTGCAACACAATTATAAAGAAATTAATTATACACATATGACTAGAGGGGGATTCACAGTGTTGTGTGAGCGAAAAAAGAACAGAAATTAAATAAAAGTGATTTTTTTTACTTTTAAATTTACGAAAAAAAAATGTTGAAAAAAATAAAAACAAATATTTTTTTTATTCAAATTTTTTTATATATTTAAAAAGCTCTGTGAAACCCCCTACAATTCAAAAAGTAAAATTCATTGCAGCAGCTCAAAATTCGATTATGAAATTTTCTAACATTAACAGTATATTACAACACTGCATTTTTTAATGTTTTCTTTGGCTTTGGGCACTCTACACGCGGCACCTCTATACACACTTTAATGCTACATATAGTACACAGTACAACAACAGCAACGCGTTCTTCTGTCTTCTGTTGCTTTATGAAATAAATACAATACATATATACAAAAATGGAAGTAAATATATGCTTCGTATGTACTCGAATTGTGCAACTCAGTCGTATGAATTGTTGGCTTTTTTGTATTTTTGTCTATTTAATAAAGAAGGTCGCCCTCGATTCGGCTCGAACTAAAAGTGTAGCAAATAAAAAGAAAAAAAAAACGAATTGCTTCGAATAAAGTTTCGATCTTGAGTCTTTAAATAATATTGCTGACTTCATAGATATTACTTAAAAAAAAAAACAAATATAGCAATCACACCCGATTTTGACGAATCGAGGGCTGCCCGAAAACAAATTATGATTTTATATACATAACTGTAATTGGCAAATATTGTATTCGATAAGTTGTACAATCGGCGATCTGTATTTTAGATGTGAACTGTAACTGTTATGCTCACAATCTTCCGAAAATGGCGATGTGTTATCAAAAGAAGGACTAATTTGATTGCAGAAGAATTAGAAAACTTGAAAGAATGATCTTAGATTTTAAGTTAGCAACCCCATAAATATGTAAATTTTAACAATTTCATAAATTAACAAATTTCAAGTTCACAGAACGAAGCGATGTCGCTTGGGTAGGTCGAGCGACTTCAGTTCTTGAATAAGCTGTATTTTTTATACTTTCAATTGAAAATCTCGACGTAAAATGCACCGAATCATTCCATACGTTATTCCGAATTACTGGAAACGACGCCGAATCGATTCTCCACGGTCTTCGTGCACTCTCTTAGCGACGGCCTGTATATTTTCTACACTGCCGGCTGGACCTGGTCTATTCGATCGAATATTATCCAATAATGTATGCTGGGGCTAAAGATGGGTGATGGCTGTACAGAACGTAAATTTTCCTAATAAAGTAAAACTATTTGTAAACATTGCACAGGCGTAAATCTTTCCATGATGAAATGTCAAACAATACTGAACAAAAATAACATGACAGCCTGACAGAATAAATGAGTGATCTGTCAAAAAAGGCTATTGAAAAAAAAACCTCTACTTGGATCACCCGTTATAGTACTATTAAGGATATGGGTGGTCCCGGTATGTCTTGGGTCTTGGGAACACCTGAAATAAAATTAAATAATACAGTTAGAAAATAAAAAAGTTAACTATGAAAAAAATGTGATTTTTTTTTAGTAGAAATTGGGAATGTAAAATGAAGTTAGTTAAAAATCCTAGTTCATGCGAGAGTTATTTGGATTTCATACCAATCGGTGGGCTAGAAAATTTGTTATCATCCATGCCGACCATAAGAACGTTTTTTTCGAGAAAACTACACTTTTAGAAAATGCGAAAAAAATCTAGTTTTTGGAAATTTAGACTACTAATGAACCCCTCAACCACCATCATCACTGTTAATAAACATTAGATCATTTTGCAAATTTTAGACATATCCACCATAACTTTCATTGAATTAGCATATCATTCCATCAGTTTATTCATACCATTCATTATTAATTTAATATAATCATTGGCAATATTGAAAATCACCAACATATTTTGATAACTCATCCTCATCACTCATTGCTGCATTTACACAGTGTTCGTGCAAAGAATTTATAATTTGGCGTCAAAGCAATACGAAATTGAAAAAATTACAAACAAGAAAAATTGAAAAATTGAAACAACAGTATTTTTGTATATGCACTGCATCAATTAAAAATACAATAATAAGAATACTTTATAAAATATATAAATAAACTTTTATATGAAACTAATATCTACTCACGCATATTTTCAGCTTCCAATAAACAAACCGATTTGGACATAATCTTCGGCGATGCACCTAAACCCAGCCATAGCAACGGCAAATACACTCGCTCCGGCGGTTCACTCTCCGATGCCGAACTCATATTCGGTGGACCACCAACCAATTATAAGGCCGATCGCTTTGGCGCCTCGAAGAGCATGAGCGTCACCTCCGAGCGTAGCAATGACGGTAGTAATGGTGGTAATAGCAATTCATATCGCAACTATGAGGGTATACAAAATGCCGCCTTTAGCGATTTTAGTGATTCACCAAAAACTGGCAGTATAAGCAGCATAAATTCATATGGTAACGCAAATCGTTGGGGTAAGCCCACTGTCGAAGAGGATGATGAATTGGATTTGAAGTAGGATAGGAGTGCAATGATGATAAATTTAAACAAAATTGAAGTTACTTAAAATGCAGTGTAAGTATGTACCTATGTATGTATGTATGTACATATATGTGCAAATGCAAATATACTCGTAAATATAAAGCGTTGAGAATGATAGTTAATGCTTGAGATTCTGCTTTTGGGTATTTGTATACATATGTATGTATATACATATGTACATACATAATCTGCATTTTGCATCAACTTCATAAACAAACATAAATTATAAAAATGCATTAAAAAAAATTAGCAAATTAATATTAAAAAAAAACTACTAACTACACATTACACATGCGCATCTTTCGCCTCTGAAGTTTCCTGGTTTCATAGTGGAAAACAGTTATAATCGATGCAAAAAGATATATACAGAAATGTATTTAAAATTATTTGGCTCGATTTAATATTATTATTTTAATTCGTGGAAAATTATTTTATTTATTTATTTAATTGATATATGAAAATGAAAATAAAATATGAAAATGAAGTATATTTAATTTTTTAATTTTACTTATTGTCTTTTATTTTATTTCCTTCTTTTTTTATTTATTTTACTTGATTTTAGTTCATTTTTTATTTTTTTTTTGTTTTAATTTTGTTTTATTTTATTTAAATTTATTTTTTTCCATTTGTGTTATAAAATTTTATTTGTATGTATTTATACAATTTAATTTTGTTTTATACCATTTCACTATATTCCATTTTATTTTCATCTTATTTTATGGTACCTTCACCATTTTATTTTATATAATTTTTTTTTGTGATTTATTATATTTGACTAAATTTTACTAATTTCCTTTTTTTATATTTTATTGTGTTTTATTTTACTGTTATATATTGTTTTATTTTCTTTCAAATTTATTGTAACTAATTTAATTAAATTTTAGTTAATTTTCTTTCACTTTGTTTAATTTAATGTTATTTGTTTCATTTAAATTTATTTTAAATTAATATAATTTTATTATATGTCATTTTATATAAACTTTTTGTGTTTTATTTAATACTTGATTTATTTTATTTTTTTTCTTTTTTTATTATCTTTATTATCTTTAATTTAATTTTAATAACTTGTTTTCATTTTTTATTATGTTTTATTTCAATTTTTAAATTCGCTCATAATTAAATTAATCTAATTCTATCATTTTTGTTTTATTGTATAAATTTAATTTAATTTTTAATTTTAATTTCAAATTTTTTTTATTTAGTTTTTTGTATTATAGTCCATTTTGTGATTTTTATTTTTTTTTTAATAATTTATAAAATGAAATAAAAATTAATTTAATTTATTTTTTTTTTATTTTAATTGAATATTAATTTATTTCATTTTATGTGCATTTATTTATATTTATTTTCAATTAATTATTTTTTTTAATATATTATTTTTTGGTATTTAATTTAATTTATTTTAAATTGTTTTACTTTATTTTATTTGAATTTTTATTCCTTTTTATTTTATTATATTTACTTTTATGTTATTTTCCTTTTTTATTTTTTATTTAATAAAATTGTTTCATTTGATGTTTTTCTTTAGATTTTACTCTATTATAATTAATTAATTCTTTTTCTATTTCAATATAGTTTTTCCTTTTAAAAGTAATATTTTACATTCCTTTACTAGCACACACACAAGTTGGCATTGTCATCTATTTTCATCTTAAATTTACAATGAAATTGATATAATTTTAACCAGACAAAAAATTTAGGTTTTTATTATTCCTGAAAACTCATCTCTCATAATTATGTAAAGAAATATAATAATATTAAAATTAAAACAAGAATAGTTACTTAAATAACACGTACAACTACCACCTATCTACTCAACATAATAAAATATAACAACAAGCATACAAATCACTATACAAAAGCTCTACATATGGTATATACAAATAAAGAAAACTACACATGAATATTAACACTATTAATACGATAGAAGAAGAAAATGAAGGCAAAAGAAGTTGAAATAATGGAATTTTGAAAGAATAAACAAATATTTGAAACTTAAAAAAATGAGCATAAAAAAATTTATTAATGTTTGGCGAAAACAAAAATATTAAAAAGCAATTAATGTATGACAAATTTATATGTGCGTGTGCGTTGATATTGAAATTTTTTGAAAAATATTGCATTGTATTAATATATATAAATATATACTTACTAAAAAAGCAAAAGTCTAATATAAATATTACTGAGGAAAGTTTAGAAAAAGAGCAAACTATTAAAGAAAAAAAATATTAAGGGTTCATTTGATAAAAATCCCTGGAAATGATGAGGGAGTAAATATTAACAAAAACTTAAGCTGAAAGTAAATAAAACAAAAGTGAAAAAATTTAAGGCAAATAATAACAGAATCGAGTTTAAAAACTTAAAAAAAAAAAATAAAATAAATTAAAAATCAAAACAAAATTAAATTTAAAAATAAAACTAAAAGATAAAAATAAGAAAATAAAAATTAAATTAAATTAAAACAAATAATACAATTTAACAATATAAATAAATTTGTTATTCCAACATGAGACACTAAACAAAAACTAACAAATGACGCTATGCAAGATATGCTGATTAATTATATATGTAAGTATACAAGACAATATAAAAATAAAAGAAATACACGGGAGAAAAGAAATTATTAAAAATGAAAATTAAACATATTATAAAACTAAAAATAATAATTACAAATATATATTACAATTTAAAACAAAAACAATACTAATATATTTAAGGTCAAAACTTATTTAATGTGCGATATAGAAAATTTTAAATAAAACCAACAACAATTGAGCTTTACGAGCGCATAATTTGAAACATATATTTATGTATTTTATTTCCATACTTTTATGTTTCAAAAATAAATCTAAATTAAAGTTTTATTCAGTGTGTTTTTTTTTTAAACCCTAGTAAATGACAACACAGCAAAATATACAACAAGCCACAAATCACAACGAACAAAGAATAAATAAAAATAAATATATAAATGCATATAACATAAAATAAAATTTAACAATTTCTTTATTAAAATATTTTATAATAATTTTTATAATTTATTAATTAATTTTTATAAATTTCAATATAAATTTTTCTAATAATAATTTTTTTCGAAATGAAGAAAGCTCAAAAAATTCTTTGTTATTAATATAAACTCGTACAAAATTTTTTCCAAAGAAAAATATTTTTTCAAAATCTGATAACAAAACTTTATATTCAACTCTTTCATATAAATTTTTATCTATCTTGAAAGAAAAATATTTAAATATTGTTAAAAATTGGTACATTTTGAAAATTTGATTGAAAAGTGAATTTTTCAAAAACTCCGAACTAACATTCAATTTTGAAAATGAAAAAACTTAAAATCATATTAAATTTTATATGTTTTAGTATTTTTATTTTGTTTTTATTACTACATACAACATTTTTTATTTAAAAAAAATCAAAAGATAATTTGAAATAATAAAAAATAAAGTCAAACAATAGAAAAATTAAAAATAAAAAGTAAAAATATAGACTTTAAGTTGAATGTGTTTAATGTTATGCAAAATGAGCAAAAGCCCTCTTTGTTATAGCCGCACTCGTAAAATCACATATACCTACATACATATAAAATATTTTTGGTTGTGTTTAAAGCTAATAGCAGAAATTTTATTATATAAATTAATTATTATATACTTATATACAATTAAGGTAAACAAAACACATGCACACACATACATACATATATTTATGTATGTAGAACTGGCATAAAACAAGTATATTAAAAAAAAAAGAAATTTCGTTGTTGCATATTCTATAATATTTAGCTTGAATTTTCCAAAAACAAAAATAAATATATATATATATAATAGTAAAAAATGGTATGTTAATTAAATGTTTTCTTCCACTAAAGCACCTTAAAAATCCCAACACTTTTTTCCTTATTAAATGTGGCGTGTTTTCAATGGTAATGTTTGTGAAAGAAAAAGTTAAAAAATGAAAAAAAAAATTATTTAAAAAATATATTATATATATAAATAACACATAAAATTTACAAATTTTCAACTGTGTTTGCACGCTATTCAGTCGCTATGAAATTCCAGTAAAATTATAAACAAAAAAAAACAACATTTATAAAAAAATATTTAAAAAAATCGACAGTATATTCAAAATGATATACATACATAATTACATGCATATATATGATCATATTACTCATGTGTAACCCACAGATTGTTAGACAACAACAAAACATTATCATTAACATTAACATTAATAATTTAATAATGAGAAAAAAAGCAACAAAAAATGAATCTAAAATTGAAAACTAAAAGTATGCAAGAAAAGTTATTAGCACATTACATATACATATGAATTTACAAAATAAAAATTAAAAAAAAACAATGTATATGTACATACATATAGCAATAAATAAGTAATGTAGTTAATAAATATATAAAAATGTTTATAGGCAAATGTGGCAAAAACGCACTAACAAGCAAACGAAAATACAAACAAATATGCACTAAATAGAAAGAAAACAAAAACAACAACAATTTCTGTGTATTGAAATAAGGTTATACTCACACACACACACACACATATATATATATATATTTGCGTGCAGCATTTAACATGGCATAATCATGGAATATGAAACATATAAACGCTCATACAGACATACATGCCAACATACATACATATATATGTGTGTATATCACAAACATCCTATTACACTATAACACCGATGATCATACATATATCAGCAGAAAAATGAAACATATTCACGCATATACATACATATATAAACTCATACCTAGTAGTTACGTTGAATATAAACAAAAATATACATAGAAACGTTAGCGTCTCACCCACTCATACTCACATGCATATTCTATTTTCCTCAAACTTAATTACAAAACCCATATCACATCCTTCATACATACATACATATGTACATAAGTACTTGTCGCTCGTCGAATCGAAACTTAAGAAAATGTCATTATAGCAAACATAAAAATTTTCTTTCCCCTCCTTTGAGTATCATGCGACATTCTCAAGCAGTTGCGCTCTCCCTCTCATTAACAAATATTTATTAAAACTTAAATAAAAATTTACAAAAAGAAAAAAGGTAATAATAAATATTTATAAAAATATTATGCATATACTATTATGTACTATTAAATATGTATGTGTTGAATGTGGCTATATAATAACAAAATATATATAAATATATATATATATATTACACGAATACATGTATACTTAACAAAAAAAAAAAATAAAATAAAATAAATAAAAAAAATACCAAAACAAATATACAAATACAAACAAACAATATACAACTATAAATTATGAATATATTATAATTATTACAAATTATTAAATATATGACGATTGATTATGAGCATAATGGGATATAATGGATACAATAATGAGTTGATAAATAAATAAATATTACATTTTTAAAATGAAAAAAAAAACGTCACACAAATAATGTTTTATTTTGTGTAATCATATTCTTCCCAGGGCGAATTCATGAAGGTGATTACAGGAGTGCAAATACAAACAATTACTGTATTTTTTGTTTTGCTTTTGATTAGCAACACTAAATGCTCCATCAGGATCGGGAAGGACCTCTCCGAGTCGTTCGATACCAAGCGAGGTTTCAGACAGGGTGACCCTTTATCGTGTGACTTTTTTAACTTATTGCTGGAGAAAATAATACGAGCGACAGAGCTGAATAGAGAAGGTACAGTCTTCTATAAGAGTGTACAGCCGATGATATTGACATTATTGGACTCAACAACACCGCGACGTGAGTTTTGCTTTCTCCAGACTGTATAAGGAAGCGAAGGATATGGGTCTGGTAGGGAACGAGGGGAGGGCAAGACGAAATTTCTCCTATCGTCAAACAAACAGTTAACACATTCACGACTTGGCTCCCTCGTCACTATTGACACTCTTTCATTCTAAGTTGTAGTTAACTTTGTCTATCTTGGAACCAGTATTAACACCAATATCAATGTTCGACTGGAAATCCAGCCTAGAATCACTCTTGCCAACAGGTTCTAAATTGGACTGAGTTAAGTAAAGTAAAGTCCTCTCTCGACGAACGAAAACCAAACTCTACAAGTCGGTTATTGTTCCCGTCCTGCTATACCTATGATGGATGGACGATGGGAACATCTGATGAGTCGGCGTTAGGAGTTTTCAAAATTTATGTTCCACTACGCATTGGGAACGGCGAATACCGCAACCGATGAAATGATGAGCTGTATGAGATATACGGCGATATTGACGTAGTTCAGGTAATCAGGTTGAAGAAGAATTAGTAGAACACAAAGATATTTTTGTTGCTGGATGTAGTCGTCGAATAGGAGCCCATTTTCTCAACTACTGTCAGGAGAGTGTCTCGATTGCTCGGCGAAAAATAACATTTTTACGAGTGTAAAACTGACGATACGTTTTGAAAGAAAAGAGGCGTCTTTCTCCCATAGCCATAGTGGCTATTTTTTGTATTATAATGTCGCACAAATAGTGATTATAATTGGGTCTGAGGCGAACAGGAAAGCTGTCGAAATAATCCAAGCCTATAGCTGCCCTTTCAAAAGGCAAATTTACTCAGGAAAACGGCCAAATGAACGAGATGTTAGGTGTAGTAAAAGGAAATCCATTAGTTCTCCAATAAATGGCGTTATTTATCTATCAATCATACACAATTTCGGTTTCATTCCGGTTATTTGTATGCAAAAGATGCTTCACAGAGTGGAAGGCCATTTGTCGAAAAGTCGATAAAATCATGGACATTGTTGAGTCAGATAAGCACTGTTTCGTTTGTCAAAGAGCTAAGGATCGCACGAAAAAACCGTTTGGAACCATTTGAATAAGACTGGTTGTGAAAAGAGATTATGGATTTATTTTTACTACACCTGGAACACCATCAACTAGATTACAGCTTTTGCATTTTAAGTTTTATTCATGAATTTTTCATTGTAATTAGTAAAAAATGAAAATGACTTGGCTGAAAATTAAATTTTTTGTATGCTATAGTGGTCCGGCCTGGCCGGTTCCAATTTCGCATCAACGGTTTCGCCTGATTTCACCAGCTTATAGTACACCACACCCGTTTGGCCCTGCCATATGCGGAGCATGAACTTTAAACCGATGCCAATGTGAATGATGATGGAACGGGTTCATCAGACTTGACATAGCATTTGTTCTCCTTGGGGTTATCGGATTATATCAAAATTTCCTTCCTTTGATGTCTTTCAGAAAGTAGTACCTTGGGGAGAAATCGGCTTTCCACATCTCTCACCTTTAACTCGTATGGAACCAAATTTCCTTGCTTTTGAAAATATCTTATTTAATCAAACGAAAATTTTTACCTGAGTCACTCCCAGTTTGAGTTTGACACGGATATGATTTCAGTGAAAAAGTTTCTAAAGTCGTCTGATTTATAGAATATATATTTATATGCTCATTTCATCGTCATAAATGAGGTCAATTGCCCCGGCACCATAGATGCATATAATAGATAATATTTTCCATTAAACAAGGATTTTCGAAAAATCAGTTATGGCATTAAAATGAAATTTGATTGATGTATTAAATTTTCTATGCGACTAACAGCTGCAACTTATCACTGCTACGCGCGTATATATAAGCATACTACATACATATGAACGTGGTAAATGCTTATAATGGCATTCATTTGTAGATCATTGACATCAAGCAAAATTACAAAATAAGGCACAATTTCAATTTCGATAATATCATTGTATCGTCATTTAAAAATATGAAATTGCTTAAGATACATATATAATTCCATAAATGTTCATAAAGTTACAATGAACCTATGTTTTGTGAAATTTCCTTGCAGCAAAATTCAGAGCTCAAAGTAGCGCTCAATGCTTAGAAAAAGATTTGAATGAATTTTATATTAAAAATTGCTTTTTTTCTTAAACCTCAATATTAACACATTTTATATTTCATTTTAGTGTTAGTCTTTATTTTAATTTTAGTCATTTTATTCATTTTTATTTACTCGTATACCTTTTTCAGTTCACGGATTTTTACGGCTGTTTGACTAAAAAACTCAAATGTGAACAAATTAGGTTGGCTGATATATCTCAAAAACTGAGGGACTAGTTTGCCTTCAAATCGACGATCAGACACACAGACGACAGCAGAATATGGCTTAATCAACTCAGCTTGTCGTTCTGAACCGATCGGCGGGTCTCTCTCTTCACTTTCTTATACTTACATACTTCGGATCAAATCTTAGCTTCGAGTTAGATGGGTGAGTAGCTGCTGCCGGAAGATTTTAGCCACGGCTCCACACTCCTTAGATACTCAACAACCACTTGGTGTTCTCAATGAAACTACTTACACTTAATATAGAGTTTGAAACCTCAGAGGTACCAAGTGTACTATGTTGAATTTATGAGTGGGCTAGATATGCACAGGTTTTCTTATTCATATGTAGTTCGCAGCTGCGGAAACGGCTAAGTAAGCCTATTTTAGATGTATGTTCCCTGTAAGGCCAATTTACTGTATATATACATGTGTATTTAATAGATCCTTAGTCTTTAAACTGTCATATTTCAAAATATCTTCATTATTCACTTTTAGATTAGGATTTTTCATATATTCTGAGCTAATTGTTCAAATTGTATTTGCAGCTGTTTCATGATCATTCCCAGTGGAGATGGGGTGCTAACTCCGCTTGGGATTCGACTTGACCAATTCGTCAACTTTATCGTTATGGAAAATATATCTATAGTACAGCAAATTATAGAGATATCGAGTTGACCTGACCTAAGACTTTCCTACAGCTGTTCAGATACCGCCAACAGAACTGTAATCGAGTTAAAGACAGCGCGTCATTCGTTTCGTCTTTTTTTTCGGATATTCAGCGCACACAGAAAACATAAAGTGAAGCCATTGTCACTCTGTAGTTTTTTCCTCTTGATCCTTCCACGCCGAGAATCGTATCGAATACTTGCAAAGCTGTAATTCTCATTCAAACGGACGTCATGACAATTTGCAAAGATCCATAAATCGTTCACAAAACGTTTCTCCCGAAAACTTGAAACGTCGACTCAACAGTTCATATAGTGGAATGGGAATAATGAGCGCCTTATAGAGGCTTATTTCGTCGAAAGAGTTTGATCTTTGGCTATCCAGTCGAAAGTAGAACCTTTCAGCAAAAGTGAGTGATTCTGTTTTGGATTTCGAGTTTGACATCGTGTTTGTGGGTATGCTGGTTCTATAATAAAATAAAGAAGCTATATATCTGTATATCCTTAATAGCTTCACGAATTCCATTTTTGTGGTCTTCAATCGACGTTGGTCTGTTGGCGTTGACCTTTTCTTTCATGTGGCCCCTAAGAAAAAAGTTGAAAGATATTAAATCAGTAGATCTTGGTAGTCAATTGCGGTCACCTCTTCGAGAGATATCACGGTCCTGAAATTTGTTCCTTAAAGAATCGATGGTTTCCTTGCTTGTGCGGCACGTAACGCCGTCTTGTTGAAAGTAAAAAATCATTAATCATCTCTCTATAGCGCAATACATTCACCATACCCGTTGCTTCAGCCTCATTTTCGAAAAAGTAAGGTCCAATAACCGCGCCGGACTATAAACCGCAGAGTTATACGTTGAAGATGAAGAGGCTTTTCAACAATAAGGCTTGAGATTTCCGATCCGCAGATGTGACAGTTTTGCTTATTGAGTCTTATCAGTCAAGATGATTTTTCGGTGAAATTCTGGATCATTTTCATGCATTTCAAGGACCCAATCAGGAAAGATATGATGTTGATCGGCCGTCTTGAATTCTTGTGTCAACTGAATTTTATAAGCCTTAAACCCAAGTCTTATGCAAAATACGGTGTAATGAAGTTTGTGGAATGCGTAATTCCAAAGAACGATGAGAAATGAACAAACCTGGGATACCTTCAACATTTTGGGCTTCAGCCAGCAATATTCTCAGTTATCCTTCAGCGACGTGCACGTGTTTTATTCTTCACATCATTTACTCGTCCCAACAGTTCCATTTTTTCCACCAGTCTTTGTATTGCGACAAGGTGTTTCACGACGACCGAAAAATATTAGGTGAAGTAAAAAGTTCGTTCGGTTTTTTATTGATTTTTCAAAATATGATAACTTTGTGTACATTTGCCAACGAGATGGAAACTTCACTATATCCCTCTCGTAGAAGGCTGCATCCCTATAGGCAAAAAACTCGGAGGGCCAATTTTCACAGACCTCTCTTGAGGCCAACTTCTCACCCTTTAGCACGTTCGCCATGGACAGGAAAAGATGGTACTCATTTGGTTCCAGGTCCGGACTATAAGGTGGGTGCATTAGCACCTACCATCCGAGCTCCTGGAGCTTCTGGCGCGTCACCAAAGACGTGTGTGGATTGGCGTTGTCCTGATGGAACACAATTCTGCCTTTGTTGATCAAAGATGGCTTCTTCTGGATGAGTGCTGCCTTCAAACGGTCCAGTTGTTGGTAGTAGAGGGTCATAGGGGAGCAGCTCGTAGTAGATGATTCCTTGCCAATCCCACCAAACTCAGAGCAAAACCTTCCTGGCCGTCAATCCTGGCTTGGCCACCGTTTCCGCTGGCTCACCACGTTTCGACCACGACCGATTTCGCTTGATGTTATCGTCAGTGATCTACTTTTCATCGCCAGTCACCAAACGCTTCAGAAATGGGTCGATTTTGTTGCGATTCAGCAGCTATTCGCAGATGGAAATTCGGTCCATCATGTTTTTTTGCGTTAGTTCGTGTGGCACCCAAACATCGAGCTTCTTTTTGAATCCAAGGTTATGCAAATGGTTCCAAACGGTTTTCTGGCTTATCTTTAGTTCCTCAGTAATTAAATAAGTGCTCACGTGACGGTCTGTTTCCACTTTTTCCATGATTTTATCGCAATTTTCGACGACAGGCCTCCCGACGCGTGGAGCAGCTTTGACAAAAAAAAAAAAGCCGGAACGGAACCTAAACTTTTAGCGCGAATAAACACGTTTTCAGCGCCGTATAGTATGACATGATGCGACAAGTAGCACTAGTACTATGAACAATAACGCCATCTCATAGATAAAAACCGAACGAACTGATTACTTGACCTAATATTTTAGTTTTACGAATTGTCTCTGCCGGGTTTTCACCATTTTTGTTGTGAGTTTTAATAATTTCAACGCGAAAGTGACATATACCAGAATGGCAGGCTATTCAAAATAACAACTCTTATTGGAAAACCCTTTATCTTATGCGCTTCGCATTAAAGTGCCACTCAGCATAACTAAATATGTATATATGTATAGGTTTGTAGACTCAACAAATGCCAGCGCTGATTGTACTAATAACATTTACCTTTAAAGATTTCGTTGTTTACGAGAAATATGTATGAATGTACATACAAATTACTTATCTACCTGTTGCATTGAAGCATTTCGGAACTAATATTGGCCTCAGTTGTGTCCTACAGACAGACGAACAAACAAACAAACAAAATACTCTCTCATTACAACACACATTTTTTCTACGCTCCCGCGCCTTTTTCTAACCGTAATCCACTAAAATTTGATTTATTTCTGTTTTTGCGCATAAAACTCACTTTCATGCGCAGCGATGCCTGCAAAATCAGCACAAATTATTGTTGCACATGCGCAGGTGAACCACTGCCATACACACAGGCACACACACACACGCACACACTTATGCTGCTGTGTAAATATAGGTATAGTTTGAATCTTAAACGTCGCTTCACTTGTTGATGCGCTGGCGCCGCTTAAATGCGGAAATTACACGCTTGCATTTCGCGCTTCTTTGATTTTGCTCTTGAAAAATGCTACATAAAACCAGGCGTGCGGTGTCGTCAAATTTTAGTCACGTTTCGCCACTGTTCGACACGCACGCACGCGCGCAAGCCGGAATTTTGTTGCAATCAGTTGGAATTCTTTTTTATTTTCTTTTGGCGCTTGCAATGTCATTCAATAATTGGCGCCTCCTTGTGCTTATGGCATGCGTTGCACTGCCTCATCTCTGTCTCGGTGCAGTTTTCGCTTACGACGTCGATCGCAATAATAGTTTGAATGAAATTGTTGAACGGCCTACAGGTTGGCTGCAAGCGGCGCAGGATATGATCGCCAGTCCTGCTGGGCATGTGGTGACGCAAGTAGCTAAGGAGTTAATTAATCGCTCGACGGGCAATAGTCAAGTAGGTGTGAAGTGTTGTGATACATTCAAAAATTTCATAATAAACGGCAAAAAGTTCTAAGGATGAAATGAATCGTACAAAAGTGTTGAATAAAATTTTGTTGTTATTCATAGTGTGATGATGGTATCAAGTTATAAGAAACACAATTTGGTGTAGTGAAAAGCCTTCAGCACAATCATTATGAAGGTGGTATTTAAAGAGGCGCAGGGTAAATTCGACACTCCCTTACTTAAAAAAAAGATCTGGAACTTTAGAAACGCCAATTATTAATTTTGTTTCGACAGTAGTTAGATAGTATTGGTCCGATCAACTTCCAAAAATTATGGAGAATTAATTTTTCTAATTGTAATCGCCCCTCGCCGAATGTCAGGCCCTCCGAGTGACATAAAAATCAAAGCTCTTCATAAAAGTCCACCGGCCGTTCGGAGACGGCTCAGAATAAAATGTAGGTCCCTCCATTTGGAGGAGGAGCTCGGCGACAAAATTACTGCAGCGCCAATTATATAAATATAATATTGTAATATGTACGAGAAGTTCGCGGCCTAGGATGCTTAATGAAACAGTGGATAGCGTTATGTTTGTTATTCTTCAATAAAGTCTCCCTCAAGTGAAATATGTACATTTTTTATGAGTACATCGTGAATACAATACATTTATAGCACTGAAAAAAATATTCTTTAGATTTATCTTCATCTCATTGTCGTCTGAACTTCGTCCCCGTAACTTCTTTTTTAAATTTAAAAAAAGGAAAAAGTCACTGGGAGCCAGGTCCGGACTGTAGGGTGGATGGTTGATTTCCGTAAATCCAGTAGGTTTTAACCCGAGCGGTGTGAACGGGTGCGTTGTCTTGAACAAACTGCATTCCGCGCGCTAACTTGTCACGTCTCTTCAGTACATCTGCCTCACGCGCCGGACTGAACAAATTAGCGTAATGCTAGTCGTTCCTTGTAGTTCCCTTTGGCAAGTAATCAATTAATAATTCGCTTTACCAGAAAATGGTAGTCATAATCTTCGACGCCGACTTTTCCACTTTTAATTATTTTGGTAGCCTGTTGGAGCTCTGGATCATATTGACGAAACCAAGTTTCATCAAGTGTTACAATGCCATTGCAAATTTTATCCAAATCATCTTGGCACAACTTTAAAATATCTTTACAACAATTTAATTCTTCGATCAGCCAATACTAATTTTTCAACTTTCTGAACAATATCTTCGATCACGACCACCACTGAGCGCTCCGGGCGGTCAAAATACTAACTTTGAAGTGTGAAGAAGTTTATTAGGAAACTGTTAGCAATTTATTGATTGAAGTAGAGAAACAAGAGGAGAAGGTGAAAATGTTTTTAGAATTCGTTTAGCTAAAATTATTAAAATTTAAATTTTTTAGTTAATATTTTAGTTTTTCTTTCTTTTTTAGGTACTCAGCCTGAATCTAACAAATCTACTAATAATTATTTTACTTAAAATATTAATATTTGCTGCGGGTATGTTGGGTGCTGGACATTGGAGTGGGTATGGATATGGTTATGGGCATGCAAGAAGTGCAGGAGGTAAGAAATCAATTGTGCGCCTAATTGTAGGCATTGTTTAAAAGCTTTGTAAACATTAACGTGGGAAATTTTTAGTCTACAATTAAGCGTAAGAAGTTTTAGTTGCTAAAAAATTGTATACGTATTCAAATAATTCATAATGAACTTTTGCAGATCTGAATTTCGGCTTAAGTGATGGTGAAGATTACCTTATTACCGGCTTCTTAGCAGCACAAGGTATTGGTTTAGACGATTGCCTACATGCTGCGGCATGCGCTAGCCCAAATGTAGCCTATGAATATGCGAAGGCAGCGAAGGCGCTTATTGAGGGGATCGAAAAGTATGAGGGGTAAGTTAGCGGTTGGATAAAGGTATTCAAATGAGTTAAATTATTTATTATTTTAAAAGAAAAAGTGATTAAGTAACTTTATATATTTATTTACACTTTTTCTTTATAGCAATGCCTTTAATAATCCACGCTACAATGATCTAATCGTGTTGCTAGAGAAGGCGGCTTACGATGGTTATCGTGGTTTACCCTGTAACAGATCATCAAAATGCGATGGGATTATATAAGTGAAAATATCGCCTGACTTTTATAGCACGCAAAAAATTTAATCCATCACAGCACATGATATCGCATTACATCACACCACATCACATCACATCATGTCACATCACCTCACATCACGTCACGTCACATCACCTCACGTCACATCACATCACCTCACGTCACATCACCCCCATTGCATTCAAAATGGAAAAAATCTATAAAACAAATTTATTTAATATGTATTTTTTATTGCATTGTAATTTGATAATCAATAAGTAAATTAGTATTTTTTATATATTTATTTATCTCAATATTAATTATGCTAGTGTTATTTTTTATAAAAAATGTTTATCGCGTGGTAGTTATTTACAGTCTTTATAAGTTGCTTTTCATTATGATTACAATAATAATGGTAATAAAATTTATTTTGAATAATAAGTTGTTATTATAATTATTAATATTTATAAAAAAAAACACGTGTTCGGAATATCGTATATAATAAATTTGCAAGAGGTGTTTCTGAATAAAAATTATATTTAGTTCTAACACTTATCATAACTAGATATTAGTGTTAGTTTTTATATTTATTTGTGGCTCTCTGTTTTTTTATTTATTTATGATATTTTTTATTTTGGCAAAAACCGGAGCATTTACTTGCTTTCAAAAGTTGAGCTAATTTTTCTAAAACTATTATTTAACTACTTTTCACTTTTCCCCCCCTTGTTTTCATTGAACTCTTCCACCACTTTATGCTCCCTCTGGCACACCAGTAACAGCTTTCACATATTCTGGATAATGCAGGAAGCCATCCTTATTTGCATCCGCAATTTGCAGGAACTCATCAATAACCTCTGCAATTTGTGAAATCTATTGATCTCATGTTAAAATTTCAAAAATTCTTTAATGCATTCGACTTACCAATGATGTGATTTAATTCTTCGCTAGCATTGTGCAAAAAGTTATCGCGATCGACTTTTTTGAAATGCTCATCTTGATGTATGGCGGCTTGTAGCATCTCCAGTCCATCGAGTGCATTGTTATTGTCGCTGTCGTGTATCTGTGGAGAGTAAGGTTGGATTAGAACCTAGAATTGAACTTTCATGTGAAATTGGCTTGAAATTAAGTTGGGTTGCCCCAAAAGAAACCGGCGATTTTTCATAAAGACGGCGTTGACAATTTTTTTAAACAGCTTTAGGTATTTAATTTTACTTTTTCTTTTGGCAGTTCTAAGCTGTCGCTTTTAGCTTGATTTAGTAAAAAAATTAAGGGTAATTTTGTCTTTTATTTCTTTGATTGGCATCAATTTTAATATGGAGCCCACAAAAGTACATTTTCGCCATATTTCCTTAAAGGAAAAAATACAGCGCAAGTTGCTTAAAACTTGTATAATTTGTATGGTGATAAGGCCTTAAAAGAAACAGTATCGAAGTTGGTTTGTCAAATTCCGTTCGGCAGATTTTTCTCTCAAAGATAAGTCACGTTCAGGTCAGCCAAGTGAAGTTGATGATGACGATATCAAGGCTTTAATCGAATCGGATCATTATGAAACTGAGCGTAAGATTGGAGAGAAGTTAATTATACCAAAATCAACCATCATATTTTAGTTCGTTGAAATATCGCTCTCGTACTATTGTGTTGAGCAAAAAGGATATAGAGTTGATAGAGCAAAATGGAAACGCCCTTTCTAAACAGTCTGACTATTTCGCCGAATACTTAGCTGCAACTTTTTATAAGAAATTTCAAAAAAAAATATTTATGCAAATATTAACCTTAAAATAGTAAAAATTCTTCTCCTCCTCGGACATGTCATCCAAGTTTACATTGATGCCCATTTCCTTGAGGTCGTCATCGATGTGACTGAAAGTAAAATGAAATTTTTCAAAAATATATTAATTTAAACGCACAATTAAATTCAGGGTGCTCAACTTACTGCTCTTCATGCGTCAAATGCTGATCCACTTTACGCGTTTTGGATTGTTCACTACGCGGATGATGAGGACCCCGCTTCATGGCTAAACATGGATCCATCGTCTGGCTGAATGTGGCCACACATATTATAAAATTAACAATATTCAACATCTTACACATCTTCCACGCAAATACCGTTGTTAACTTTAGTTGTGAATATATTAATTAGCACTTTGCGTTCAGTTTCAGTAAAATGAAAGAAAACTTTCACTTCCAAAACAGTAAGAGGTGAAAGTGGAAAATTTGCAGGTGTGTTTTTCTCTGCTCATAAAATCAATAAAACATTCAAAGCGCCGTACCCCAGACTGCGCATGTCACGCAAATCGGTTTGACAATACTTTCAATGTAAACACACGCCCACAAGCAGCGGAGTTTGACAGTTGCGAGATGTCAAGCAGTCAGCTGTTGTACTGTTAACTGATTGAGAGCGTCGACTGTTGCTCATTTTGTTTATTCTCTTACTTATCTTAAGAGCTTTGCATTACTTAAGTTTCTGTTTGCTTTCCAAACTTTTCGAACTTTTCAAACTTTTCGTACTTTCTCCATTTCGTTGCTGCAGCAACAAACGGTTGTTTTGTCAATGGCATTATTTATTTCAATACCTTTTCACACGCGCAAGAAAATACTACAAATTCTGAAGCAAAAAATTAAAACTATTTTCATATTATTTTATTTTTTACGCGTTTATTATTTGAAATAAAGCTAAAATTCATACGCTTTTCGTCGCTTTCAACGCATCACTTTTTTGCTTCATTTACATACATACCTATAGAGTAATTGGTAAAAAGAAAAAATAATAATTTTATGCGAAAATGTGTGAGCATTATTGTGATGATTTGGAAACCTTCAATCCTGAAATTGAATACCAGAAGTTCTTAAAACGTAAGCCCATCGTACAGACGGCAAAGTTGTATGAGCAGTTGCATACGCGCGAGAAGATTAAGTGTCCTTGTGAGTGTCGAATGTGGCGGTGATTATGCTCTCTTCTAACTTAATTATTCTCTTTTATTCCTTAGATAACTTCAAGGGCTATGGAGTTGAGACAGACAAGAACACTATGTATCGCACGTGTAATTCCGAGTATGGCTACTATGCTCCAAATGCCTACACGATACCCACACGTTATTTTCCGCTGTCACAGAAATTTTCAAATGAACTTCATCGCTGCGGCATGTATCGCAATTTCTCGCTTAATACGCTTATGGATCGTGCTTATTTTTAAGTGGAGCCATTGGAGTATTTGTTATGCCCGAAATTAACGTATTTAATCTTTTCGTTTCGAGATATCTGTATTGTATAATTACTACATCTATGATTGTCAGTGCACCATAATTAATGCACTGTTCAAATTAAATATATTCCAATAAATTCCAACACCGGCAATAAAAGGAGCATGAAAAAGTGATGTCCTCATTATACTCGACTATACTATACTATAGAAATTATCCGACGGTCGCAATAGCAATACGTACTACCATTCGGAAGACCAGGGTTGTAGTTCTGATCCGACCAACATCCAAAATTATAGAACTTTTTTTGCTTAATTGTGGTAGCCCCTCCGCAGGGAATGGCAAGTCCTCCGTGAGTATTTCTGACATGAAATAAGATATCTTCATAAAAATCCATCGGACGTTCGGAGGCAGCTTAGAATAATCTACAAATCCCTCTATTTGTTGGAAAAACATCAAAACGACGAGGTGATCAATCAGATTAAGTATCAAACTTCATGGAATGACAGCAACGAATTAGCTTTGTCTATCTGTGCAATTTGCGTGGTGTCAACTGCCTTTGGGTCAAAAGCTACATCTCAGAAACCACTGAGCAGAGATCAGAGTGCGTTAAAATTTAATGCGTATCATTCCCATGATCTAGTAATAATACGAATTGAAAAATATGGGCGCTGTCAGGACTGATGTGGGTCCTGAAATAGACACCCGAAATAAGTCTTCCTATTTAGTTGTACATATATCTTTTTTATATTGGGAGTACAAATTAATTTGATCCGATTTTTTGTGTTCAAAAAAATGCATCATTCAAAGTATTGTCCGTCGTATGGGACTCTTTTTCCCCCATCTCTCTGGTAATTTTCGAATATTTTCTCTAAAAAAATGAGCCCTCTCTCTCCTCGATCCCATTATTGTGACATTATTCGATATTTTCAAAAGACCGGAAACCGTGACCACACAAAACTTTTGTGTCCGTCGAAAATGTCAGTTGTCGGAAGGTCCAAGGTCTGGAGAATATGGCAACTGGGGTAAAACTCCCCATTTCAACGTTTCCAGGCAGTTTTTGGCCGTTATGGCCACGGTGAATCGAGTGTTGTTTTGTCGCAAAATCACCTTGTTATGCCTTTCGGTCGTTTCTGGCCATTTTTTACGCAATACTCTGCTCAAGCGTATTAGTTGTAGTCGATAACGTTTCGTATCATTGCTTTCGCCGGATTGGTAGGGATCCTGATTCAGTAAAGATAGTAAAAGATCGGCCCCAACTTGTAGGGGGAGTCAACTTTTGAGATCGGACAGAATTAATTTGTACCCCCATATAAAATAAATATTTTGTATATCTTTCAGAATCCTTGAAAATGGAACTGCAGAAAGAGTGGATCAAATAAATCCTTTGTAAAGGTCTGTTATGTAACATGTAGCAGTCGATGTGGTACTAGAAAATTAAAAAAAAAACCTTAAATAATACAATGTATTGTCGGTAATTTGCAAACAAAGTTAGTTAGGATTGTTTCTCGATAGAAAATTATTGAAGACCGAATCTGGAGCATATACTAAAGTGTTGGTGCCATCAGATTGCTCCTTAGCATTATTTTGGTCGACATTTACTCGGATAGCCTCGCAATTATACTAGCCTTGGTTGCACTTATGATATGGTCGAGGAATGCTTTAAAACACCAGACACTCTTATGGCTTTTGGTGAGAGCTCTGAGTGAAAGGTCTAGCGTAGTACTAATTGTAACAGCTTTAAGAACTATGAGGTGGAATCAAGCACTTTTACTCTCTTATTCTTATCAAACCTGATAAGATAAAACTTATTAAAGTAAGCCATCTGCGCGGATTCTTGACAGACATAAAGCATTTTTCCGAGTTGTAGGTCATTACTCAAGGCTTTTGGGACTGGCAAATGAAAGTCAAGGAGATAGGAAAAGTCATGAATTGTATAAAAATGATCCAGTACTGTGTCAGATTCCTAGACCAAAACTTTAAATATACAAACACTCAACTATGGATACTGTTATCTCGATGGTCACGAAACCAAATCCATGATGTGGACTGGACTTAGACTTTACGGTTATTGATAAGCCAATCCCTCCAAACTCCCCTTAAAAATTTAGCACCGTAAAATATTTCCAAGCCCATCGGTCAGGGTCGGTAGAAATTTCTTTGCGTTGAGAATTATACATGGGCACAACTGGTTGTTCAGAAAACCATCAACAAAAGACGCCAGCTAATGTGATACACATGGAGCTTATTAAACTTGAAATTCCAGCTATGCACCACTAAAGCGAAAAATGGAGGGACCAACAGTCTAGCCGCCTCAGAACAGTCGAGGGATTTTTATGAGGAGCCTTATTTCATGACAAAAATACAGTCGGATGACTTGACATTCCCTGCGAAAGCGGCGACCGCAATGAAAAAAAAATTAATTTTCTATGGGTTTTCGTTTAAATGGAACTGTTTCAGACCATATATTTTTTGGAAATAGTGAAAAAATTACAACAATAGTTTTGGACGGTAGAAGTTGTAGCTGCTATTTCGGGAACCACTACGTTTTCTCATCAGACTTCCTTTTCCAGACACCTTTGTTCGAATGGGATTCGAACTTGGAAAGCCCACAGGACGAGCCAATGGTTAATTTTCTTATTTGGATATTGATCAAAGCTGGACTCGAACCCTGACCGAAAGGCGGTACGCAATGCTAAATAACCAGCTATTACGACCGCAATTTATCGCCGCTTTTATCCCTTTCAGGGTGAATGAATACCCCTGATGAAATAAACTCTACTTAAACTTTTGCTGACATTCTGCCGACTGGTTTTTTTATTTAAAACATGACAGAATACATATAGTTTTTTGATATCAAGTGTGAAAGTCACTTCAAAAATGAAACAATCAAATGCAAAGAAAAATAGTAATATAAACAACGGATGATAAAAATTCAAATTTTTTAGAAACTTCGTCAGTTGGTAAAGAAACCATAGACGAAAAAACCCCAAAACACGTTTACCACGCAAACTAATACGGTATTTGACCAAAAAACAAGCAAAAACAACATGAGGTAAGTACGAGTACAATTGATTATTTTCAAAAACACCAGCTAAAACTGATAAGCACAATCAAAATAAAACCAAAAGTAACTGCTTCCCTCACTGACACCAACTTAACCCACACGTTCATTAACAAACCGTTTTACAGCGAGGCGAAACGTTTGCTGAACTCACTTTTGTGGGACATTTACGGTAGACAACGGCGAGAACAACATACACACAACCGACGCTTCGACAAGTATAGCGGTAAATTTCGCGAAGACGATCCCGATATGTACGACTACGGTACGCTGAAGTTTGCGAACAGCGCAAAAGATTTGGAAAATTTTAGTATACGCCGACTAATTGATATTTCGGCGATTTTGAAAGTTGAAATAAGTTTGATGGGTCGCTTCTTGGAACGTGTGCTGATCTCACGTGAACGCAATAGGAGACATCAAGACGCTTTATGCAGTTATGTGGACGCTTTGCTTTATTTGCAATATCGTGAGTTTATTTTCTAATTAAATTATAAAAATTAGTAAAAATTAGTTATTAATTATCATACAATATATATACTATAAATATGTTTTGATTCAGAACTAAGAATTTACTTCTTTTTAAAGTGCTATGATCATAATGATTTCACATTGCATTTATTTTAAAATGTGCTGAAAGTAATATTAAATAATTTTTTCATAAAAAAAAAATTGTTACTGGTTCTGAAAACTGTGGAGTCTATTCTAAGGTTATCCATTTCGTGGCTTACAAGTATAAATCTGTATTTCGAAATCTGTAAAACTGAACTGTCGAATCAAACATGTTTTGTTTTAGTTAAAAGTCGGGCATTTATGAAAATGGATCGCTTAAGAACCGCATAGCACCAAAACTGTTAAATCCTACTATAAAACGGTGATTGAATTTTGCTTATTATTGCGAGTGAAAAATGTGCCCCCTCGCTGAAGAAAATTTTTGTTCCAAAAATCGCCCTCCGCGGTTGTTTTTCAAGCATCCAATCGACGTATGTATGACGTTATTAATGGTCAGCTGGCTTCAGTTGTTGTATGAGTGGGACTTTATATGCATGTTGGAGTAAGTCAAAGGCAAAATATGCCAGAATATACCATAAAAAAAGTCTCAGCTCATGAGAACGTTCGGGTCTTCGGCTACACTTTCACTTACTGGAGCGATATTTGAGATGGAACGAGACAAAGCGACAAAGCATATGGCTTACAATATCTATAACCAGCCTCTTCAAATTTCTTTAAAATTTTATTAATTGCTTAAGTCGTTGGACGATCATGTGCTTCATAACCTCCTCCTAGAGACGGTAATTCCCGCAACCGTAGATTGGTTTCACATCACACATCTTCAAAGATGCTGTACAGTGCCCACCGAAGACGATATTGCTATTTTGGAGCAAAATAGTGAAGAAGATCTAAATGAGCCCATCCGCAATCACGCGAAACAATTATGGCTGTGCTCATCCATTTTATGAAGAATTTTGTAGAAGCATCTTGGTTTATGGGCTTACAAATTTCAACTCGTGCAAGAATTCAATCCGAAAGACCATCAAACGTGCGGCACGTTGGGTGAGTGGGTCCAAAATGATCTCGATTTTAACAAGAAAAATTTTGTTCAGCGATGAAGCTCAATTATGGTGGAATGGGTGCGTTAATATACAAAATTGTCGCATTCCTGTTTGGTGTGATCTACCAGGTGTGTTAGCTTCTTAGATAAAGAAAACACTTAATTTTCAGAGGAATCTCAAAATTTTTTTTATGCAAAGTAGTGATAGTCGGACGGGGCGAGGTCTGGAGAGTACGGCGGGTGCGATAATATTTCCCAATTAAGTGTTTTTAGTGTGTCTTTCACCAGTTTAGCGGTATGAGGCGGCGCGTTGTCATGTTGCAAGATAACTTTGCCATGTCTTCGGGCCCATTCCGATCCTTTTTCGATCAACGTATGATTCAAATTGATCATTTGTTGTCGGTAGCAATCCGTGTTCACCGTTTCACCAGGTTTTAACAACTCGTAGTACACCACACCACACTGGTCTCATCAAACACAGAGCATTGTCTTGCGGCCAAAGCGATTTGGCTTTGCAGTCGATTGGCCAGCTTCACCAAGGAAATCCATGATTTTTTTCGCTTCGGGTTCTCAAAATAAATCCATTTTTCGTCCCCTGTGACAATTCGATGTAGAAAAGATTTGCTTTCGAATCGTTGAAGCAGCATTTCAGAAACGGTTTTTCGATTTTCCATTTGTCTACCGTTCAGCTGGTGTGGCACCCATTTTCCATACTTCTGAATCTCTGCCATTGCTTTTAAACGCTGGCAAATTGCTCCTCGAGTCACATGTAGTGTTTCTGGATGTTCATTGTCTGTCAAATCGAAATCTCCACTTTTAATTGACGAATTGATGTGAGACATGTTCTAATCACTGGAGCATGTTCACCATAAGTTTCTACCAGCAACCGGTGAGCTTCAGCTGCTTTTTTCTTTTGATGAAATAAGAAAAGCAACGAATGCCGCAAATGCGATTTACTTGGAACGAAACTCGACATATTCACTGAGGTAAACAAATATGACGCTATTGTTTTGGCGGAATGTGACTTGCGTACTTTTTTAGGTTAAGGTCAATAGTTTAACCCCTTCAACAAACACGCCTGGTATATGCAGAAGGGATTAATGGTCCATATTGGACCTCTCGGCTGGAGCCAGCCGCGGCAATCACTTGCCTGAACTCATTTTCAACACACAATGGTGAACTCTTTTCTCTATAATAAAGCTCAATTCTTATGACAGTCGGTTATTATAACAGGCCAATCTTCAGCTACTTAAGTTTGGCTGGATTAAACTGGCTGACCCTTCGAGTCTCATATAAACGATATTACGCCCAAAGTGTTGCCCGACACACTATATACGACCAAGCTGCATTGATTCACACTTCATTGTGTCTCTCCTATAAATAAGAATACTGCCCTTTTCGCAAATTGAAGTAATCTTTTTGGTACATTGGCCATCGCCTATAGAAAAATGGAAGGAGAGGGTATTATAAGTCTGCCCGTAAACTCATTGAACCAAAAATAATTTTTGTTAAACATAAACTGTATTTAATAATTTATGTATCCAATTTGGGTCACCCTAAAATCAGCCAAAAATAACTCTTGTCGAAATTTGTCTACTTTATCTGAGTTATATGTAACGAAAACCATTAGCCTTTTGGTTTAGGACTAAAATTGCTTGAAGCGAACCTAACTGCACCACTGTACCAACTGTCAAATATCAAATATCGCGCTGAAACTGCGCAAACTCCGCAATTGTCATTCATCGGATTCAATGTCAGAGCATTCACTATAGGAATTTTAACTTCACGCAAAACCGTTCAGTTACTTCGAACGTCTGCTACCATCAACTTGTCTTGAATCCGGAAAAAGTCACAGTGACAACTTTTACTTTGGGTGCGAGGAGGAGGAAAAAACTGGTGAAGCATTGACCGCAAATGCACCTCCATCACCACCACCATCACCAACACCACAACAACTCAAAGCAGTAAATAAAACCTATTACAACAACAACACACATGCAGTGAAAGGGTAACAATAAAGAAACGTGCAATAAGATGGAATTAAATGAAATATGTGTAGTGTGGAAAAAAAGATTTACTATATCTCTTTGATTTGAGTGAAAAACGAAAAGGAAAAAAAAACAGAAAAAGAGTGGAAAATTTGAATTTATGTAATAAAAGTGAAAAGTAAAGAGCACAGCAACTAGCGTGAAATAACAGAATTCCAATACATACATATGTACATGCATAAAAGTATGATATAACGCGCACACAGTGAAATACACTCATACATTCATATGTACTCGTATAACTATATGTATGTGCAAAGGTGCTAGCAAACAAAAAACCCCTTTCCGCACCGCTCCACTCTGTTGAAAAGTGCGCTGTGCTCTTAAGTTGCACCGCTGTGGGAATGGGAGGGGCACAGCTCACCTCGCTCCTCAAGTAGTGGGCATGGTTAGCAAACCGCGTGTAGGTGTGCGAAAGGTGGTAGCGATAACACAAGTGCACACACACACGCGCATGGAAGCAACGTTAGCCTTGATATTCTTGTTGGATGCATGAAAGCAAACTATTTACAGGTCTATTTGCTGCCACTGAGGGACACACAAGTGACGTTTGTTTGCTATCTACTACATACAGTTGCTCACGGAAATATTTTGCATTTGCTCTTCAAATTTTTAGGCGCTGTGAGGTTATATTTGCATGTTTCGAACTTTATTATCATTGGTGGACATTTTTTAAAAAGAAGACTGCCGAGGTGCGTTATATTTCCTTATGTAATAACAACAAAGAAACGAAACGATGCGCTCACAAAACTATTTTGCCCATAATTTTTAAGAGCGAGCGTTAGCTGCAGCTGACTATAACTGCACTACGGGGTATAAAACTATAAAATATCTTCCCAATATAATTGTTTTATATCACAAATTATTGAAAATGTAATAAAATTGTGTAAATAACGCGGTAATTTACAAAACATCACAACGTGCGGTTGGTCAAAGTTGCTAACAGTGATTGAAAGTGAGCAAAGGAGGTCAAATAATGAAAGAAAATTCGTGCGAAACCGCATATAAAGGGTGTTTTTTTGGACATGTGATTTTCAAGCAGATATAAAAGGCATATAATATCATTTTCCGGGCAGAAATATCGATTTATTATGAAGCTAAGGTTTTGTTGTTATGTTTTAAAGTGGGCAAGAGACTCAATGTTTTATCACTCTTTACAGCAATTGGCGCCATGTGAAAACAATAACTCTCCGACTATTCTGTTTCAAGGCGTCAATAGTCTCAAGCTTATCTGCGTAGACATGGGACTTTACTTAACCTCACAAAAATAGTAAAAAATAGTCCAGCGATGTTAAATCGCATGAGAGTTATTTTTGGCTGACCAAAGTTGGTACAAAAATCTTTAAATAAACTTTCGGTTTAACCAAAATCGTTTTCGATCCAATGAGTTTTTGAGAAGGCTTCAAAATACATTTATATACATTTGGAAGCTGAATATTTAGTCTTATTACACCCACAATTGTTTTCTTTCATTTCATTTAAATGGATTACTGCCCATTCATAATAACAGAAAATCACATTATAACTCTGTCACTGCCGAATAGAAAGGGTGACCACTGCGGATGGTTGAAATAACATACAGCCAAGAGGCATAACAGCACCATGGGGTCATATATTAGCAATAACTAGCCGAATATTATCTTCCAAGTCAATCGTCTTTGACTTATCTGCATAGGTAAGCGTCTTCACATAAGATTACAGGAAATAATCCAGCGGTGTGCACCACGCCACACGCCCACGACGGGAGATAAGGCGCTGAACAAAAGTTTCCTTCAAAAAATAGATTGTGAACCATCAGCAGCCTCTAATTTTGGCACCAAAATGTCATTAATTATGACTCTATAGTGTTCCCCATTGACTGTAACATCATGGTCGGCTTCATTTTTGTCCAAACAGTGACCTTTTGAGGATGTAATGGCATCTCAACAATAGCTTGTGGATTATCATCACTCCAAATGCGACAATTTTTCTTTACTCAAATACCAATTCAATTAAAAGTTAGCTTAATCGATGTGTGTAACTGTAAAACAGTACGAACCGAAAATACCGGACGAAAAAATTTAGAAACTGGCTAGTAGTAATGATTTTCATGATCGTCTAGAACTCAAAAACCTGCACTTTTCAATGTCAATAACCACAAAATACATTTAAAAATATTTTTACTCTTAGAAAACAGTAATTTTTAATGACAAAAGCAAGTATATATATCTTAAACCTGCTTTTCTGAATGACGAAGATCTTGAAGATTGGTACCAGTTAGCTCAAAATTAGATGTATAACTCACCTTAAGAATGTTTTGTCCACAGATCGCAAAAATCAATACCAGTGGAATTATTTCAGTAGCTTGTGGAATCTGTCCCAAAGCTCTATCTCAAAGCTTTTCAAAATAATCCTTTCCATGAAAACTTTAAATAATGTTTTAAATGAATTTTAGTCGCAGGCAAAATACTTTTTTTCGATCTGAAAACCGATTTCTTTGAGATTCGTTATGATTACATCGGTTACTTGAATTTATTTCGACTTTGAATGAATTATTTCTGTAATAGTAAGCTAAAGTTGCAAGAACAAGATTCATACCTGCTTGGAAATAAATTTTGAAACAATTAAAAAAATCTAAGGTTTTCTTGATAGTTTTCATATGCAAAATACTTCTGTGTGTAACTGTAAACGTATGTGCGTGTGTGTGTGTTTCTTGTGTGCTAAAAACGTGCTGTCAGCGGAGGTCGTAAGCGAGTGCAAGCCCTATTGGTCTAATTGCTGCAACGTTGAGCTACTTTAGATTTGAGTTTTCTTCGCTTTATTGCTTTGTAAGCTAATTGGGGTTTAAAAAGTATGTGAAAAGTGAAATATATATATACATATTAATAGTGAAGAAAAAATATTCGTAAAAGATATTAATAAATAATAATTAATTTTAAATTAAAATGTACCAAAACATATCAAAAATTGCATTAAAAATTGAAAAAAAAGTTAAATAATAAAGCAATAGTGCAAACTTAGTGTGTTAGATAACGCTACTATCGATCGAAGTGTGTGTGTGTGTGTGAAAGAACGCAATGCTCCACACCTTCGCGAATCAGTGTTACTCATCCGACATGGCGTGCTCACTTATTTATACCAAAAAAACAAAACGATTCAAGTAATAAATTTGTTTCCTTTAAATCTGTATATTCGCAACGTGGCTATAATTCTGCTGCTGCTGCATAAGTGTTCTGTGTTATTGTGTTATTGTGTGAGCCTGACTTTGTCTGTTTTTAGTTGTTTGCAAAAGTCTCTTTGTATCTCTGTAGGGTATTACGGAAACGTGAGAAGCTGCTTAATCTACAGAAAATCCGAAACGATAACAAGTAGAAGCTTTCGGAATTTCAAAAAAGGAGCATATATATTGCGCGTAATTAAATTTGTACATGTAAATTTGTGTGCTCCTGGGAAATTATAACAAATAACCTGAAGGTAACACCAATATTGAAAAAATTAACAAGAGGAGCTTGGAAATGGATGGGAAAACGACCAAAAAAAAGAAAACGATATGATGAATATTATTAATATGATCTTTTTGGAGTTAGAACAGTACTTGTAGCGTTTGATGGATTGATTATTTGTGGATGATTACAGCTTTTTTAAGTGGAAAATGTAAATAATTTTTTTATAAAAATGCTGCCTGGCTAAAAATATTGTTAAAATAGGAAAGAAGAGCTGTACTCGGTCCTGTCGAAGTCTTTTTGCCTTTCATGACGCCATCAAATATATGATATGATGAAGTTTTCCGATTTCGACCATTTCGGAGTTAATGTTTATTTATAGAATGCTGTGTAGAATACAAAATTTGCATTTTTGACGTAAGCCAGGGTGTCCGAAAAATTAACGCAGGATTGGCATTAAAAAGCAAATACAATTTTTAGTCTTTTAATCATGATTTTTATTGAACCATAAAGTACATAGAATGGGGTTATTTACGAAAGAACACATCAGGAAAACAGCCTCCACGGCTTTCGTTACACATACACATACGCATTTGTCGAAATTTTCCATGGTTAAGTGTGGCTGAGTTCATTGACGCAAAGCATACATGGTTGTCGGGTTGTCAGAATAGACCTGTGATTTTAAATAATACCATAAAAAGAAAACTTAACACCAATCACACGATCCAGGGGACATTCTGATCACCAATATGAGGGAGTACATGCCCTGGAAAAAACATTTATTATAAGGAGCAAATATTTTTAAATTAATATTTACAATTTCTTCTTCTAACATAACATGTTGAGTACAGATGGTATAACATGTTGGTTTTTAGTATAAAATGGTTTTTAGTATAAAATAATATGTCCTTGAATGCGTTTTCTCTCACTCTCAATCTCACTCACACACTTCTTCTCTCTCTCTCTCGGTTAAACACAAGGCAGGCTTATCTTTTGATGCGACCGTATTAAATAACTATGTTTGTATGTCGCGCACAGTTGACTGACATTAAGTTTGTAAGCATGGTTGTGTGTATATACATTGTTCTTATATGTTAAGCTACAAAATTTCATTTTGCGTCACGTCACGTCAGACAAACTGACAAGCTCTTAATCTGGCTTAGCGAGTGTTTGCCCTCAATGCAACATGAGAAATGCAAGTAAGCAGAGTCGGAGGCAGTAGAAGAGGCGGCGTACATTTATGTTGTTTTTTCTATTGTTTAAAATATATTTTGTCTGCTAAGAGTATTTAAATTCACATTTGAGAAGAGAAAACAAAATTTGTTTGCAAGCTTGAATGCTACTAAATTTGTTATTTTTGTAAACATTTTTGAAAATAATTATTAATATTAATAATATTTATTAATTATGATTATCAATAATTACATTTGAAAGTGTTTTAAAAGAACATTGAATACTAAGGTATGCCAAGTACATTTGTTTAACGTTGTGGGCATTACTGCACCTAAAACTATGCTACAAAATTTCATTTCTTTATTCATCTTAATTTACTTAAGAGAAGCGTTCTTTAATCACTAAAAAACATTTAAATTTATTGTTTTAAGTTTTCATATATACATTTATATACAAAAAAGAAAATACTGTTATTGATCATATTATATAACACATATGTATGTATGCATACACATATATTGTACTAAAAAGTTAGAATTTCCCAAAATATGATTTCTTCTCTTACTCACTTCTACCGCGCAACGATTTTCTGCTAAACTTTTTTATGATTACGCCGCAATTGCATGAACTAGGTCAAGAAACAAAAAAAAACGTACATAAATTGCAAAAAGAAAAGCAATTGAAAGGCAAAAAATAAGAAAAATAAACTCAAGTACAATATAAGCAGAAAACACACGGCAATGAGTATGAAGATAATCGTTGGTAAAGCTTAGGCAAACACAATGACAAATAAAACTCACACAAGCACACAAACGACTTACAAAAGTAAAAAAGATAATATAAAAATACTTTTGAGGAAAAATATAAAGAAAAGGAAATGAAAATAGCAGTGTGTAATAGTTGAAGGAAATGCAGTCTACAGAGGCATGTGCTCATCTATCATTCCGCTTATTAGTTTTAATAAGAAATATATAAAACTGACAATGCATATGTATGTGTATGAGTAGTGCCTTTTAAGGCTAGTTTTTTTTCACAAATCAGTATTCGAGTATACAACTAATTGAAAAACTATATTACGCCACGCTAAGAAACTATGCAAACAAAATGAGCGTTAACGCCTGAAAATATGCAAGTGGAAAATCATCATACATTCCTGTTATGAATTTTAAATATAAATTAATAATTTAAGCACTTTTAATCATTTTTGAACTTTTTTCTTAATATTGTTGGACTTTTATAGTCTCTCGACTGCCAGCACTGAAGAACTTGACCCACTAAATGGCATTTATGGTAGCATATATATGTTTGCCGAATGCATTTATTTATTTTTATTTCTTCTTCCAACTCCGACACTTAAATGCAATAGTTCTCAATGCCACTGCTTTCGAAATTTAAATTTGTATTGTACCTTTTTTTATATAAATCAGTACATACACGGTGTGTCCCAAAAATAACCGAACTTTTTGGATATAAAATAGTAAAATACACATTATATTATCTTTGAAAGTTATTATTTATTCAAAATAGGTTCCATTTGACTCAACACAACGTTTGGAACGATCAACCAGCGCATGCATAGATTTTTTTATGTCATTTATAGAAATGTTCTTCAGTACCTCGGTTACGGCTGCTTAATTTTTTTTTCATTTTTTTTTAATTTTTTAAACTTCAATTTCAATTTTTTTTTCAAGTTTGACACAAAATTTTATATTTGCTCTTTGTTTCATTTTTTTTTTTGGAACCATTAGCACACTTTTGTTTTCATTGAAATGGCTGTCACTTTTACATCTGTCATCCGACTTACACGAAGTTAGATGCGTTTGAAAGAGGCTGAATGTATCTTTTTAATATTGCAAATTTTCAATAGATGGCGCTGTATGTTGCATGATTTAAATATAAAGTTCGGTTATTTTTGGGACACACCGTGTATGTACATAAGAATGTACCGTGAACCATGTGCATTTAGTGGATTTTTCAAGAAGCTTTTAAAGTAAAACAATTTCATCAAATTAGTCAATAGAGAATAATTTAATGAATATTTATACTCTCTAATTTTTTTTTTTTTTTTTTGAATTATTTATTTTAATTAGTTTATTTGAGGAGGAGGAGGCCATGTGTAAGAGTTCACGCAAGTGAGAAAAGTTTTTGACTGCCATTCACTTCTTCCGGTCTTAGACCAAGCATCCTCTGGGTAGCCAACAAACATCCTTTTGAAGACGAGCTAAAGTGTAATTGCGAATTCCATACAAAAAAATATACTCCAATGAAAAATAATCAAAAGCAAAATAATCGCGACTTGTTGGCATACACCTGGAATATCCGGTTTCTTAATTGGGAAGGTGCTGCTGCCCAGCTGGTCTACCTATGTCCTCGAAAAAATAAAGACTGACATCACCGCCCGTCCAAGAAGTGGGATGGATAGGACAAGTACGTAATTTAGTAGGTCCTTGTAAAATTTACTACAGCGACCACATAACTGAGCGCAAATTTCGTGTTGGATCTGTGGTGGGAGAGAGACTGCGTCACCGAATATTGACGTTCACTCCGATGGATGAAGGTCTTGCCACCAAGAACGCTTTCTGTGTGCGCCTAGAAAGCACCTATGAGCGTTGCCTCGCCACGATGTGAAAATTGTGTTTAGCGATTTTAACGCAATGAACGCTAGGGTGGGCAGAGAAGTTATTTTCGGTACAACCGTTGGGAAATTTAGCCACCATTATGAAACTTCACGCAATATGATTGTCTCTAGTACTAGATTTCTGCATGGAGCGATCATGTTGTGATAGACGGAAGACATGCCTCCAGTGTACTTGACGTGCGTACACCCCGGGGACCCAACGTCGACTCGGACCACAAATTTTTGCAGCGAAGACAAGCATACTCATCTTTGTGTATCAATGAGAGGCCGTCAACAAACATAAGGAAGATTTGACGTCGAAAAACGGTAGTCACAACAAACAGCAGAACGATTTTCTACTCAACTTGCACACCTGCTTTCTAAGTAGCTCGATATAAGGGAACTGAATATCGCAAAATTCCTGCTTACTGCCGCAATGGAAGCAATTGGTGCCAGAAAGAGAACTGGTACGACGAGAAATGTAGAGCGGCAAAGGCAACAAAACAAGCTCTCGTAACCGCGCGATCGACCACAACACTAGGGCTGAAGAGGGTAGCAAAACGTATTTACAGACGAAAGAATGAAGAGGCCTAGATGTGTGAGTATGAAGAGCTTGAGCAGCTAGCCGACAAGGGTAACGCTCGAGAATTCAATGAAAAGTTGCGATAACTGGCCGAAGGTTTCAACACCGGATCATATTCAATCTACAGCATCACCTGTTGGCATGTATGATTCTATGTTGGATTTCAACGCTGCCCTTGAAGCAGCTCCCATTTGTGCTTTAAAATCGAGGAAGCGGTGTGCGTGGTGGGTGTTTTCAATCGCCTTGCTTTTGCTTATTTAGCAAGTAACCCACAGAGCTGGCGGATAAAAATCAGAAAAGGCATGATAATTCTATTTCTCTCTCTGGCAACATCGACCTTTAATGGTTTGAGTCTAAATATCACCGCGTTAACAACAACTGGGCGCAAAAGTCAAGAATGACCGAGAAAAATAGATTGGTTCTCTCTCTACCAAAGAGAGTACTAAACTTAATGCTAATTTAACCGCTCTCTTAGATGTCAATTTTGAACATATTAAGACCTTTCTCAAAAGAGACTTGAGAACTAACCAACTCCTTAGCCCCTTCACTCTCTTAAAAAGTACCCGGTAGTTGAAGATAGAAAGAGAGGGGGGAGAGGAACCCTGACTGTTGGTGACCTGATGAAGATTGTTGAAGAAAGCTGGAATTACAATATCTTTATTTAAAATAATATCTTTCGACTCCGTAAAACCAATATTTTTTGGCACAGTCTGCTTTGAAAAGAATTTTCTGATAAATTGATTTTATTTTGTTGTTGAGCTGAAAAGAGGGTCTGAGATGCACTCAAAGCAAAGTATGGTAATAAAATCTAATATGAGATTGATTAAAGTTGGTAGAAATGAGCAATAAAAGACGACCACCAATCGCTATGTCCACTGTGGCCACTACTAGACCACTGGTGGTTTACCGCTGACAGCCAGTAGAGGGTTAATAATGACCGAAAGATGACTGTGGAGATCACTTATAAAAGTGACTTATGACACCTTATGTATGACTGATGACCACAAATAGCTTTCAATAAAAGGCGTTAAATGCCAGCTCCACCCATGCACAGGTGGTCTTGGAACGAGGGGAAGAAATAAAAGCTGAAAATTGCATTTTGAATAATACTACACTTTTTCGCCTAAAAGCTATTTGGGTGGCTTGAAAAAATCGATTCCATTATATATATATTTTATTTAATTATTTATTTATTTGTTATAAATGAAAGGCAGTAATTAATTATAATAATATTACATAAAATATTTAAAAAATATATTCAGTGCAAAAAAAAATTTATATAATCATATAAAGTGTTCATTAAAAATATTTTCAACAAAGCAAATACAATAAAAATTCTAAAAATGAACTTGCGAACTGCAAGAAAAATCTCACGTAATATTGCACACAAATAATTTTGCATAATCTTAGGCGCTGTGCCTGTGTGTACAACTGAAAAAAAAGTAAACACAAAAAAAATTATTTCAAATCAGAAACAGCTTAAGAATAAATGAAGTGTAACAGTGTTTAAATCAAGCAATTTTCATAGAAAAAAAACAACAACATAAATAACAAGATGTAAGAAAGCATAAGGAGAGCAGAGTAACAACCGCAACACGCGCCTGGTGACTGAGCTTTGGTCTACGTGCACATAAGAGCGTGAAATAAACGCAGTATCGTTTGATGGATCATGGGTAAATATAGTTGTTTCAATAATTCCTTCTAAGCTCAAAGAAAAAAGTTATTTTCAAAAACAAAAATAATAATAATAAAATTGAAATATTTTCAAAATTCAATAAAATTCAAAAAAAAAACTATTTAGTAAAACGCAATTGCCATGAATTGTTCAACTTTGTATATGCCATAAATAGCTATAACTCTCTTTCATATATATGTATATATATTCTCTTAACAACAAATATATAATTTTGTAAAAAAAAAGATTATTTAATTTTAATTGTAACTATACATTTCTCTCTCTCTACACTTGAAAGTATATTGTATATTTATAAATAATAAATGTTAAATTTTATTAATTTTTGCAAAAACACTTAAAACAAAATATATACCAAAAAATAAAACAACACAAAAATTACAAAACTAAAATATCTAAACAAAAACGAAAAAACTTCTGAGGCAGGTAAATTAACAAATACATATTTAATATTAAAACATATATTTAAACTTCAGCTAAAATTGTCAATTGGTTAAACCATTGATCGCGCCATACGCATAGCATTTAAATTTGAATATAGCAATATTTAAAATCTTTATGAGTTCAAACTTTTTAAGCGCTTGCTTTTCAACATTTTCACTCACTTTTCAATAATTTTTTATTAAAGTTAAAAAAAAATAGTTAAATTTACGATATATTTTCCAATATAAAAATGCTCTCGTTACTCATGCACTGTACATTTTAAAAGTATTCGTACCTTTTTTAAAACAATATTTTCTTTAAAGCGAATCCCTTTTTTAACTTCAGTACTTTCTATTTATTTTACCCATTTTAAATATAGTATTTGCGCTCATTTTCACCAACGAGCAGCTTATAATTTTTGTTTTTCATTATAAAAAGTGAAGAAATTTTGTGCTTTCGGCTTCTGATTTCATAATTAATAACACACCCCGATTGCTCTGGGACCTCACAGTAAACCATTACATACAGAGGCAAGTTTCCACAAACCTTCTGTGACTTGAAGTAGGGGACACTCAGAAAGTAGTCGACCTGATCTATCAACTGTGTCAACTCAAACAAAGTGTAACTAGTGCTGTTTACAAGGAGTTGTAAGATCCCCGCTATCAACCCACCAATACTGCATGGCGGTAAACTTTCTGGTAGTCATCTTAGACAAGAATCTAAACTGGAAATATAATATTATCCAAAAATACGAGAAAGCTGCTACTGCCCTCTATACATGCAAATGAGCAATAGGTTAGAGATGTGGTCTAAATCACAGAATTAACCGATGGATCCAGATTTCAGTGGTAAGATAAGCGCTCCCTTGACGGTGCAATTGTATGGTGGCCAGCTTCAAATGCTAATTTCATAGATATGATTATGTGTATCAGTGGTGTACTAAGGAGTACGTTAAGTGACTTGGTGGTATATCAGTTGGTAGCAATGACTGTACTTCAAATCAATAGACCACTCAATAATGAGGGTACTCGGTAATATTGGATAATTACGATTTCGTACCAAGTTATACAGACCGATGTGGTCTAACTATATTAACTGACAACTGCTTTAGAACTCGAATTCCCGGCAGAGAAGAAGGAATAGATATTACCACACTCCAAGTCTGAAAATATGCACGGATTGGTCACAGCTTGAGAGCAGAGGTGGCGAACTATCCTTCAGCCTACATAAGTATTGCAGTATTTTCCAAGCGGAGATATCTGCTACCATGATGTTTGCAGCCATCGAAGCCAGCTTAAGAGATAAGGATATTTTCATTTCAAGCAACAGTCAGGAAGAAATAAATTCCAATTCAGTGCTGGACTATCACAGGAGATGGGCAAGCAGTACAGACTGTATCTCATGTGGGTCCCTTGCCACAGGGACATCGAGAGAAATTGGAAGATGAATGACCAAGTAGATTCTTATTGATAAAGAACGCATTGCTATGTCTTTTGCCACTTGTAAACTGCTCCTTAAAGAATTTACAAATGAACAAACTGCATCAAGGTGGACTGATACTACAACCTGCCGCAAATCCCTGGCGGAAATGGGATGAGGAGATGAGGATTACGAGATATGTAAATATTTTTAAAAAATTGAAGCATATCAAAAGTAATACGAGTTCTGGCAGGCCACTGTCTGATGGGACTACGCGCGGAAAGGCTAATGGCTCTCTATAGAAGATACTGCAGATGCAGCAAGGGATACGACTGCCATACTTTGAGCAGAGCTAGGTTTCGGAGTTTTAAGACCCTACTGCTGTATGCAACACAATGGGTCTTTGTGAGGCCTAAGTGAATTCGATACGATAGACCGGTAGCTACCACAACCTATCCTAAGCTCCATTAAGACCTGAAAGTTTCCGGAAATTCTTTTTTCGATAATCGTGGTTTGGTTCATCATGAATTCGTTCGACCGGACAGAAGGTAAATAAAAAGTATTATTTCAGCGTTTTCAGGCGTTCGCACGAAAACTTCAGTCGTAAGAGGTCGGAATTGTGAAGGATTTTAAGACCAAAACTTCGTTCAATACCATCGATAAACCACCGTATTCAACAGATTTGGCCCCATGCGACTTTTTTTGTTTCCCATACTCAAGTTACGTGAAACCCGATTCGACTCGATTGAAGCCGTAAAAAAAAATACACAGACGGAACTGAGGTCGACCAATTTCAAAAGCTGGTGCTAACAAACTGGTTTGACAGATCGCACTCATTTTTCACATAGTAATTAAGGATAGTGCTACCCACTTAACAAAAAAAGTGTATTCAGTGCGGACAGCTTAAATGACAATTTCCGGAAACTTCCTGGTCTTAATGTAATTTCCAACGATTCTGCGAGTTCTTTCTGTGTTTGGCACGGATTTCGCACCAGTATAGCCTCTTTTTGGGTTGGCCAAGACACGTTTTCACTTCCACGCTAAAATTCCCACTTTGAAGTGTTAAAACCACTCTCTACTGAACAAGCATTCGATGAAATTTAGTTGCACTTTTCTTCCAATCGAAATAGAAAACAGACACTGAGGAAATACTAAAAATTGTTGGCAGGTATGAAACCTTTACAATGAAATGGGCTATCGCTTCCAAGATTGGCAGATGGAGCCATCTTTTGAGAATGGGCCGAATTAATTTGTACCCCCAATATTTAAAATTATACCGATTTTTTTATAAAAATATGTTGAATTCGTCAAATTTTTATAGGTATATATATTAATATTATTATATTTTACTTTTTATTTGTCCAATTGCCTTAAATTTATGTTGCTCATATTAACAAACGAGAAGAGTCATTTTATAATTTAATTTATTTAAGACTCAGAGAATTATTTTCGGTAACCAGTAACCTTTCCACATTGTGATTCAATAAATTGTGAGTCAGAAAATTGATTTTTGGCCTTTTTGCCATCGATATTTAATTTCATTATACTTACATACATACTATATGTATTATTTTACATTTATTGAATTAAAGCAAATTTTACTTTCAAAGTATGCAACCGCAAGTGTGTACAGAAGTGGCAACAAAAGCACACACTCAAATACATATATTTTACATACTTCTCTCTTCTTGTTATCTACTTCTTTATACTCGTATACTACGTTTCCTCTGGTATCTATTTTTGTTATCTTTCACATGGAATTTTGTAACTTTTTCCTTTTCGTTTTTGCCTGCTGAGATGCCACTACAATTAGAGTGTAAACGTGTGTTGGATAATTCAAGACAAACACCTAAGCAAAATTATATGCCCACATACATACATACATACATACATAGAAGCTTTCATTAAAAGAAAAGCTTGCCTAAACTAATATTTTGTTAGAATTTTTACTGAAAATTTTGCTTGCGGCAAAATAATTTTCACGCCAACCACCAACCACCCACAATACCTAAATGCCCACACACAACGCACACCCGACATGTGGGTACGGGAAACATTTTATACATTTCTACATACATACATACATACATATATATGTACGTACATATAAATAAGTACATGCGCACAAATTATCAACAATATGTGTTTTTACATTGTAATTTTTTTCTAAATATACATATGTATGTATGTATGTACATATGTATGTATGTATGTAAATAAATATCCTAAATATTTGCACAATTTTCCCTAACAACTGTTGCATGTTCGTTTGCCACGCGCCCAACATTCTCATACATATTTATGTTTGTTTCTCACAATTATGTATATACATATGGGTGTATTTGTTGTTGTATGTTTACATATTTATATTACATAAATTTGTAACTTTTTTGTTAATATGTATAAGTACATATACATATGTTCCACATCTAATTATTCGCTTGTCGTCACTGCATGTGTGCGCCATTAATGTCTTAGCGGTTGATGTACTGTTATTTCTACGAATTTGTCATCATTAATTTGTTGCTGGTAATTGCTATCAAATATTAATGTTATTTATTGCTAATTGTTTGTTGTTTATTATTGGTGGGTACGCAATAGGCGAGTGGTTAGCATTGAGTACTGCCATTTGGAATGCCAGGTTTTGAGTTCTGGTTCGACCCACATCCAAAATTATAAAAAAATTAATTTTTTCTAACTGCGGACGCCCTCAGCAAGTTACATATGTACAGGGAGTCTGAGTGTATTTCTGAAATGAAAATCAAAACCTCCTCATAAAAATCCATCAGTCGTTCGATGCCGGCTTGGAAACAACAAGACGCGCTACACAAATTAGAGGTGATCCATTTCAAGGTTGTTTACTTTTTTAAAGGAAAAAATACAGCAAATTCAAATTTAATTGCGAATGTTTATTATCATTCGAAAGAACATTTCTTGGGTTGTTCCAAAAGAAACCGGCATTTTTTTTAAAAGAAAGTAAATACTTTTTTTAATTTTATTATGAACTTTAAACTCATTATTCCAAGCTCATAGAACTTCTGGCCTTTAGGTGCTAAAAACTAAACCAAGTGCAATTTCATAGCCTCGTCATTTTCGAAAGTTTCACCATTTAATGAGTTCTCCAAAGATCGAAACAAATGGTAGTCAGTCAGTGCAAGTTCAAGGCTATATGGTACATGTATCAACAGTTTCCAGCCAAGATCTCTCAGTTTTTGGCGAGTGACCAAAGATGTGTGCGGTCTAGCATTGTCCTGGTGGAATATGACACTTTAACGATTTACCAATTCTGGCCGCTTCTCGTTAATGGATGCATTCAATTTGTCCAGTTGTTCACAGTAGACATTTGAGTTAATCGTTTGGTTCCTTGAATGCCACACCCTTCCAATCCCACCAAACTGGCAGCATAATCTTCTTTTGGTGAATATCAGCCTTTGAAGTGGTTTGTGGCGCTTCATCTTGCTTGGACCATGATCGCTTTCAATTGACGTTATTATAAAGAATCCATTCTTCATCTCTCGTTATGATTTGCTTCAAAAACAGATCATATTCATTGCGTTTAAGATGCATATCACAAGCGCTGAAGCTGCTTATTAAATGTATTTTTTTCAATTCATGTGGTACCCAAATGTCAAGTTTATTCACCTGTTCAACACGTCGTATATAATTATAAATGGTTGATTTTGGTATAATTAACTTTTCTCCAATCTCACGCTTAGTTACACAACGATCCGATTCGTTTACAGCCTTAATATCATCATCATCAACATCACTTGGCCGACCTGAACGTGGCTTATCTACAATACAAACCAACTTAAACACCAACTTTTCACCATAAAAATTATGCAACTTTTTAGCAACCTGCGCTGCATTTTCTTCCTTTAAGTAAAATATGGCGACAATGGTCTTTTGTGGGCTCCATATTAAAATTGACGCCAAACAAAAAAATAAGAAAACAAAATTACGCTTACATTTCTTCTAAAGCAAGCTAAAAGTGACAACTTATAACTGTCAAAAAAAAAAAAAAATAAGCTATTCAAAGAAAATTGTCAACGCTGTCTGTATGAAAAATCGCCATTTTTCGGTGACTTGTTTGAGTTTCACAACCTGAATCGAAGCGGGATCATTCGCTCAGACTTTAGACGTTACATATCCCCGCAGGAAAAGGTCTAACGGTGTGATATCTCACGACGTTGGTGGCCAATTGACTGGTCCAAAACGAGAAACTACATACATATCTGCTCACCGAAGTGTGCTCTCAACAAATCCATTGATTGATGCGGTGTGTGGGAAGTGGCGCCGTCTTGTTCAAACCAAATGTCACCGAGGTTACGAGCTTCTAATTCAGGCATCAAATAGTCGGTTATCATGGCGCGATAGTGGTCGCCATTGACGGTTACGTTCTCACCGGCATCATTAACGAAGATGTATGGACTGATAATTTATGGAAATTTGAACTGAATTTCTTTAGGTTACTCTTGTTTGTTTACATACCCATTGAACCAGAAATGGGCTTCAACACTGAGCAAAATTTGGCTCGAAAATGTCGAATGTTCTTGGAAAATTTCAAGAGCCCATAGAGCGAAGCAATGTCGCTGTGTAGGAAGCTGTATTTTGTACGCTTTCAATTTAAGATCTCGACGTAAAATGCGCCAAGTCGTTCCATACGTCAGTCCGAATTGCTGCGAACGGCGCCGAATCGATTCTCCATAGTCTTTGTGTACAGTCTCAGCTACGGTCGCCTATCTTAAACGTATTTTTCCACCAAGATTTTCCTCTGACTTGTGGCTTGTTCATGCTTTTAATACAAATTCATAGACGCATTACCTTTAGGTTTCTCCGAGCCGCTGATTGATTTATTGTATATTAGAATCTATAGGAACTATCATTTTCTGCCAAGGAGTGAACTTACTTTATTTTGAGCTAACCTTAGTTTTTCTTCATTCTTATGGAAGTAGTTTTTTCGAGTATCAACACATTTATGTGTTATCAACCAATGCGTTTGAATTGATAAAATTTCCAAATTTATTCCATTCATGCTTGCCCATTTCCGCTAGGCTGGAGCTTAGGGCATGGTGAAAGATGCGACGTCTCAATCGGCTGAATGCCGGACAAAGATAGTGCTCCAGCGTTTCGTACCATTCTGTGCACGTTCTGCAGATGAAGGAGATGGTATCTCAGGCGTAAAAGCTCCAACAACACACCTCAAGAATACTAAGTCTTCTTTAGCTTTAGAGAATATTTGAAGACACTGATGCAGTTAACGTTGAAAGCCTCACGAGAGCTGGCGCAAGTTGATCTTTTGATTACGTACTGCATCCGTAATAAAGGTACTTTTGCTATATCCTCCCGGGATAGTATTCTTGCTACCTAGCTTATTCTCATATAGCACATTAGATAATACTCACAATCTCTGCTAGGAACACAGAATACATGGGGTTGGAAGCTATATTCCTTATTGAAAAGGCCACTAAAGAACCCTGCTCCTATACCTGTCTTGCATTTAGACCCACCAATATGGTTATAATTATCTATGCAATAACTGGTAACTTTGCCCTCCGTCCAATCATGCCAACATTCAACTATTTTCAACATGGCGAGACGACTAGTAGCAAATTAAGGGTTGCCACAACAAGACATAAATTATTTGAAATTTTCAACATAGTAAAAGTTTAAATTTGTTAATAAATATAGACGAGTAATATATTATTGTACATATCGAGACACAAAATCTTAAAATACAAAGTCCCAAACAAGAAATCCAGTTCAAGTATAAAAATAATTATAAAAAACTGCGAAGCACTCGTGAGAAATTCAACCATCTGTAAATCCTAACTATGGTAGAGAACCATACTCATGATGGAGCATTGCTGTCAACGCCTACTATGGCTATGAATGTTTTTCTGAAATTACTCCCATTGTCCCGTTGTGCTGCTGTGAGAATACAGAAAGTGTGTAAGTGGAGGTGCCGTTTACTAAAATGGTTGTGCTACCGCATAAACCGCACTGACTTCACAAACGGCTAAAAGGTTGTTATAGGAACTAATAGGGCAGGGTTATGCCAGTATATGCAGATACGATACCCTTTTATACCGATGGGTAAAAACTAGACAACAGGGTCGGTAGGTAGGAACATGAGCCTATTAATTGTCTAAGTCTAATATATAGTACTCTATCCGAATAATATCTTCTCTGAGAGCTTCGGGCCAATTCATGGCTAAGCAGTTCTCTCTGAACCCAGTAAAGGTGCCAGAATAAAGTACATTCAGGTAACGAAGTGGCGGAATAATTTGTAATGAAGACAACTTCCCTTCCACTTTTATCATCATGGAAAAGTATTGGCTTACCGCTCTCCAATGCTCATTTTGAGAGAGTAATTCCTCGCAGATCCTATCTTAAAATAGAAGAATATCAATTATTATGAAACTTCAATAATGATGGGTCTCCTTGTGGGGCATCTGCTATAAGGTCGAGGCATGTAGAGTGGATGGGCTAAGTGATGTAGAGAAAAGGACGAACCTGAAAGTTTAAGGCATTTCCCTTCTCGCAATTTCAAGAGTAGTTTAAAGTTTCAAAGGATCATTTGGATTAGTAGTTTGTTGTTGACAACTGAAAAGGTTGATCACGTTTTTGTGTGCTCTTCGATTTTTGACTTTTCGATCTTGAATAATTTGGCCGTTTCCATTCGGATTATTGGGTCCTCATTTCGACGTCATAACCATATACCAACGTTTAGTTATAAATAAAAATAAAAAATAAAATAAAAAAAAGTAAATTTTAAGTAATTTGTGTCCCTTTTATGACTAACTAAATCATGTTTACGAAAATATATATATAATATATATATATATATATATAAGATATGTAAACGACAATACTAATGTGCATTTGTCAGCAAATACTTGCTCAAGCTATGCTTACTTGTTTAGCATTTTCTTTTCATTTGAGTAAAAACAGCATATTTTACATACATTACATACATATTCTAAATATTCATAGCAAAACAACAACAGTTGTGATAAATTATGGTAACACCAAAATACAGAATTATAAATAAAGAAACCCCTAAAACAACTAACGTCTACACCAACAACATCATTTGAATTTTTCTCACGATTGAAACGAAATTGAGCCTTCATGCGTTAAATAATGCAGCTGAGGCAACACAGTCTTATGTATATATGCATGAGGCAAACCATTTTTTAACACAAAAAAAAAATAAATAGTATATTTTTCATCTTCTATAATTTTTGCAGCAGCTGGTCATTACGCTTGTGGGCCTTCCAATTGCAAAACAAAAAATGTCCTATTAATTTGTAGGTGCTCCGTTTGTTGAAAAGGACATTAAAGTTGAAAATTATGTCTCGCCAGAGGTGTATCTCTGTCTGTGTAATTACTTTTATTATTTTGCTTTAGTATTTTTCTTATTTCTTGTTTAAAGTTCTAAAAGAAATCAGCTGAACTGTAAAATTAATTTATGTTTAACCAAAAAACGGAGAAAAAAGGTTTTTAATGTAAGGAAGAAGACTTTTTAAGGACACAATAAAGAATGTGAGAATAAATTTTGTAACCCAAAAGTTTTTGTAATTTTATAAATTTCTCAGAAGGACTGAATATTTTTCATCATTTTTGTTTTTTCTTTTTTTTTGTTAAGTTGGGGTTTTTGGTTTTAAAATCGTTCACAACTACAGCTCGGCGCGAAAATTGTTGGCTCACAATTCCTGTCCCGTTGGAACAACGAAATCATGATAAACCAAACCGCGAATATCGAAAAAAAAAATTTCGAAAACTTTCTGGTCTTAATATATGTCTGGCTTATTACAAAGGATTAAAAGAAGGAGCTGTAGTCAAATTTATGAAAGTATTAGCAGAGTGGTAAGCGTACTGCCATTCGAGTCCTGGTTCGACCATAATCCAAAATTATAGAAAATTAATTTAAATAAAAAATTAAATTAAATTTTCTAATTGCGATCGCCCGAGCGCGCCCCTCGGCAGGGAGTGTTAACCCCTCCGAGTGTATTTCTGACTTGAAATAAAGGCTCCTCATAAAAAACCATAAACTGTAGGTCCCTCCATTTGTTGGAAAAACTTCAGGACACAAAAACCACAAATGGAAACGCGGCTGAAAATAGCTTCAGCGGTTATAAAGCGCCAATTAAATAAAGCGATTTTATGTTATTGTTTTTGTTGTAGCCGAAAAAATATTCCCCGAAGTAGCTTTTGGCAAGCACAATGTTCTATCTGAAAACTATGCTGGGGATCATACCATAAGTAGAAAGCTAAATCGGCAACTTACAAATTATCTATCCTGTACTGTGGCAACCCTCAAAATGTTGGTTGAAAAATTTAAATGAATTTTTACTTAAAACAAGTAAAAAAGACTAAGCTCGGATGGAATCAAACATTAGATACTCGGCTGATATTTATCTGCAAATTGGTTAAAAATAGAAGGTTCTATGCTTAAGTCAGCCAATTTTATAAGATCCATTAGAAATACGAGGTGTGACAATTAAGTAATGAGACTGATTCCATAAAAACTGTATATTTCAAAATTATTCTACAACTCTGCCATTCGGCAGCCATATACCGATTCCAGCACGTTTTCCATGCTTCGTAATATTTCTGAAACGCTTCGGCTGGGATGTCCGAGAGTACCCTCGTCACAGCCGCCTGGATGTCCTCAATCGACTTGAAATGGGTTCCTTTGACCACCGATTTTGTTCTGGGGAAGAAAAAAAGTCACAGGGTGACATATTGGGTGAATAAGGTTGTTGTTGCAATACGGTGATCCCTTTAGAGGCCAAATACTGGGACACGCTAAGGGCGGTGTGGCACGGCGCGTTGTCGTGATGAAGGATCCAGTTATGAGCGATGTCTGGGCGCACCCTGTTGACTCGTTTTCGCAAGTCCTTCGAGTACTTGGCGATAGTAGACTTGATTTACGGTTTGCCCCGGTGGAAGAAATTCTTTGTGTACGATTCCATGGCTATCAAAAAAGGCAATAATCATCGTTTTCACATTCGACATGCTCATGCGAGCTTTACTTAAACTTAAACTCTTTATGCCATCGAAACACCTGGACACGACTAAGAGCACTATCACCATGCACTTTTACAATTTTAGCGTACGTTTCCGAAGCTGTTTCGTCCAATTTGGCGCAAAATTTGATCGCGATGCGTTGCTCTTGATTTCGTTTTTCCATTTTCGTGACGAGCACCATGAACACACGTTTACTCAACACGACATAGTAGGCGAACTAAACAAACTAGAGCGATAGCAAATATATCAGTGATGCTAGCAGAGGAGAAAGGGAATTTCAAGGTCGCAGGGTTACCACAATCGTGGCAAGATAATTAGTCTCATTACTTACGTTAGTCATTTCTTCTTTGCGCCATTTGGCGACAATTGGAGATGTCAAGTGTAGTCAGGTCCTTCTCCACCTGATCTTTCCAACTGAATGAAAGTCTCCCTCTTCCTCTGCATCCACCGGCGGGTACTGCATCGAATACTTTTAAAGCTGGATTATACTCATTCAACCGGTGAACATAGTCACTGGCTCTTGATTCGCTGAACTATGTCAAGGGACCCGTATATGTTATACACATCATCGTATGCTGTCCATTCGCTATTGCCAATACACAAAAAACGATACATTTGCTGCAAAACCTTTCTCTTGAAAACTTCTAGAGTGGACTCTACAGATCTATTGCAGGACGGAACTACGAGGGATTTGTTTGTTCATTTAGGGAGTATTTTAGTTCATTTTCAATTCATTCCATAATGTTTAATATATACACATACGAGTATGTACATATGTTCATATCTCTATTATTTTATGCCGTTACATACAACAACCGTTACCTGAACAAGATTAAAGTGCGCAAGCGAATATTTACTGCCAATTTCACTCCTTTACCCAAATAAATAGTAAAAAAATGCACCTTATGCCATGAGTTGTCCTTAACTGCACCAAAAAACAAATGTAAGAAGAACATTCCAAGGCGTTCACAAAACACATTTGCTATCTATTTCATCGAAAATTCTCTGATAGTTGTTGCAAAAAGTCACTTGCTGACATATGAAAATAGTATTTCATTGCACTTAAACAAAATCAATTTGAATACACAAACATTCAAATGCATGTTTGTGCACGCGAGTATATACACGTATTAGTTGTATATATTTATAAGTATATATTGAGAGCAAAACACATATGTACACATGTACAAGCGATGTGTAAGCAATTGTTCCACATTCACTGGAAATTTGAACTTTTCGAAAGAAATTGCAATAAGAATCGCATTCAGCAGCCAAAACTTTCAAGGACAAAAATAATATTAAAGTGCTGAACGCTGCGATTTCGCTTAGTATAGCCTTTTCTTATGCTGTTTTATTCGTTAAATTTTTATTTTTATTTTTTTAAGTATGTGACAAAAGTTGTGTGCATAATAGCAAAAGCTTGTAAAGCGAATGCTTAATTTCACATTCAGTTATAAGAAAAAAATATTTGTATACAGAAATGTAAGCTTAGAAGAAGTTGTAGTTGTATTTTAACAAAATAAAAAAAATTAAAAAAAAACCAGCGGAATTTCACGTTAAAAAAAATTTCAATCGATTTGGTTGATATATTTTGGAAATATTATCGTAAAAAAAATTTTTTTCGTAAATCGGTATCAGGTCCACTATTCAAAAAGAAGAGAATTCCAAGTCAATTGTACCATAAATACGATTTTTAAGAACCATTTTCTGCATTCTAATCTGAACGATTGATAGCTTATCGTTAATCCATCCATAAAGTATCAAATGAATGGAATCATAAATAAATTTTTTTTCGTAAAAACTTTCGCCTATTACTTAAGAATAATTGAAAAAAAATTGGTCCAGCCGTTCTTAATCCAGGAAAACTAAATATTTTTTCCATCGGCTGTGGAATGCGCTAAGCTAATTTGATATGTGGCCCCTGGGTCACTTCTGAACAAGTTTTGTTTTAAGATAAAAATGAGGCATTAAAGAAAATGGGTCCCTTAACAACCGCACAAAGTGTTAAAAATGTTCAAAACTACTAAAAAAGTAGTTGACGAGATGCCATTACACTCAAAAAAAACTTACTGTCTGGTGCGCACTTTGGCCCGAGGAGTGATTGGACATTACTTCTTTGAAAACGACAACGGCGAGATAGTTACTGTCAATTGGGAGAGTTATGGTCATATGAAAATCGACTTTTTAGACCTTCAATTGAAGAACAGACCTAACAATATGTGGTGTGAGATACCGCCCAATATGTGCCAAAAATGCTTAAAAATGTTCTCAAATGGATCGAAGTTTGCAAAAATTCGCGGGTGGGTCGTTTGAATCATGTACTTTTTTCATATGTATTGTATATAATGCCAAGGTTTAAATTTTAGAACAAAAATAGGAATTTGACGAAAAAAAAAATTTGAAATACATTTTATTTACGTTTATTTTCGAAACCGTAAAATGTATAACCCTGTATATTAGGGTCACCCAATATCTAGCCAAGCGCATTTACGGATTAAAATCAATCTATTTACAAAGAAAACAATGTTCCTGCAAAGCAAGATTTTTCAATAAATTTTGAAACGTAAAAAAATATTGGTCAAGTAAAAAGTTCGTTCGGTTTTTTATTGATTTTTTCAAAATATGATAACTTAGCGTCACCAAAGATATGTGTGGCCTGGCGTTGTCCTGATGGAACACAATTCGGCCTCTGTTGATCAAAGATGGCCTCTTCTGGATGAGTGCTGCCTTAAAGCAACCCAGTTGTTGGCAGTAGAGGGCCAAATTGAGCGTTTGCCCATAGGGGAACAGCTCATAGTAGATGATTCCTTACCAATCCCACCAAACAAACAGCAAAACCTTCCTGGCCGTCGATCCTGGCTTGGCCACCGTTTCCGCCGGCTCACCGCGTTTGTACCACGTCCGATTTCGCTTGACGTTGTCGTAAGTGATCCACTTTTCATCGCCAGTCACCAAACGCTTCAGAAATGGGTCGATTTTTTGGCGATTCAGCAGCGATTCGCAAATGGAAATTCGGTCCATCATGTTTTTTTGCATTAGTTCGTGTGGCACCCAAACATCGAGCTTCTTTTTGAATCCAAGGTGATGCAAATGGTTCCAAACGGTTTTCTGGCTTATCTTTAGTTCCCCAGCAATTAAATAAGTGCTCACGTGACGGTCTGTTTCCACTATTTTCATGATTTTATCGCAATTTTCGACGACAGGCCTCCCGACGCGTGGTCCATCTTTGACATCGAAATTACTTGAACGGAACCTAGCAAACCACTTTTGCGCTACACGTTCGTTTACAGTATCAGGTCCATAAACTAAATTCATTTTTTCAGCCGCTTTGGCTGCTTTTTCGCCTTGATCGAAGAAAAATTGTAAACAAATATAGCGAATTTTCTCTTAGGTGGTGTCCATTGTTGACGAGCGCTCACAACGTACTGAGTCAACCAATCGAAAAACTGTCAAAGACAAACTTTTAGCGCGAATAAACACGTTTTCAGCGCCGTATAGTATGACATGATGCGACACGTAACACTATTACTATGGACAATAACGCCATCTCTTAGATAAAAACCGAACGAAACGCTTAAGATAAAATATTTTGCATTTTAATTATTATTATCCTTCTATTTTTGTAAATTTTTAAAAAATAAATTTTTGATGGCGTTTTATGGCTTCCTGTTTTTCACTTTTACTCCAATCCGAATTTTGAATTACACAGAGGAATTGAATTTCAGTCCACAATGTGTGTGTAACCACCATTTCTCTAGAAGCAATTTAATTATAATATGTATAGATGTGTACGTATGTAAATATGTGTAGGTATGTTTGCATTTGCTTTGATTTTGACTAGTTTGCAATAGCCACCGGCGTTTCCGTTATTAAATTAATTAACAAATAATGTACATATGTAATTCGATATTCAGGAAAATTATACATTCTAATGTAGATGTACTTTGCTATTTAGAGAATTGGCACGAAAGTAAAGAGCTTAATAAATGCAGGCACAAACAAATAGATAAGTATAACCAGGGTTATTCATTTTGCGGTTTCGAAAATATAATATATGTAAATAAAATGCATTTAAAATAATTTTTTTCCTGAAATCCCTTTTTTATAATAAAGTTTGAAGTGAAAGACATTAAACAGGGCTACCCATTTTGCGGTGATTTCTGACGCCAATAATGGTGTGTCAGAAGAAAAGAAATAACAAGCAAAAAAGAAAGCAGAAAATTAATGACTTTCAATTATTAAAGTGTCTTATGATTCTTAAACACAAGTTACATTACACATATAGAAGGTTTTATTCTGAATGACTGACAGATCAACCGGCAGCTAAATTTATGTTCAAAGATACCTGAAACTTGGAGGATGTGCTCTGCGTATGTCGTAGGCATCCGATGAGAGGGGATTTTAAGGGATATGACACTGGAACCGATCTATACGAAAGCAATAATTTTGTTTCCAAAATAGTTCTAATTACTTGAAATTTGGTACAGATGTAGCTTATTGCCTAAATCACCATTGAGAACACTTTTTATTCCGGCAAGTTAGCCAGGGATCAATCTATTCGGAAAAATGTTACTCGGTATTCGAGTGCGTTGATTTTGCCTTCATTGATGAAGAAATAGCTTTTATTTTCGAAGTATGGGTAGTGAGCCATGCGAACGAAGTTGCGGGCAAATTTTAGCAACTTACATATATTCGTATGAATACAATTCATGAAATTGTCTGATCCTTAAAGTACCCACATAAATGTTTAAAATTAAAAGTTTAATAAGAAACCAACAAGTAACAATGCAATTTTAATGGGAGGAATATGCAATAAAAATGCAACAGAAGTAATTTCTTTTTACGGTCAATAATATTATGTATATATTTTACGAGCTCAAGGCCAAGTTAGTAATAAAAATTCTGTTATGAAGTTAATTAATGAAATTATGTTTGCTTTTATGTGAGTTGTAATAAATTACAGGCTGTTAACTTACACATATTATTGGATGATTGCATAAGTTCGTGCCCGATTTCAAGTGCAAACTAAAATTGAAATTTTTTGAAGAAAGCTCTTTTATTAATCAATTATGTATTCGCCATCATGTTCGGCAATCCACTCCCAACGTTCAACCAATTTACGGATGCCTGATTCATAGAAATCGCGCGGTTTCTCGTTGAAAAAGGTGTCAAGGTGGTTTTTGACGTCTTCCACATTTTTAAATTTTTTTCCATTCAAATTGTTCTGCAGCGATCGAAACAAATGATAATCAGAAGGTGCAATGTCGGGTGAATATGGGGGATGCGGCATGATTTCCCAATTCATCTCCTTCAGTTTGACCAGGGTCGGTTTTGCAACATGTGGCCTGGCGTTGTCATGATGGAAAAGAACTCCTTTGCGATTGGCCAAAATCGGACGTTTTTCATCAATTGCTTTCTTCAATTCGACCAATTGCTGACAATACTTGTTGGCAGTGATCGTTTCTCCAGCTGGCAAGAGCTCGGATATCCCACCAAATGCACAGCAGTACCTTCATCGGATGCAATCCACCTTTCGACATCGGTTCCGCCCCTTCGTGTGCTTGTTTCCATGTTCTTTTGCGTTGAACATTGTTGTACAGGGCCCATTTTTCATCACCAGTCACGAGCCGATCCAAAAAAGGTTCGTTTTTGATCCGTCGAAGCAAAGAAATTGCTGTTGACATACGGTCCACTTTGTTCTTTTCACTCAACTGATGTGGCACCCATGTATCGAGCTTCAAAGTGTACCCAACCTTTTTTAAACGACGAAACGCAGTTGATTTGTTGACGTTCAATTCACTGGCAACCTCTTCCGTCGAAAACGTGAGTTATTCGCAACTAAAGTCCTTAGAACATCGTCATCAAGCTCAGAAGGCCGTCCACTGCGAGGTTGATCTTCGAGGTTAAAATCTCCAGAACGAAATTTCGCGAACCATTTCTTTACTGTGTGGAGTGCTGGAGCACGGTCCAAATAAATTTCGCGAATATCTCTAGTTGCAGCGCCCACTGTTTTTCCTTTGCGGAATTCGTTTAACATAATATGACGCATATGATCTTTTTCGTTGTTCATCTTCCATGCGTCTTTTCACTAAGCAACTCAAATCAAAATGAAGTTATTTTATGCTTGATTTACAGTTCGGACTGTACCTTTCCAACGATATATAATATATATATATTTCTTTCACGAGCGCCACTCTCAAACGATTCGTACGGCATCCAGCGGAATCGGGCACGAACTTATGCACTCATCCAATATATATATGAATGAAAATAATATTACATTGAACGTAAAGCTAGATATACTCAGAGTATTTTTGTTCAGACTATAAGACTGGCATTTCTAGGACCTAAGAATCCTCTAAAGCAGATCTGTGAATTTTAAAAACTTAAAAGAAAAAAGAAGAGCCTTAATCTAATCTTCCAACAATATCTCATTATCATTGAAAGTGTTTCAATTTAGATACAAAAATTGACCAGATATTCAACATGCGCCAAATCTTAGAAAAGACCCCTGAAAAGACGATCGACACACTGTTGACAGTCATAACTTCGAGGTCGTAGATAAGTTCGTCTATCTAGGGACCAGCATTAACACCAATAATGACGCCAGCCTTGAAATCCAACGCAGAATCACTCCAACAGCCAACAGATGCTACTTTGGACTGAGTTGGCAATAAAAAAGTTAAGTCCTCTCCCGACTAACGAAAACCAAACTCTAAAAGTCGCCCATCGTTCCCGTCCTACTATATGGCGCAGAAGCGTGGACGATGTCAACATCTGATGAGTTGGCCCCTAGGAGTCTTCGAGAGGAAAGTTCTGCGATCGATTTATGGTCCTATATGATGACATTGATATAGTTCAGTGAATGAAGAGGCAGCGGTTTCGCTGGCTAGGTCATGTCGTCCGAATGAATGATAGCACTCCAGCTTTGAAAGTACTCGATGCAGTACCTCCTGGTGGAAGTAGAGGAAGAGGAAGACCTCCACTCCGTTAAAAGAATCAGGTGGAGAGTGACCTGGCTTCACTTGGTATATCCAACTGGCGTCAAATAGCGAAAAGAAGAGAGGAATGACACACTAACATTGATTCGGCTATAATCGCGTAAGCTATGCCAACGCCACTAAAGAAGAAGAAGAGGTGCTGCTGATAAGCTCGCAGCCTAAAGTATTTAATAAAACAATATATAGTTTTATGTTTTTCTATTTTTCAATATAGTCTCTCCCCTCGGAAATACAATGATTTTATACCACTGACAAAATTGTCTTTAGACTTCTCCTCAAAATAGTTTTTCTACGGCGCTTTTATTTCACTGTGCTCTGAAAATCTTCGTCTCGCAACTACTTTTTTAAATTTGAAAAAAAAGGAGCCAGGGACTGGACTGTAGGATGGAGCGGTGTGAACGGGTGCGTTGTCTTGAAGGAACAGCACTAGCTTACATGTCTCTTCTGTACGTCTGCCTCACGCGCTTGACTCAACATATTAGCATAATACTGGGCTTTCTTTGTAGTTCCCTTTGGAAAGTAATCAATTAATAATATTCTCTCGCTATCCCAGAAAATGGTAGCCATAATCACAACCGCCACCGACTTTTCTACTTTTTTTTGGCGGCCTTTCCCCTTTTTTTATCCACTGCTTCGACTCTTCTTTGGACTCCTGATCACACCGACAAATCCAAGTCTCATCAACTGTTACAATGCGATTACAAATTTCATCCAAATCATCTTAGCACAACCCCAAAAAATCTATACAACTCTTCAAACGTCTCTAGTTGTCTAGCTGCGTGATCATTCGCGGTACACTTGCAAAATCTCTTCAGCTAGTTCTTTGCCATTTTGTAATCCTTCTGCTATCTGCCACAGTTTAATTCTTCGTTCAGCCAGGACAAATTTGTCGACTTTCTGAACATTTTCTTCTGTCAAGACCGTCACTGGGCGCGCCGTTCGGCGGTCATATTCTCATATGTCTCTCTTACTTGTTAAAACAACCGTGCCCATTTTTCACCATCGTATATGAAGATGCAGAGTCCTGAAGAACCGATGACATCTCTTTAAGAATTCGGCGTACTTCCTTTTTTTACAAGGAATTTAATCACAGCACGTTGCTTCAAATTGCCAGTTTCCGTTGGTATTGTTCCAGGAACGAAATCTTAATGAACCTAATAAAAAAAAGAGTTGTGTTCTTTCTACTAATAATGAGCCTGGCAATTAGTATTATCAGAAATGAGATGATGTGTCATCTCTTGCAGAAGATTGTACTTCCGCTGTTTAGCTCTGCAACTCGTATTATCTTCTCTAGTATTAAATTAAAGATGTCGCACAATTAGGAGTTACCTCGCCTGAAAACCCATTTGAAATTGAACTGCACGGAGAGGTCATATCCGACCCTCACGGAGCTTTTGGTGTTGCTCAACGTGCGGGGTCACCATATTCGTCCTTGCGCAGACTGTTTTAAAAACGACGAAAAAATGGTATGTAACGATCTTCTTCTCAAGGGTATTTTCCAAGATTTGGCGCATGTTGAGTTATAGTTAATAGTAGAAGTTTTAAGTCACACCGATAAGGTCCAGATAATTGACGGTTAACACAATTTGCTAACTAACAACTTATACGAGATATTGAGGAGGCAGATTCTATGATAAGTGGCGCAAAATTTGGATCCTCGTTTTTGTGATTTAGATACCTATCGTCTGGCATTAAATAATGCACTTTGCCATAGTCGTCCATTTTATCGCCATTGGCTTGGAGTTCGAGTCCGTCTTCTCTCGGTGTTTCACTTTCACTGACATTGAGCAGGCAGAAGCAGAAGCAGAATAGTTTCCCATGCAAACTCAGTACCTCTGAAATGTACTTTCCTCTTACTTAATTCGCAAACTCTCTTTTTTGTAAACATCAACAATTTAAGCTACTTTTACTACAGCTCTTAAAGCGTGTCAGTTTCTGCTATCGGTGAAATGTATTTATGTGCCAACAAAAAATTTCCAGTTTCCGCAATTAAAATGGAAAATTATTACGCAAGTAAAGCCAATGATGGCACAGCGAAAGCAAAAAAATATACACACATACACGTATGAATACAAATACATGCAAAATACGAAAAACATACGTACACTTACTTATATCTGACGTTTTAATAAGAACCTGGTAGGAAATTAATGAATTTTCTAGCATTAGAAAAGCTTTAAAATATAAAGAATTACCCGTAGTCTACTCTAATGGAAAACATAGAAGTTTTCTTTTTTAGTTTCAAGTATAAATTTTATGAACCATTTAGCCATGCTTTAATTTTCCAATTGGGTATGTTTGAGTTTGAGTACCAGCATTTGTTTGCTCTGAAATTTATTATACATATTATATAGTACATACATACATATTTTCACATATACCAATGCACAATCGTCATGGCGTCATTAAGCGTGTCAAGGATGTACCAAACCGACTGGCACAGCGCACATGTTCATATATGCATACAAACATACATACTCGTACATTCATACCACATAGATCACCATCGACGACACTCGAGAACGAGAATTTAACATTTTATACATTTTACTCATTTTTTGTTCTCATATCTCTTGTTGGCAAATGTTTGCCATGTGCCATGGCCAACGAAAAAGCCGCAATGAAATATGATTTACATACATGCATAAATATATGTATGGTACATACATGTATGTGTGTATGTTTTTTGTTACGCATGTTTGTCGCTGTTTTGAGAGAGCTTTAGGCGACACGTGAAGCAGTAGCGTTTGCGAAACTGCATAGAATAAGTCACGTTTTATTCACACATTAGTTAAGTGGAGAGCAGCCGTGTTGCGGCGGTGTGACCGACACGCCATAACTATTTATGTAAATAAAAGTACTCCAAGTACGGAGAAGAAATTGTGTAAATAATAGAAAGTGTGTGTGTGTGTGTGTGCGTATTTGGTGTGTCGGTATTTAGAAAACTAAACGAAAACAAAGTGAGAAATATTTGCATAATGTGTATGCGTTGTTAGTAACGTGGAAAGGTAAAGGTTTATTGAAATTTTTTTTTAATTTTTTATAATTTCAGTTTTTTTTATTAAATTTCTATTCCTATATAATGCATGGGAATTAAACCTTAAAAATTACTAAATATGCCTAAATGTAGGCAATGTTTTGCTTCAACTAAGTTTTCCGCATATTCAGTATCAAGAGCGTTGCCTATATTGAGGCGTAGGCCTAAAATTGAAAATAAATAATAATCAATAACCAAGTGAAATTAAAAAATCTTTGTACAACAAAACTATAAAAATACTAGCTGTACCCTGCAATGTTTCATCGTAGCACATACTCAATGAATTTGTGAAAAATTAAACATTGGATATCTCTTTATCAAAATTTTATTTACTCCTTACTTGTGTTTTACGGTCGGCCATACAAATAACTTTTATTATACTGATTTGCCAAATCTGGCACATGCAACATTCAATTTCCTATGTGGGAAGCGATCCGCACCTACCATAAATGTGGATGACACAATTCCAAGGATTGACCTCGGGCATTGTTGATAGTGATTTCAAACGCTAATCGATCTGGAAGCTCTAATTGCTTGAATTAAAAAGGTGTATCGCACAGAATGATAGCGACTCAAAGAATGAGGACGTCTTCTTCTTTGAGAAGTCTAGTCAGCATTGTTGCTTCTATTACGTTCGTGTGCCTTCGTATAGTTTCAACTGATTAATATAAAATTACGTAACATTTTAATGGGCACATCGATTTTAAAATTTAATCTTTGTGGTTGAATCCCCGCTAAGTCCATAAAATTCAAAAACGGTGTTGATAATTGGTTGGCTCATGTGCTTCCACAACAGTGTCTACTGAATTTTATTTGCCGGATTCACTTTCAATGTTGAATTGAATATTATGGTTGATATCGTAGACATCTGAATTTGTTGCAGCGGGGATAGATCGCTCACACAGCCACCTAGCCATGATCCCTATAATTAATTTGGGTACTTGGGAATGCTCCGTGAATTCATTCTTCTTTTGTCGTCACTATGTTACAGAAGTCATGGCTTTTTCCTGGTGAAGCTGGCCCATCGACTGCAAGGCCAAATCGCTTTGACCGTAAGACAATGCTCTGTGTTTGGTGGGACCAGTGTGGTGTGGTGTACTACGAGTTGTTAAAACCTGTTGAAACGGTGAACACGGATCGCTACCGACAACAAATTATCAATTTGAATCATGCGTTGATCGAAAAACGGTCGGAATGGGCCCGTAGACATGGCAAAGTTATCTTGCAACATGACAACGCGCCGTCTCATACCGCTAAACTGGTGAAAGACACATTAAAAACACTTAATTGGGAAATATTATCGCACCCGCCGTACTCTCCAGACCTTGCCCCGTCCGACTATCACCTTTTCGCATCGATGGGACACTCCCTTGCAGAGCAGTGCTTCGCTAATTTTGAAAAAGTCGAAAAATGGCTCGTCGAATGGTTTGCCTCGAAAGAGAAAAAGTTTTTTTGGAATGGTATCCATAATTTGCCTGAGAGATGGGAAATATTTTAATAATTATTTAATTTACTCAATTTCTGTTCTTATTTTGCTTTGTCATTTTCTAACACCCAGCTACTTTTTTTTATAAAAATAAAACAAAATAAACAAATTAAATAATAAACTCCTCCGAATAACCTCTAAATGCTGAGCTCATAACAACTATTCTTCCTCTCTTACGCATAAAACAGCAATTGTTGTATGCATATAGTGATTGAAATTCTACGTCTCTATAAAAATAGAAAAAACAATCGCGCTGACGCACACATTCACAGTAGTTAATCGAAATTCCCAGACGTCGTTTCAATTTTTCCTTTGGGTTGTCGTACGCAAACAGCGCAGCGCTCACGCACTCGTGCCATTTGAGTTATTTTTCTAAGCACACAAACCGACAAACATGCGCTCTGATGTTTGTGTTGCTTTTTCATATTTAGTTATGTATATATATGATATATGTATGTATTTATTTATTTTTCAGTATGTACGGTATGCATTTAGGCGCTTAGGCGCCACTATGTCTACATATATACATATATTGTTGGTGAATGTTTGTACATATTCACACTTATTTATAACTGTGCATTTACAATTTGTCATGTGTATTTTTGTTTTATTATTTATTTATGTATCACGACTTGTATTTGCTAGTTATTCATAGTTATTCACAATCAAATGTATTTTTATATTAACGACTCAACAATTTAGTGTGAGTGTTTACCTGTGCTTAAATAAGAGATGCAGAAGAGATTTTGAAACAAAATCAGGAATTGTAAAGGTATTTTATACAACTTTAAAAATAAATGCAGCTTTGAGGGGCTGCAACAAAATAAAAAATTCTATTTGAAGTATTTATTTTTTCACCCTGTGAGCAAAAAAAAATTGCGTTTTCTAAAATCCTAGAGTGGCTTTACCCCTTAATCACACGGTTCCATGATATGTAGAAAGACGAATGAAGAAATTGTATTGAATATCACTCATACGTCATAGCGAACCCTTAGTTGTCATATTAAATTTATGTATGGTATACACTCGCACAATTCGAGGTTTGATTTAAAAATATACATATCTACATATATTGATTACCATGCATATATAAATATGCCTTTTAACATATATTCATTTATCACATACATATGTACATATGCCTGCTTGGGGGGCTTATTATCTATTTTTAGATAGACGCTAGTTGGTAACGCTATCGCACAGAATTATTCCCTTTATTGCCATCAATCAACTCAAATTACGATAATATCAATTTACCACGCTCCGTACACAAATAGACTTTTAAAGCATATTTTTATGTATATTTCATTATGTGAGATTGGCAGTTGTATTAGCGCCCCGTTTTATTCCATCATGCTGCGGTGTTTTTTTACATGCCTCATCAACTTGCATTACAACATACACTTTATTGGTGTTCTATTTTTTATGAGCATTTACTCGCAAAGCTTTTGTGTTCATTCTCTCAGGACTTTTTTCCTCATTACTTGCAGCACGGCTTTTAGGTCGTTGCTCTGCTGCTACTTCCGCAAGCATGTCGACATAAGTTTTTTAACGTCTGTACCATTGATGTCAGCAGTTTAGCAATAATGGGCCGGGAAATTAAAGGAATACTTGAGTGTATAATAATCTAATAAAGGGTCAAAAGCGTTTATTGAGGCTGAATGTGGTAGTTAATACGTTATGTAGAACACTTATTATTTAAAGCCGTTAACCAAAAGCTTCTTATTCCTTTTATTAATCCTTTTCGATCATTTAGTTTTTAATTTAATTAATTTTTTTTTTTTAATTCATTATTATACTTTATTTTAACTAGTTAATTATTATTTTTCAAATTTATTTCATTTTTGTTTATTTTTAATTTTATGTTACATTAACTTGTTTTAATTTATTTTATTTGCTTGTCAATTTTTTTATTTCATACTATTTTATTATATTATTTTACTTTATTTTAATTTAATTTATTTTATATTAATTTATTTTTTTATTTTATTTCATTTTATTTTGTTATTCTATTTTATTTAATTTTATTTTAATTTTTTTATTTTATTTATTTAATTTTGTTTTATTTTGTATAATTTTATTTTATTTTATTTTATTTTATTTTATTTTATTTTATTTTATTTTATTTTATTTTATTTTATTTTATTTTATTTTATTTTATTTTATTTTATTTTATTTTATTTTATTTTATTTTATTTTATTTTATTTTATTTTATTTTATTTTATTTTATTTTATTTTATTTTATTTTATTTTATTTTATTTTATTTTATTTTATTTTATTTTATTTTATTTTATTTTATTTTATTTTATTTTATTTTATTTTATTTTATTTTATTTTATTTTATTTTATTTTATTTTATTTTATTTTATTTTATTTTATTTTATTTTATTTTATTTTATTTTATTTTATTTTATTTTATTTTATTTTATTTTATTTTATTTTATTTTATTTTATTTTATTTTATTTTATTTTATTTTATTTTATTTTATTTTATTTTATTTTATTTTATTTTATTTTATTTTATTTTATTTAATTTTATTTTATTTTATTTTATTTCATTTAATTTTATTTAATTTTATTTAATTTTATTTTTTTTATTTTATTTTATTTTTCTTATTTGATTTTATTATTTCGTTTTATTTATTTATTTATACTTTTGCTCTTAAATTATTTCAATTCACTCACAACTAATTTAATTTTACTGAGTTTTGCCTTGAATTAAAAGCTGTTTGTTGTCGTTAATTCATTTGGTTGCAACATTTCAAGAGCAAATTTCTCATTTACCACAAACACTTTCGTTCTTGAAGCAAATGTGAAGCATAGCTTCCGATTATGCAGCATGAATAGTTTATTTCCATTAAACGTCAATGTCAATTCCATACTCATTACCATAAATATATTGCAGTAGGAGTATTCACACATCCATAAATACAGCCATACTCGTACATGTGTATGTGCAGACCAAAGGGAGGATATATGTTTAAAAAATTATTTATAAAACTCTCTTTGCGTACACTTATGTTATGTATGTTTGTACATATGTATAGAAAACCGCATAAATGTCATGGTCAATTTAATTTTATGATGAGTTTGAATGGTGTGTGTGTGGGCAAATGCAGAATATATAGAAATATATTTATGTATTGTATATGTATTCGTACATAGGAGTGAGTGAATGCTTTCATTGAATAATGAGTGCACAAACTTCCTCCTTCCATTTTGACATCGACCGGGCAACTCACTTATCTATATGCAATCATGTGTACATATGTTTATTATATACATGTATATCAATGTCAAAGTGTTTATAAATAATAACACGAGTATATTATATAATATAATATTAACAAAGCATGTCAGGCCCACTTTCTCGAACGAGTCCAGGCACATGTGTAAGCGACTATCACATTTTTATTATTTAAAAAAATATATATAAAAAATATACGGGCTTTTATCGAATTTTCCAAGTTATGGAATTCGGTAGTACAGGGTCCGCTACGTAACTTTTTTTTCCGAAAACAGTGCGCACAAGATCGATCGTAACGTTGGCTGTGTGGTACGAAGCGCCGTCTTGCTGGAACCAAATGTTGTCCAAGTCCTCCTCTTCGATTTCCGGGAAGAACCAATCCGTTAACATGGCGCGGTAGCGTTCGCCATTGACCGTAACGTGCTGGTTTTCCGTCCCCCAAATACGACAATTTTGTTTATTGACGTAGCCGGCAAGATGGAAATGAGCTTCGTCGGAAAAGATGATTTTTTGGTAAAATTCCAGGTCTTCGGCCAAGCGCTCATCTGCCCGTTCCTCAATCGTATACACAACCATTTTCGTTCAGCGGAAGGATAAAACTAACTTTCTGTCAAATCAGATGTAACATCAGTGTTACCACACTCAAAATAACCACTAGTTCAAAAAAAAAATGTTAGATGGCGGACCCTGTATATCAATATCTTTATATTTTCATAAGTTTTTCAAAAAGTTGTATAAATTAAAAAAGAATAAAATTAATATTTTCGTTCCCCTGAATCTGAATTGTACATTTTCTACGCAAAATTTAATATTTTTATTAAATTTCTGAAGGAAGGGTTTCTTAAGCTGCACTCACCGTTGGTTGATAGTTAAAATCTTGAAAATCAGAATAATGTGAAAGTGACTTTTCTTGAGATAAGTAAAATGACCACACCTTATAGCTGTACAATATTTAATTGAGGCTATGTAACCGCTAGAAGTGATTTTCGGCTAACAAATGGTTGGCCGATGGATTTTTATGAAGAGATACTCATTCATACTAAAAATACACCCGGAGGGCTTAACATTCCTTTCCGAGAGGCGACCGCAATTAGAAATTTTAGTTTAATTTTTTATAATTTTGGGCTGTTGGTCGGAACAAGGGTATTTCACAAAAATAGTGAAAGTCCTGGGCACCCGTTGTTGAGGTTTCTGTATTGCATTTAATTTAGTTGTTATCATTGACATTATAAAGTAGAAGATAGGTAAATAATGATGAATAGCCCTATTTAAACTGCAATTGGGTCGGTATCTGGAGCACTTTCGGAAAAAACTTTCGTTCAGTATAATCTACGCAAAACCAATTCTCGAAACCTCTTAAGCACACACAAAAATTTGCATCAGCATCGGTTCACCCATTTAGAAATAAAAATATCCGATTATTAACAAGGTGGCAACTTTACTAAAAACTAAGCTTTTCTTTTATATATATTTAATTTTTTTTTTTTATTCGATACCTTTCATGCAAAAGACATAAAGGGTGGTTAAATTTTCAAGGGCCGATGTTGATTTTGAATAAAACACAAACTATTTAGGAAATTATTGAAATTTTATTTTATTATGATATATTGGTATTACTCAATTATGTATGTAACAAAATATCGGTCAAATGAGCGCCGCGACCTCGGCAGCACACCTCCATACGATGGTTCAAATTTTCGATGACGCTGAGGCATAATGGAGTTTCTATGCCGTTAATGTGCCGAATTATCTCATCCTTTAGCTCTTGAATTGTTGCTGGCTTATCGACGTACACCTTTTCTTTCAAATAACCCCAGAGAAAAAAGTCCAACGGTGTCAAATCACATGATCTTGGGGGCCAATTGACATCGCCATTACGTGAGATAACACGGCCATTGAATTTGTTGCGCAAAAGAGCCATTGTTTCGTTAGCTGTGTGGCAAGTGGCACCGTCCTGCTGAAACCACATATCGTCAACATCCATATCTTCCAATTGTGGCCATAAAAAATTCGTTATCATCTCACGATAGCGAACACCATTCACAGTAACTGCCTGACCGGCCTCATTTTGGAAAAAATACGGCCCGATGATGCCGCCAGCCCATAAACCGCACCAAACAGTCACTCTTTGTGGGTGCATTAATTTTTCGACAATCACTCTTGGATTCTCATTCGCCCAAATGCGGCAATTCTGTTTATTGACGAATCCACTGAGGTGAAAATGTGCCTCATCACTGAAGATGATTTTCTTCGAAAATTTTCATAATAAGTCTGGATAACTTTAACACGTTGTTGGATTGTGTATCTCTCCATGGTTCAAATTGAGTAAGTCTGAAATAGAGAAATGTCAAATTAAATTCGGAAAAAAACTTGGCGTTTAGGTGTAGTTCACATTCAACATCGGCCCTTACAATTTAACCACCCTTTATTTCATTCAGATGATGATTTAAACTCAAATTTTTATGTAAATAGGTGGCAACTGTATGCCTATACGCGTTTGAACCAAATACATGCATTTCGAAATCCTTTCGTCTGATACCCAAATTACAATATTTGATCTAAATTAAATAATTGATTATGTGTTATAGTATGCTCAATTTGAAATTTATGAATAAATCATATTTTCAGATAGGTGGCAACTGTTTCAAAATTGCCAAAAACACGACTAAGCTATTTCAGAGCGCCGAGGCTGCATAATCATATATATTCATATTTTTATACCCTTCATATACTTGAAATGACCCATTTTGATGTTTCGAAAATAAACGTAAATAAAATGCTTTTAAAATTAATTGTATCATATAATTCCTTTCTTATTATAAAGTTTGAACCTTGGTATTGTATATGAAACTCTACTACTTCGCGAATTGATGTAAACTTCGATCTATTTGAGATAATTCTCGACCACTTTACGAAAATTGGTTTTCAAATGCTCAAAATTTAAAAGTTTAACTGCATAAACAAGACCTTTTCCGTAGCCCCACACAAAAAAGTGCCAACGATGTCAATTCGCAAGATCCAAGAGAATGTGTTGTATGGCATGTGGCACCATCTTATGACTCTAACGTTCCGAATTGACGGTGACAGTCTTGCCGTTGTCGTTTTCTAAGAAGTAATGTCCAATCACACCTTCGGACCAAAGAGCACATCAGACAGTAGGTTTCTTGAGTGTAAAAGCCTCTCTTCTGTTATTTGAGGATTCTCGGAGCTCCAAATGCGACAATTTAGCTTATTTACGTGAGCTACGAGTGAGAGATGTTGCTGAAGAAAATTTTGCTCGAAAAATCGCCATCCACTGATTATTATTCAAGCATCCAATCGACGAATGTACGGTATTGTAAATGGTCAGCTGACTTCATTTGTTGCGTGAACTGGAGTTTATATGCATGTAGATGTAAGTCCATGCCATAGTGTGCCGTAAGTAAGTTCCAGTTCTTGAGAACGAGTCGAAAAATATACACATTCGGGTCTTCGGCTACGCTTTCACTTACTGGAGCAATATTTGAGATGGAGCGAGCAAAACGGTGATACATGGGTCTTACAATACTGTAAGCGATTCAGCCTCTTAAAACTTATGTAATTTTTTTTTACAAGCTAGACGATTATGCTCACATAATAAAGCACGAAACGTGGCCACATGAGAAACACCATTTTTGTGGCAGTTTTTCACAATTTTAACGCGTTGCCCGATTGTTCAGCTATCCATTTTCATAAATGACTGATATGCAAATAAAACAAAACATGTTTGGTTTGACATTTAAGTCATTTAGGATAACCTTCTATTAATATGTATAAAGGTATATAACTACACTTTATGAAAATGTCCATATCAATCAGTGTAATTTTCAACTATCAACTATTTAAACTATTAAATCACAAACGCGTACATAAATGCTTTTGATTGCATTTTAATGTATTTAAAAATATAAAATTAAAAATTCTTCTTTGTGTTATTATTCAATGTATGTATGTTTGATGTCGACACTTCGCATGTTACTGTCACAACGAGACACGTCCCCCAAGGCTATTTTCTGTTCATTACACAAATTAAAAATTTAATTTGCTTTAATTACTCAATTGTTTTATTAAATCATTATAAAGTAAACTTCACCTCTACCACAATCGTTCCTTTGTATTTCTATAATACGCTGCAAAATTGCAATTAATCGAAAATGCTTACTACAAAAAAATATTCCGCACTGATTCGTTTGAATTTCATTTCACTTCCACATTTCGTTCGCATAAAAACAAAATTTGTTCGACAAAAATTAAAAGCATTACAAAATTTATGGAAAACAAAAATGAGATTTTTATAAATGTGCAAATTAAAAAAAAAAAAAAACAAAAAAAATTGTATAATTTAATTTACGCCTAAATTGTATGTACATAAATATCTTTAATGTATATGTATGTGGTAAATGTGCGCAACTTTGGTTCTAAAATATAAATATATTTTTCTTTTGTATTTTCATTTCTTTTTTCTTTCTATGCTTATTTAAAAAAAAAAAATAAAAATAATGAAAATCGTGTCTTTTTCCTGTAAAAAAAAATGCTATATGCCAAAAAACTACTACAAATCTACTACTACTACTACTACTACTGTACTACTACTACTACTAAATACTGCTACTCTCTACTACTTACGAATAATATTTAACTAAAAGTTTGCATACTGCACGGATATTGTAAGTCTCACTCGTACTATAATATTTATATATACATACATATATATCTTTAATACATATGTATATTATTGTATTTATATTTACATATTAATTTAGATATATATAAAATCTATGTATGCCTATGACATGTTTCTTTTTATCAAACAGCTCAGTTCTTTTTCTCTCTCTCTCTATCTCTCTATATACATAAATATATACATATACTTATATAAACACAAATAAATCTAAAGAATCTCCGCTTTTACATTCAAATTGAATTTCATACGAATTTTCAGACAATGTTCATCCAAAAATGCGATTCAGTCTCTCACCACCACCACCACCAACACAAACCAAGTCCGCCTCCGTCATAATATCGCCCACGACCATCACCAACACCATTCGCACCAATATGCAGCAAGCCACCAATTACGCACAAAGCAACTACAACGTTCCACGTGCTTCCGGCGTTGGCGACCGAAGTGATGATGATATCTCACCTGCTACAGCCGCCGTCACTGCAACTGGTGCTGCTGCTGGGCCATTGACCAAGCGTGTGGGCGACGACGAAGAGGCTGCTTCTGACTACAATCAATGGCTGCATGCAATGAAGCTGGTGGCACGTTTGCCTGGTGGTATGCCACCGGAATTTAGACGAAAGGTAAGCGTGCTCGGACAATTTGACCTGAACGGAAATATTTATTTAATTGTTTTTTAATTGAAATAATTGTTTATATTCTTCTTCTTCTTCTTATTATTATTATTATTTTTGTTGTTTTTATTTTTGTTTTGATGTTTTTGCATCTCTACTATCACGTCTAGTTGTGGCTATCGTTGGCTGATAAATATTTGAAGTCGAAAAATGTTGACTGGTCTAAAGAAGAGGAGAAGTGCTTCTGTGAGAAGTGGCGCGAAGATGACGAGGAGTTGGGCATTCAAATTGTTAAGGTGAGCAGTTGGAAGAGGTGCTTGTAGGTAATGAGACTATGGTATATGTAGTATAGTATGACATGATGCGACACGTAACACTAGTACTTTGGACAATAACGCCATCTCTTAGATAAAAACCGAACGAACTTTTTACTTGACCTAATATTTTAAAAATTTTGTATTTAGTTCAAAACAGCTAAAAGCTTTCATTAGGAAGTGTAATACTTTTGTTTTAATTAATTAATTAATTTAATTGTTTAATTTTCTACCAGAGAAATTTCGCTTGAAGCTTATATTTTATATGTATTGTAATGATTTTCGCTAAAAATGCCTCGATGATTTCTCAAATTTCGAGTTCTGTCTCGAAATTGTTAAATAAAAGTAACAAAATTTATTTTTCAGCTTCTTTACGGTAAACACACAGCTTACTAAGTATTATTTTCAACTCTCTAGATATATACACCCGGCTTTTTCTCTCTGTAAACACACAGTTTACTCCGCTTCACTTTACGCCGATGTTGTCACTACTGAGTACTTTACTCTATTGAACTTGCTAGCAGTAGGCGCTTCGCTATTATATAGCCACAAATTCCTCGCATGGATCTTCTTGAAGATTCTATTTGAATGTTCTCGAAATCGAACATTCGATACACGCACTCTGGAATATGCTGTAGTTATCGGTCTCTCCCTTGCATCTGATAATCGTATTTGCGCACAGTTTATTTTCATTTCAAATTTTAATTTTCTTCTCTAGTGCTGTTTGTTGCTCAATCAACTTTCCGTAAAAAATTTTTCTTAAAATGATTTATTTTAATTTTTATTTTTTATATTTTTAGAAAAGTTTTCAACTATTACTAAAGGCAAATATGAGCTCAAATGTGTTCATTTTACATTCATTTTTTTATATTTTTACTTGACTTTTTCCATAAAAAGGGCATTGTAATTTTGGACAAGGGTGGTAACCCTACTCAAATAAAGTTTTATTCAAAGCCTTTAGATTACATGCGTAATCCACTTTCTGGAAATGCTTTCTTATAGGATACCTACGACATACGTGTACGTAACTCACACTCACCAAATTTCAGGTCTCTACGAGCAGTGGTGGTGGGTTGATCCATATATAGATGGCAACTCTGCCCATATCATATATTACATTTAATTTAAAATTTGTTAAACTCTTTAATTTCGAATTAATTAAATTCTTCGCTTTGCAGGACTTACATCGGACTGGCTCGAATCTATGTACCGGCCCCGCCGGCTCGATTAATCAGGCCAAATTGAAGCGCATACTTTTAGGTTATGCGCGCTACAATCCAGAAGTTGGCTACTGTCAGGTAACTCTCTTAGCAAATAAATTTATCTCTCAAACTCTTTAATCTCTCTCTCTCTCTCTCTTTCTCACTCTATTATACTTCTTGTTAAACTGTATTATGTACTCTTCTCTTTCAGGGTTTCAATATGCTTGGTGCACTTATCCTACAAGTTATGGAGAAGGAGGAAGCCGAATCTATGAAAGTGATGATCTATTTGGTTGAAGGTGTTCTACCGCCTGGCTATTTTCACGGTTCTATGGGTGGTCTACAAGCTGATATGGCTGTGTTTCGTGAATTAATGCAAACGAAATTGCCACGTTTGGCAAAGCATTTACAAAAGCTGCAGGGACCCAGCGAGAATGCCTTTGAGCCGCCACTTACGAATGTCTTCACAATGCAATGGTTTCTAACGATGTTTTGTACTTGTCTACCCATGACGTGCGTGTTGCGTGTGTGGGATCTTGTACTGATAGAAGGTAGTGACGTGTTGTTGCGCACAGCGTTGGTGCTTTGGAGCCTGTTGGAAGAGTAAGTGCGAGTAGGCTGATGCGTTGCTAATAAATATTAATTTTTCTCTCCTTTCAGTCGCGTGTTGAACACACGCACAGCGGACGATTTTTATGGCAAAATGGGTTCCTTTTCGAGCGAATTGCTTAATGGTCATCTAATTGATTCGAATGGTTTGATTGAAAAAGTCGTGCAACTTGGTCCGATTCCAGATATACAGCGCTTGCGTGACAAGCACCTCTACAACATCACACCACTGCGCCACAAGCAGGGATTACAGTAAGTAAATGACTCTTAAAGATGAATTTAAAATTCTAAATATGCTTCCGTTTTCAGATTCTACTACGATGACGATGAACCCGGTTCAGATGAGGAGTCTCGGCTTGCTGTCGCCACGGTCTGGGGTATGCCTTGGGGTCGTCGTGGTTCACAGGGTCACACCGTTGTCGGCGGTACGAATAAGCAAGTAACTGAGAACAAAGACCGCCTCGCATTAGACATTTCTTTGTTGAAGAAGCAATACGATCGCTTGCGTGAACGTCAACGTCAAGCCCATATCATTCTAACGACCGCTTGTTCTACAGCACGTCAAAGTGCCAGCCCTTCCACTCAGCCCACTCAGTCGGTCACTGTTAATCAGCTGCTCATGGGACGACCTGCTATAGTCACGAATAAGGGTAGACGTATTGGGCCACCGCCAGGCGCAATACCGCCCGCACGAAAGCCATCACTACCAACTGTGCTCCACTCAAGACCACCCGAGCGACAATTACGTCGTGGTGAAACCTTACATTGGCGCGATGCAGATATAAGCAAACGGCGCAGAGATAGTCTCTCTTGGAAGGAGATTAAGGCGGATCGTGCTAGTCTGTTGCGGGAAAGCACTGACTCCTTACCGAAGTCCCAGAAAATACGTTCGCGCATGGGTAAAAGTGATTCGTCGTCATACAGCGAGGAGAGTGATGACAATGATGGTGATGTTGGTGATGATGGCTCGAGCACGGATACGAGTCTCTGCGATGATGACGATCCCAATTCGGGCGCTGATAAAACTCATTCCTCTTCAATTGAGAACAGTCCCAAGCGTAGATCGAAATCATCACGCAAAGCAAAAGAGCATGCAGCGAAGTTGGAAGCTCTGCCAGAGCCCAGCGAAACTGAGAAGGAACGCAGGCGACCCAAATCATGGGCGCCTTCCTCAACGGAGATTCCATTCATGCTTATGACTTCTGATTCGCCAACTTTCAGCGGTGACGAGCAAAAATCTGCGCGCTCTCACCGTTTCGAAGAATTGATTAAGGAGGAGGAAGACAGTTCAACAGAATGTGATCGTCTTGCCTGTAAAGGTGGTGCGTCTACGACGTTAGACTGGTCCGATACTAAATACTCCACGATTGCTGGTGACCTGGCTACAACAAAGCTAGACTCATTACACATCGAAACAGATGTACTGGAGCTACCTGTCATAACAAGCACAAGTCAACTTTCGCCCATGCCAGATATTGCAGCTTTTCTCAACAGTTCCAACATCAGCCCCTTACCGACACCGAAGCCACTGTTTCTCGACTCAACCAATTCACTGGGTAGTGGCGATGATGGTGAGGAGGGCAAGAGGTTCGCTGTTAATGATGATGGGGTGACAAATCAGTACTTCGAGCGTGTAAACAGCGTAGAAAGGCCAACGAAATTGGATTTATTTTATTCACTCAACGAAGAAGATGGCATACGAAGAGATGACGAGGCAAAAGCTTCAGAATCAGAAAGTGCAAGAAAAACCAGTAGACTCCATGATGCTGATGACAATACAGACGATGCCTGTGTAAAGCAGCGTGAAGCGCAAGACAAAGACGGTTTCAAAGAGAACGTCGGAGAAACAGATAAAGACTCCGACAGACATATGGAATTATTAAATGACTACTCTGAAAAATCGTCAGCGGCATTTATCGCTGAAGCAACCACAGAACTCACGACAAGTTTAAGACAGGAGAAGACGAAGGAAACGAGTGAAGTTGATGACTCTGCAAACAAAGTTTATGCTAAGACAAATGAGAATGGCACCACTCGTACCGCACTTAGAGAGGACAATATTCCTGGCGAAGCCAGTGAACATTTCGAAGAGAACTTCGTAAAAGTGGAAGAACATAAGCCGAAAGAAAACGACGTGAGAACACTTGCACCTAAGAAATCAAACACAATGAGTAGTGCCTGTAGAAAACGACGTGATCCCAGACGTCTGACTCTGACACGCTCGTCAACTATAGAAATTGAAGAACGCTTCCAAGCTCTCGAGCGACGAATGAGTGAGGAGAAGTTTGTGAACGATAAACAAAGAACAAATGGTGATAGAATAATAGATGAAGTAAGTGATAAAAGCGATAAAAGCGATAAAAGAATACCGACAACAGCGGAATTGGAGAAGAGATTGAGCACACTTGAGATGGAAATAAAGAAAGAACCGGATGAGAAAAAAAGGTTTGATGATAGTAGCGTTTGTAGAGATAGATCTAAGCACGAATCAACAGAAATAATAAATCGACCATTTACAGAGTCAAACCACAAAATAGACACAAACACAAACTCCACTAAGAACACCGTTTTAGAGAATATACAACAAAAACATCGTCACTCCGATTTAAAAAATGGCATCATGCCTGACGTTGTGCCCATCGAAGAACCACGCGAAGAATTCATACAAAAGCCAACGCGCAATCACATACCATCAACTGTAGAACTCGAAAATCGCTTCAACGCTCTGGAAAGACAAGTAAGCTCAAATGGTTCACCCAGCAAAGGTTCAAGGGACTTGCAACGCGATGCAAGAGCGGCTGGTGAAAAGGAGGCAGAAACTCCGCCTAATACACCTACCGAAAATAATAAGCAACAATTAGAGAAAGAGAATAGCAAAGTACAGCATAAAAACGAAATTGACTCTAAAGAAACGGAGCAGGAAGGAAGAAAAGAAACTGAAAGACCACACCTGAAAAAATTGCCATCAACTGCCGAATTGGAAGATCGTTTCAATGCACTCGAACGAAGATTGAGCACGCAGAAATCAAGTCCTCACAAAACAAAAAAAGAGCCACCCGACGAATTAAAAAGTGGTAAAAGTAGTACCCCAGAAGAACGAGTAAGCAGTGAAGAGAATAAACATGAAGATGCTAAACATAAGAAAGAATATCAAGAAGCTAAAAGTAATCAAGAGAGTAAGGTCGCAGAAGTCGAAGAGGTTGTAAAAGTGAGTGCTTCAAAAGAACAAAAGCAAGAGAAGAACAGCGAACAGGAGAGTAAACGTAAAGATAATGCCTCAGAAAGTGAAGCAACTACTAAGGCGGCTAAAGAAATTGAAGAATCGAATAGCCAAAAGTCAAACACAGAGAATAAAGAGAAACGCGGTGAAGAACGTAGTGAAAGACCGCAGAAGAAATCACAAGATTTAGCGGAGATAGTAAAAGAAGCAAAAAGTGAGGCCAAGAAGCAGGGCGAAGAAATCAAAAATGAAAAAAGTCAAGAGGACGCACTTAACCACGCAAATAAAACAAAAGCAAAGGATGAAAGAGAAAGTGAAAATCAACTTATCGAAAAGAAACAGATGCATGAGGCAGAAAAAAACGGAAAAAAGTCGCCACCTAGCACAGAAGAACTAGAGAAACGCTTTAAGGCATTAGAGAAACAAATGAGCAGCACCAATCTGAAGAGTAACAAGGAAAAGACAAACTCTGCAGACACAGAAAAAACTCATGTAAAGTCAAGCAAAGAAACGAAAAGCTCTGCACAAACTGAAGAAGCAATAGAGAAAACCGCCATAGAAGAAAAAAGCACATCGGAAAGACATCCAGAGAAGAACGCGATAAAGGCTAAAAAAGAAACAAAATCATCAACAAAAAAAGAAGAATCTAACAAAGAGATTACTAAAGAACAGAGCAGCCCAACAGAATCGCAAGAACCACAAGTTAAACCTGAAGCTGCAAAAGTGCGAAAATCTTCACAAAATGAGCCGGAGAAAAGTACAAAAGCTATAAAAAGCTTCGAAGAAAAGTGCAAAGAGGTTAACACAGAATTATCGAGCCAATCGATTACCGCACCCGCTGAACAGACAGAACAACTAAAAACACCTGAGCCCAAGCACGTCGAAGCTTTTAATGAAAAATGCAAAGAAATTAATGCGACATTGTCGAAAAGCACAGAAAAGACACTACCACAACCAGAGAAAAGCGAAGCTAGTAGCGCTACGGCTGTAAGCGCAAAACGTCGCGCCTCCGAACCACCTTCAACAGAAGACTTAGAAAAACGTTATGAATCGTTGAATCGCCGAATGAGCACAAAGGCAATGGCGGAAAAAGAGCACGGTGTTAGGCGTGAGTCAGAGACACTAGATGAAGAAGAAGAGTCGCAGGAAAGAACAGAATTAAGTGCCACCGTAAAACCGACTAAAAGGAAATCCTCAGAGCCGCCAAGCACAGAAGACTTAGAAAGCCGCTATGAAGCGTTACAACGACGATCAAGCGAGCAATCGAAAGCGCTAAATATTGAAAAACACGAAATTCGTGAAAAACGAAAAGCAGGCAAGAACAAAGAAGAAACTAAAGGCGCAACCAAGGGCAGCGAAGAGACAAAAGCAACAAAATCTCCAGAAAACGTCGTGCAAAAGTCCGGCAATAATAAAGACTCGCCGTTAGAAGCGCCACCGCATATACCAGCTGCGCCACCAATGCCTTTGAAGGATACAGCCGATGCGAGCTTCAACGACGAACAACACCGTGCACTAATCGAAGAGTTCCAGAGCAAAATTAAAGTGCAACCCAACGGAGAAAATCTAAAACCTAGTGAAATTAATCCAAACCGGCGTACGACACCCGAACGACAGCGAATAACACCATTCGATGGAACCTCGGAAGCACATGCAAACACCGCTTTCTTTAGATCGGAGAATTACGAACCCTGGTACAATCAATCATACAAAATGGTTCGTCGTTTTTCCGATTTACCATCAAGAGCTGATCTTGAAAATCGTTTACAATTTTTGGAAAGACAATTAATCATGAAACTCTACAAGCAGCGCTGTGCAAGTGATTCCGAAGTGGCATCGAGGAAACATTTCATCGACGCAAAGAGTCGTTCCGCAGACGATGAAGTGCCAACCACATCTGCTCATGCTCAACAAAAAGCAGCGGAAGATTTGGAAAAGCGTGTTTTGGCGTTGGAAAAGCAATACAGTGAGAACAGTTTGAAATTACTAGAGGCAGTACGTATTAAAGAGCAGGAGGCAAACGCTGAGGCAGAATCCCCACGCCGTCTTAGCTCAGAGACTGTTGATGCGACGGGTAAGGAGCTCGTGCGTTACGTGGGTGAACTCGAAGAAGATGGCGCAATGAAACCCATCAATATAAGTATTAATATTAAAATGTTACTCAAAAGAACGGATGAAGAGGCAGAGGCTAAACCTAAAGAGAAGCTGCCGACAGCAGCGGAATTAGAGAAACGTTTAGAAGCGCTTGAACAGCAGCTGAAGTTATCCAGATCACGTCGTGAGAGTGGCATGGATAAATCTCAAGCCGAGATTGTGCAAGAGTTGAAAAAATCGGAGGAGAAATCGGATGTAACATCGAGCGAGGCCGTAACAAAAGACCTTGATAATGTGCAAGCGGAGCTCGCAACAGAAACACCAGAAACTAAAAAGGATATAAAAGAAGCATTAAATGAGGAATGCAAAAGTGACACGAGAGAAAATGCCAGCAAAAATAAGGAGGAAATCGAAAACGAGCAAATAAGGGCGAAAGCTTTAAAAGCCGAGAAGACATTAGAGAATCAGCAAATCGCGCGCTCGACTAGAGAAAATGTAGAAACTAAGGATATTCGCGAAAAAAACGAAGAGAGCACCACACCGCCGAAAAGTGGTACATCAGTTGATGATAAAAAACAACAAAATCAACCAAGAGAAGAAATTTTAGACGAGAAGCCGGCTAAAGACGATGTTATTCAAACTGAGAACGACTTACCGCCAAAACAAGAGGAAAAAGAGCTCAAAGAGGTCACCAAAGCAATCGACGACTCCACAGCACTAAAATCCGAATCAAACAAAGAAAAGCAGGATGGAAGTAAAGAGTCAAAAGAAGGCCTTGATAGTAACCAAGTCACTGAGATAATGGGCACACCCACTCAAACTGCCATACAAGTGGGAGCTTCTGATCCCAATAAAACACCGCTCGTATTGCTACTGGACAACGAACCCAAGGCTGTTAAAGTACGACGACTCACACGAGCAAACACTGAAGAACTGGAGAATCTCTTTCAGGCACTCGAGAAACAATTAAGTGATCGTAATCTAATTAAATCCGAAGACGGAAAGCTAATGCGTGCAGCTGAGAAACCAGATTCTGAACCAACAGAAGAATCCAAAGCGCTAACAGAGCTCTCAAAAGAGATAGAAGATTTTACCAAAGCAGAGAAAAGTAAACCAGCAACAGATAAGGAAACGAAAAATAAAGAGACCGTAGAAATATCAAAAACTCCGCCGCCACCTGAAGATCACGATTGGGGCATAGACCCTATTAAGCGCCACCTTAAACGTAAAACGGTACATCTGCCATCCACAAAAGAGTTGGAAGCACGCTTCAGATCACTGGAACGACAAATAAAATTACTCGAAGATGTGGAAAAGATCGATGTGGAACAGCGTTTAAATGAGATTGAACGGAAAATCAAACTGCAGTACTCGCTCTCACACGAGAAAGATCTCACAAAGTTTTTGGAACTCTGCGAAGGTAAGAGCTTAGATGAACTGCCTGAAGCTATAACAGCAGCACGTGATAAATATGATGCAGAAGTTAGTGGAGCGGCAAGAGCATCAACACCAAAGCAAAACCGAACGCCTCACAACTCACCCTCACGTGCTAAAGAAAGAACGCCATACACATCACCCTCACGTGCTAAAGAAAGAACGCCATACACCTCACCCGCTCACACGCCACGTGAGTCCCGAAGCCCTAAACGACACACATCACCCGGACGCGTAACGTATGAGGATGATAGAGTGGTAAGCAGAAGCCCCAAAAGGCATGTTTCACCCGGTCATGTACGTTATGAGGATCCGAACATACCAACAACTGAAGATCTCGAATATCGTTTCCACGCACTGGAGTTTCCAAGATCAAAATCAAAAGAATCGCTCAGCGACAAGATACGAAAGAACACGGTCGACTCTAAAAGGAGCCTTATACATCCACTAGAAATGTTGCTCGATCCCAGCCCAGATGAGGATGCTATTCCTTCTACCGGCGAACTTGAGCACCGTATACGAGTGCTGGATGATAAACGAAAATCAACTTCACCGTCGCGTCGTCCACGTTCACGCTCACCCACCATTGAAGATATAAAGAACCGGAAATTGGCCAAAGAGCAGCAACCAAAAACACCCATACACAATCTGGAAACACTTGTCGCTTCACCAACCAAAAGAGAACTACCCACAGCTGAGGAATTGGAAGCACGCATGCGTGCATTAGAAGAGGAGCACTGTTTCGACTTCAAGATGCAAAAAACTTATAAAGAATTCAATCAAAAGCTAAAAGATGCTGTCTCACCATCACTTTCATTCGAAGAGTTGAAAACAACGAAATCACGCGAGGGGAGCCCCAGACGTGGCGAAGCTAATCGTTCCATTACACCAAAATCTGCGCTACGCGACCAACATGCCAGCAACATTGAGGAAGCTCAATACCGATCAACCAGTCCTAAGGCTATACGCTTCCGTGACGAAGAAGATGATTACGTACCAAGTATGACGCAAAAACCCAAATCGCGTACAGACTCCCGCGACATCGTCGGACGAACGGTGGGCAATAAAAATTATGACGCTTTAGGAATAATTGAAGAAAATTCTAAATACCTTCAACGTATTCTTAAGCAGACTCTTACAGATTCCTGCAGCAGCATAGTAAGTGCTCTCGGTGCAAATGCGATGCATACGACGGAAGGACTTGACGAGTTCGGTAGTCGGTTGATGAGAGTGAGTTTACTTAAAAAAACAAAATTTGCTTTCTATCTTAATTTCAAATTTCGTGCTTCTTCAGGAGACTTCACCTTTACAACGCACTGGTAGTCACACCGGCGTACCGCTGCGTACCAATGACAATATCAACGAACGTTTGGATTCGATTAAAAACTCCATCAAGTCCATCGACAGTTTGTGCGAAGAGAAACCGTATCGGAAAGAACGTTGTCAACGCTACATCGACTCATTATTTTCCGACTCCATACACTTTGCCAGCAAGAAGACCTCTCTAGAGGATCTCTCCCGTTCAGACAGTCGTATACGTGAATATACGCCAGCCATACGAGTCTCAGATCACAGCCAACGATACTCAGATCACTTATACGGCCGCAGTATGGGCTCCGCGGACTCCGTTCGTTCGACGAGTCCGCTACGTGCTGCCAGTCCATTGCATCATCGTTCCAATCGGGATTTGCGACGTGAAATTTCGCCACGCCGACGACGTGAAGAAGAACGTGAAGAGTACCAGAGTAGGGTAAGACGTGAAAATATGTTGCCAAATTATTATTTATATCATGATAATCATAGAGATCTAAGTAGTGGTAGTTTAATTAAGTTTCATAAAGTAGATAGACAACTAGACACATACACATATGATGATGATGAAAGAGACAGATCATGTTCACGATCGGCCTCCAGATCGCCGTTGAGATCGCCGTATGGATCGAGGGAGACGACAAGGATGACAGAAAGGATGTTACACGACAACACCAATACAACACGAATACACACCAACAACAACAACAACAACAGCCAGGATGACCGTTACAACAACACAAAATCAACTAAAAATAAAAGTTTTGAATTGGATTTGGACCGAACGCACGCACACACAACACCACATTACACAACAACGGACACTCTGTTAGGTTACGATCCGTTGCGACGCTCCAATACGCCCGTCTATGCGCCTGGTCGGTTGGATATACGACACACCACAGTCACGTCGACATTCTACGATCGTCTATTGGCGGAGAAGGAGATCGAGCGAAAATTTTCACAACCTCCCAGTCGTTCACCGATCGTTTCACCATCGGTAACGTCCAAGAGTTATGTGGATTTATCGAGTGCGTGCGCCGCATCTCTCTCCTATGCTGATAAGTCACCAACAACGGGTTTGACGCGACGAGTGGGTTTCCACATTGCAGATAGCACGAAACAATATAGGAATTCAATGTATAGCAGTTATCCGAGTACCGCCTACAACGAGATCAGCCCAACTCAGCCCAGGAAAAATGACAGTATCACGACCGCTACCGTTCCAACTACAAACCAATTCCTCAACTCCTTCAAACTCTACACACATACCGACACCAACAACACCTCCACCACAATCAACAACTATACAACCGCCACACTTAACTCGGCCCAAATACCCGCAGGTAATTCAAGCACTTATTCGTACGATATCACTAAGCCCACAAGATTCCCATTGGGAGTCGATATTGCCGCTTGCTCGAATAGCGAGTTACGCATACAAAGTTGTGATAATATTCTTATGCAATTGAAATCTACTTCTATAACTGCAGCTGGGTTAGGGCATATGAGCAACAATATAACAACAACAACAACAACAACAACAACCACAACAACAACAACTGCAATAATATCAAATATGACCGGGACATCGACATCGACATCGACGACAAGGACAACATACAGTCTAATTGGCTTAAAAGATAATAACACTGCAACAACAGCAACTACAGGTACAACAACCAACCGATTCTACTTTACAGCCATAAACACTCCTACAACAACAACAACAACAACAACAACAATAACAGCGACAGCGACAAACTTGAACATCAACAACAGTTTCACAGACAATTTAGCAAGAACAGCAACAACAATAGCTAGTAGTGGTACCTTCAGTACCAATAACATGACAATGACAGCAACAACAACAACAACAGGCACATACAATTTATATAATCTGACAACGTCCAAAACAACAACAACAACAACAACAACCACAACAGTCGGCAGTGACCCCACCAACAAATTCATCACCAATAATTCTACTCCATTTTTATCCTACGCTACAACAACTACAACAACAAGTGTCGGTTTGGCCGGCGACCGTGGCGTCCACTACACTAGCAATACACCATTGAGTGGTCTGGCTCTAACTATGCGACAACCTTCTAATATAACAACAACAACAACAACAACAACAACATCATATGCCTCCTCTCTGGGTCTATACACTACTAGTAATTTAAATAGCTACAACAATAACAACATAAGTAGCAAAAATTAAAATTACACAACAATAAATAGCAATGAAAAATAGAAAAAAAAAGTAAAAAGCAAAAAGAAATAATAATAATAATAGAAAATTAACAAAAGAAAATCGAGTAAAAAACTCTGAAACGAAAAAGATATTCATGCAACCGAGCTGCCTAAAATATTTAAACACATACCGAAACCAAAAACAAAAATGCTGAGTGAGTGCTGCTATGATGAAAGAATGTCCTATTGAGTGTTGTTGTGTCTGTGAAGTTGATGGGTTATACGTGTATATTGAATTGTATTGGCAAATGTTAACATGTTTTTAGCAAAAAGAGAGCAAATTAAGATAGAAGAAATATATTTACATACCTACATACATATAAAAGTAGTTATACATACGTATACTGTAGCGTGAAGCGTGAAGGATAATGCAAACAAATTTTAGTGATTCGTAAAACTATTAGATTGTTAAAGAAAAGTTAAATAAATCAATAGGATTGACGCAAGTAGAAGCAAATCATTAAATGCATACATATTTACAGTCGAAATTGGAAAACTCTACTTTTTTAATTTATTTTTTTTCATTTTCACTTTTATTCGAAAAATAGTCTTAAAATCTCTCTCTTTCTCCTTTCGTCGGCTTTAGTTTATTCCATTTGGGGGAAGAGCTCTAAAACTCACTCAGTAAATTGTAGTACTCACGTTGATAGAATAACTTAAAAGTAGTTTCATGCACTTCTAAATAAAAAATATGTGGAGAATATTAGATGTGAAAGTCGATGACGTGAAAATTCTGATCAAAAAATAAGCGAATTGTAGAGTTTGGATTTACTTCGCCGAGAGAGGAATTTACTTTTCAATTGCCTACTCAGTCCCAAGTAGCACCTGTTGGCAATAGTGATTCTGCGTTGGATTTCAAGGCTGATCCTAGATAGACGAAATTATCTACGATCTCGAAGTTATGGCTGTCAACAGTGACGTGGGAGCCTAGTCACGAATGCGATGACTGTCTTTTGATGACAGAAGATATTTCGTCTTGCTTTCATTCACTGCCAGACCTATTCGCTTCGCTTCCTTATCCAGTCTGAAGAAAGCAGAACTCACGGCGCGGTTGTTGAGGCCAATAATGGCGATATCATCGGCGTACGGCAGCAGCTGTACACTCTTATAGAAGATTGTACCTTCTCTATTAAGCTCTGCAACTCGTATTATTTTCTCCAGCAATAAATTAAAAAAAGTCACACAATACAGAGTTACACCCTGTCTAAAACCTCGTTTGGTATCGAATGGCTCGCAGAGGTCCTTCCCAATCCTGAATGAGCTTTTAGTGCTGCCAAATTCTTTTCCAAGATCAGGCGCATGGTTAATATCAGGTCAATGGTTGACTTACCACGACACACTGATAAAGTCCAATCAGTTTGTTGATGGTGGAATTTAGTCTTTCACACAATACGCTTGATAGAACCTTATATGTTATATTATATTAAGTAGGCTTATCCCACACTTAAATTCCAATTTTTCAATCAAACAACTTTTCCATCGTCATCAATTGGAGTTTCGGATTCACCATCTCCGGGTGTTTCATTTTCACTGCCATTCAGTAAGCTGGAGAAGTGTTCCCTCCATAGATTCAGTATACTCTAGGCATTTTAATATAATTTTAATCCAGTACATATTGACCATTATTTTAAATATAATGACCTTTCGGCATTTTTGGGGATAGCTTCATAATTCAAATGATTCAATGACTTTTCGTAGATTTTTACCTGGTCATTAAAAATTGTATGTGGTCAGACGTTGATGATGGTGAAACACAACACTGAACGCTTTTTTGAAGATCTGGTTAATTTTTGAGAGTGGAATTTACCATATCGACAATTCCTTTCCGGCTTGTAATCTTTTGTGTGGGGTCACCGGTCATGCCGATGATTTTTTTTAATTCAATCCATCGCTCGGATGAACGTTTCACTAGTAACTCGGTCAATCGATTTTTTTTTTCATTAATTCATGTGGCACACAAACATCTTTGAGTATTCAGCTCTTTTTACATGATTCCAAACTTTCAACCGGACGTGATTTCCCACAAGGTTGGTTAACAATTTGTTGCGACAGCAACAGACTCCTCTATGTTTTAGAGCCTCCTTCATGCTAATATTCTACTGAAGAGGTACTTTTTAAAACTAAATCTTCTGTCGCTATGAGGGGTGCATTTAACACTGCTTTTATTAAATACCCAAAACTTTCGGCACTCAGGCCGACGGCAATTAAAGAGATATAGTTTATCATGATTATGGCGTTATTAATTATAATTAAGACCAATCTTGTTGTATTTGATACACTTCAATTGTTAATTCATTCACAATTCACTCTATTAAAGTATCTTTAATGTAGCGTTATCCAATTTCGACTATAACAAATTGTTAAAACTCCTTAGTTGAATTTGTATAGCATCCAAATATAAATGCCTTCTCACGTATTTTTAAGAAAATATTCGATTTTGGAAAAGTTAGATTATGTAAGACAAGGCCCCGTAAGAGTGATAAACCTGAAACCGAACCGTATTAGTTTGAAAGTAAACACAATAAAAAGAATAAGTTCCATAAATTTTAAATAATATTTAAGAAACCAATAATTTTATAACTCGGAAATTAAATTAGTTATGTTTGGGCGAAACATAAAAATATTGCACAAAGCCTTTAAACGGTTCCAGTTAGTTTGCAGTAAAAGGTTTCCATAAATTATAAAAATATTAAAGATTTTTATTGCTAAAACTTTCAATTATATAATTAATTTAAAAAGATTTATTTAATTATTTTATATAATCCAGGAATATTATTATTATAAAATCTGTTGAAAATTGTTATACTCGTATTGTTTCCGTAGCAAAAAAAATTAATAATAAAAATAAATAAATACAAAAAAACGTACATAACAAAAAATTATTAAGTAAAATGAAAAATTGTTATATCAAATAAAATGAATAAATTAATTTAATTAAATTAAATGAAATTAAAAAAAATAAAATTAAATTAAACAAAGTTGAATTAAACTAATTTAAATTAAATTAAATTAAATTAAATAAAACAAAATAAAATGAAGAAAATTAAGGTAAAAAATTAAATAAAACAGTCAGTGTAATAGAATATAAATAAAATAAATTAAATTAAAAATAAAAATAAATAAAATAAAATAAAAATAAAACTAAATTAAATTTAAAACAATAAAATTAAATTAAACAAATTTTGAATTAATTTAAATTAAATAAATTTAAATAAATGAAATAAAACAAAATAAAATAGAACAGTACCTATAACAGAACACAAATAAAATAATATAAATTAAAAAAAAAACAAAAAACTCAAATAAAATAAAATCTAAAAAACATAAAATTAAATTAAACAAATTTGAACTAAATTAAATTTAATTAAATTAAGGTAAATAAATTGAAATAAAATTAAATAAAACAAAATAAAATAAAGAAAAATAAAGTATAAAAAAAATTAAATAAAATAGTATAAAGAAATAAATAAAATACGATAAATTAAAAAAAAAAATAGAACAAAATAAAAAAATAAAAAGCAAAAGATAAAATGAAACAAACTCTATATAAAATAAAATAATAAATTAAAGTTAATATGACATAAATTTAAAAAAATGGCACAAAATAAAATAAAATAAAATAGATGGTATAAAATAAAACTAAATTAAATAAAAAAATATAAAATGAAAAAAAACCCAATTGAATAAAATTAAACAAAAGAAATAAAATAAAATAAACAAAAGTAAAACAAAATAAAATTATATAATGAAAAAATTAAAGAAAATTAAAAAAAATATTAAAATGAAAGTAAAAAATATTCCGTAAAATCAAGTAAATGAAATAAAATAAATAAATACAAAAAAAAACGAAATAAATAAAAATAAAAAAGTAAACCAAAATGAAATGAAAAATAATAATATAAGGTAAAAAATAAATAAAAATTAAAATGAAAAAAAATTAAAAAAATAACACAAAATAATATAAAATAAAATAAAATGAAATAAAAAAAAATAAATAAAATTAAATAAAAAAAATAAATAAAATTAAATAACAAAATAAATAAAATAAAATAAACGAATTAAAAAAAAAATAATAAAATAAAAAAAATAAAATAAGGGAGAAAGAATAAAAAAAATAAAATAGTGGACATAATTAAAATGAAATTAGTAAATGAAATAAATAACATTAAAATTAAATTAAATAAAATTAAAAATGTCTAAAAAATTAAAATAAATAAAATAGAATAGAATAAAATAAAATAATATAAATTGAAAACATAAAAGAAAACAGTCAAAATAAATAAAATGAAATAAAGTAAAATTGAATAATATAAAGTAAAGAAAAGTTAAAGAAAAGAAAAAGAAATAAATAAAACAATATAATATAAAATAAAATAAAATAAATTTAAATAACGTAAAATGAAATGAAATAAAACAGAATAAATTAAAAAAAATATTATAAAATATAAAATAAAAATAAAATAAAATAAAATATAAGTTAATTTATAGTTTAAAACTGAGCCATTATTTAAAAAACAAAATTTTCATTTCTAAACGTGTTAAGTTGTAAGAATATATTAACAGTTATAAGACAAATGTTATATTTAAATGCACGAATGACGTCAGTTCAGCTAGCTAAGAAAAAATGTTTGCAACGTGGAAAAAGTCCATACTACATATTTACAAATAAACAATACTTATACATACATACATATACTTGACGCAGCACCATACCTACTATTCCTCCCTCACATATTCACCAATTACTACTCACATGCACGCACTTTAGCAAATACACTTACATACATACATATATAGGCTCAATTACTTAAGTAATTATATAATTACATAGTAAAATAACTATTTAAAAATAAACCCAATAAAATTAAAGATTAAAAACTACTCATTTTGTTTTGAAAAATCGCACCTGAGAATTTTTAAAGGAGTACTTAGCACCACTTTCTACATACCTCATATATATGGCATATATACGCATACTTAGCTAACAACTTACATACTTAAATACTATACTACTAAGGATATAACTATAAACATACATACTACGAGTATATACAAGTGATTCAATTTCAAAATAAATAAATAAAAACACGAAACTTAAGATGCTAACTAATACTACTATTTACTTACAACTCACTTTTCAAAATCTTTCTTTAAACTCGTACCGTACTTTTTTCCTAAAATTATTACAAAAACAATTGCATAATTCAATTTCAGCCGATTATTGTTCAAAGACCCAATTAAATGTTAATGACTGAATTCGAAATATATTTATGTAATTAATTAAACACAAACAAAACAGAAAACAAAAAAAAAAACAAAATAGCAAAGGAAGAAATATTTATTGTATATTATATAAAAATTATAAAAACAAATAGTTAAAATTTTTTGAACAAAATTAAAAATTTACAAAATAGTATTGTATTTATAATTACTTACAGTTGTTAAAAAAGCATATTTAATTAAGTGTTTAAACCAATGCAAAAAACAAAAATGAAGCAAAATGGATGCGAAAGTAAAAAAAAAAGAAGAAAAAAAAGAAAACATATACCAGAATCAAAAACCGTAGAAAAGGAAAGCGCAAGAACTACAATAGAAGCATTAGAGAAATCTACAAAAATTGTATTATATACAATCACAAGTGTTTTGTGAGTATGAATTATTAGGGCAAATGCTAGTAGGTATATTAATAAAAATAATAAAATAAAAAAAAGCAAACTTTTAGTTAAATTTAAGCAGCAATGGATAAATCAAATGAATAAAAATATAATAAAAAATAATAATTTTAAATAAATATACAAGATAAATGTATGTTTATGTATGTACAATGAATATTTGTTAAAATTGATAATATAATATGTTGTTAAATATTTTTTTAAAAAATAATGGAAAACGATGGCAAGGACATTTTTCTTTTTATTTATTAATTTATTTGTAATAGTTTAGTATTTTTTAAATTGTATTAAAAATTTTTCATTTCTATTTATAAATAAAAAGAAAATATATGTATTTAAAATACTGCAACAATTAAAGTTAAATGCGTGCAATTTTCAAAATATTTACTCCATTTATATGTATGTACCTATATTTAGCATATTGTACTGTTTAATTACTTGAGAGTAAATATTAATTTTTTGTTAACTTTACATATAAATATTGTTCATTTTATTCATCAAATAAAATAAATATATAGTATATATATATAATAATAAAAAATATGTAATATGGAAAGCCAATAAAAAGAGCGCATTAAATAAATAAAAAATATTAAACACAAAACAAAATTTAAAAAATAGTATACGTGTATAATTTTTTGGCGCTTTGTAACGGCTGAAGCAATTTTCACCTGAACTCTTCCTCCAATTTGTGGTTTTGCGTCGTGAGCTTTTTCCAAGAAATGGAGGGAGCTACAATTTATACTAAGCCGCCTACGAACGGCTGATGGTTTTTTACGAGGAGCTTAATTTCTTGTCAGAATTACACTCGGAGGGGTTGTCATTCCTTGTCAAGGGGCGGCCGGAATAAATTTATGAACCCGAGCCTTCCGAATGGCAATACGCAATGCTAATCACTCGGATAACGCGGCCACCGACGACTTTAATATCTTTTAATCTATACGCACATGTTGGTTTAGTCTTATTTTAAAATAATAAAAAAATTAATTTCAATATTTTTCCGACAGGGACCCACCAGCTATAACCCACACAGCCACAAATCGCGATAAGACAAGCATCAAACATATGAAAGAAAATTTTAGACAATTTTTTTTTTACTGATAAGACCGTTGGGCATTAAAACGCGACTTGTACTCCAGCTTAGCCTATCTGCTGATCGTTCATTTCAATTAGTTGGTGATCAATAGTTGGCGGCTTTGGAAGCCATTATCTTGCAAAAATTGCTACAAAATTGTATTAAGTTTAGAAACCGAAAGTGCAGTTAAAATTAAAATCTCTTGATATTTATGTGTTTTCCACTCAAAAATCCAAAAAAAAAAAACAATGCAGCGCTTAAACCGTATACAAACGCGTCAACTTGTCGCGCTCACACACAAAACCGCCAAATTTTGCCAACAGCCACGTGTCCTCTATCAAACACGTTGTCTGGCCACATTGCCAGTGGGTGAGGTCTTGTTCCCTACAAAATCTGATTTCCCCAGTCGTCATATTGGACCACGTAAAACGGATGTTGTCGCCATGTTGGATACATTGGGTTTCAAGTCCTTAGAGGAGCTAACGGACAAAGCTGTGCCCAGTCGTATACAACTACAAAGAGAACTAAATTTGGAGAAACCTTTGAGTGAGTATTGTTAGGCAAGTGTTGTAGATAGATGGAGATCATTCGTGTCTTAAATACGAAAGTGCATGCGTCAATACTGTTTTAGTTTTTGTGCTACTTACTTCATTACTTAATCAGAAGACCCCCTGTTGCTTTTCGTACGCTGATAAGACTGGACGTCTCTGTCTTGATCATTGTTTTTCAAAAGCAGAGGTTAAGAGTTCACAAGCGCTTATCGCTTATTGTTTTTGGTTGTTGGGGGATTAATGAAGACGCTTTTTGCGAATTGTCGATTTAATTATAATTTTTATTTTTAATTTAATGTTTGCTCAGCAATAAGCGTATCATCTGCTATTGTTTCCCTGTGAAAATCTGTGAAAGTACAATCATAGTGCGTGTGTGAGAACATAATAATTCGCAGAAACACGCGTAGACACAAAGCTATTAATATGCAGACTCCAAGGCCACGAGTGACGAACTCAAACTATTTAAAACGAGCATAATGTTTTATAGGAGATAAGTAAAAGGGAATGTGTGGTCCATACATTTTGAGTGGTAATTAAAAGAAAATCGCAAGCAAACCACCAAAAGTGATTTTATGTTTGTTAGACCGTTGCCGAGATTCAAAAACAACAAAGCGACTGGAGTCGATGGCTTATCGGCTGAGCTATTTAAACATAGCGGTGAAGAGCTGACAAGATGTATACATCAGACTTTTTGCAGAACATGGTATGCATTGCCCAATTCTTAAAAAGTGCAGCCCCACTGTCTGGGACAGTTACCATCAGATAAGCCTCTTATCATCGTTTCAACGATTTTAAAGCTGCCTTCTAGAGCATAGTATGAAACTGCCCCAACGTCTGAATTTGGAATTCCTGCAAAACTTATACGACAGTGTAAACTGCTGCTAGACAACACCTAAAGCACAGTAAAAATTGGAAAATACCTCTCCAAGTCTTTCGATATCAAACAAGGCATAATATTTTACAAAAGTGTACAACTGCTGACGAATGCCGGTGACATTGATATCGTAGGCTTTAGTGCTGCCTTCAGCGAGACTTATGAGTCTGATAGAGTACGAGGACAACACGAAATATCTGCTGTCATCAAACAAATAGTCGGCGCACTTACACCTTGGCTCCCACGTCAATTTTTACGGTCATAACTTCGAGGTCGTAGATAATTTTCATCTATCTAGGGGCCAGCATTAACACCAATAATAATATCAGAATCACTCTACCAACACTACTACTTTGGACTGAGTAGGAAATTGAAAAGTAAAGTCCTCTTTGGACAAGTAAATCATCATCCGGCAAGTCGTCCATGAGAGTCTACGACAGCAAAGTTTTGCCAATTCGTGCATTGGCAACGGCGAATACCGCTGACGATGGAACAATGAGCTGTACAACTTATACGGTGACATTGATATAGTGCAGCGAATATTTCGTACAGAGACTTCGCTGGCTGATTCATGTCATCCGAATGAATGAATGCGCTCCAGTTTTGAAAGTACTCGAGGCAATTGTCGACGGTGGAAGCAGAGGAAGAGGAAGTTCTCTACTGGGTTATACTTGGTATTTCCAACTGGCGCCAAACAGCGAAGAGCAGGAACGATTGTCGAACTGTTTTTAATTCGACTTTAATCACGTAAGCAAAGCCTTATCCAATAAACAAGAAGAAGATCGGCCGAGTTCGATGGCAAATTATACCGGAAGTGAATAGAAGAGTATTTACTTCTAGCAGTGAAATATGTTCACCACTAAATAGCCTCCTTCTTTTATAATTGAAGATGTCAATGAAACACTAAAACACCCTCAGAAAATAGACCTTTGTATGGGGTGATCCAAAGCCAAAGTAAAAAGTGTGTTTTATTTTAAGAACTACGGCGCAAGGCCATAATCTAATTACTGGCTATCTCTTAAGACTATTACCCCAGGAAGGTATTACTTTCTTAACTTACCTGTTCAATGCAATACTTAAGAGAGAATCCTTTCCTGCTCAATTGAATCAATTGAAAGAATCACAAGTTATCATGATCCCTTAACTCGGTAGAGCTGACGATGAAGGAGAAGCATATCGACCCATTAGTCTATTACCCATTATATCCGAAATCATGGAAGCGCTTTTGTGGAATTGCTTCCTGTCATTGTATTTGTTATTGCAGGAAACTCTGATGCCCAGCATCAATTTGGAGAAAATATATTCCACACTTGAGGAAAACAAATATTGCACAGCTGCTTTTTAAGATATGCGAGTATCACAAGCTTTTGATCTTGTTTGGCAAGACGGACCACTCTATAAGATTAAAAAGTCTCTGTTTCTTTAGTACTATGTATTTATTTAGTCTAATCTGAAATATCTATGTTAAGCTTGGAGTTGAGCAGATTAAACTCTATGAAAACTTAGCTGGCGTGCCCCAAGGCAGAGTCTTGGGCCCCATATTACTACACTGTACAAGTTCTTTTTTACATATTTGACTTTCTGGTAGTGGCAGGAACCTCCATTGAAACTTAAGCTGATAATACTACTGTCCTAGTAATAGGCAACCTTCCCAATTTAGCTTTTCTGAAACTCCAAAGTAGGCTACATGAAATTGCTAAGTGGCTGAAAAACTGGTGTATCAAGGCCAATGAAACTAGGTTTGTTCAAATTAAATTTACGCTAAAATGAGAATCCTGTCTCAATAATATACATATATGTATATACCTATGTATATACCGAGGCTTAAATACGGCTGTTCACGGTCAGGTTCTCAACCCCACTTTTCAATCAACCACCGGTACCTAGTTCAGATCATTTATGTTCTGTTTTACTTCCATAACAGCTGGAACACGTTCAGCTCTCTGCAGCTTAACGCTCTCTTTAATTAATGTTCTGAATACCAAGCACTGTTGGCTTAAAAAAGTTACAAACACGAAAATTTTCAACGATCTGGACTCTATCTCCGATATACGTTCGATTTAGCGCCATACGGATTTGTGTCGACTATGCTGATATACTTTTATTCGACGCGTAGTAAACTTCCTCTTAGAGTTTCTCATCGTTGGCACAGCAGGCAGCAGAGGTCACGATGAACGAGAAGTGGAGGGAGCCATTTTGTTCACCTTAGGTTAGGAAATGTGGACTTTTGTGCTAAGTTTTCTTTTGAAATATTTTGTGTAGAACAGTTCAACATTACTGGTTAGTTATTTGGCTTTGAACAAGCAACATTTCTTAAATACGTAGTCTTCTCCCCTTACATATAAAAACAAACGCAAGTTCTAAGTTTTATTTATAATTTTCTATCACCCTCTACTCAGACGAACATGAGCTTGTGCGTCACATACGCGGTATTGCCAAACGCAATGAGATTTGGCGTTCTTACATCGGCATGGGTTATCATAACTGTCACGTACCACACACTATTGTACGCAACGTATTTGAAAACCCTGGCTGGTTTACGCAATACACGCCCTACCAACCGGAAATCTCACAAGGCCGCTTGGAATCACTTTTGAACTATCAAACTTTGGTAGCTGAAATGACTGGTTTAGATGTAGCGAATGCATCACTCCTGGACGAGGGCACAGCCGCAGCGGAGGCTATGAGCTTGTGTACAAGGTAAGTACAGGGGAGGGCGGATTGTTTATGAATATGAATAGTAATTAGAGATTTTTTCCGTATATTACAGGCACAATAGGCGCAAGAAGATTTATCTTTCCAATAAATTGCATCCGCAAACTTTGTCTGTAGTACAAACACGCGCCGAGGCGTTAGAGTTTGTGACGGAAATTGGACCGATTGAGAGTGCCGATTTGGAGGGACGTGAAATATCGGGCATCTTATTGCAATATCCCGATACTTTTGGTGATGTTAAGGACTTTGAGGATACTGCTGAAAAAGCGCGCAAAAATGGCGTAAGTTTGCTGAGGAGGGAAAATATTTACTTTTGAGAAGCTCCTAACGGTATGTTCCTTATTTGTAGACACTTATTGTGGTCGCCACAGATTTACTTGCACTCACCCTACTTCGTCCGCCTGCGGAATTCGGCGCTGACATTGCTATTGGCACCTCGCAACGTTTGGGCGTGCCGCTCGGCTATGGCGGTCCACACGCAGGCTTCTTCGCTTGCAAACAGAACTTGGTACGCCTCATGCCTGGTCGAATGATTGGTGTTACGCGTGATATGGACGGCAATGACGCGTACCGCCTAGCACTGCAGACACGTGAGCAGCACATACGTCGCGATAAGGCGACCAGCAATATATGCACCGCCCAGGCTCTACTCGCCAACATGTCTGCAATGTATGCAGTGTATCACGGCCCAGAAGGACTAAAGGAAATTGCCAACCGTATACATCACTTCGCTCTTGCCCTGGACACAGGTCTACGCGAAGCGGGACATCGTGTGAACAATAAAAACTTCTTCGATACTTTGCATGTTACACCTTCGGAAAGCTTGCCAATAGATGACATAAAGACGCGCGCAGCACAAAAGCGTATTAACTTCCGTTACTTCCCAGATGGTAGCGTGGGTATCGCGCTGGATGAGACAGTGGGTCCACAGGATATAAACGATCTGCTGTGGGTGTTTAAGTGCAAGACGCTGGATGAAATACTGGGCGAACGCGATATACTTACAAACTCCATCGAGCGTTCGAAATTTCTTCGCACGTCACCCTTTTTGCAACATCCCATTTTCAGTTCGCACCACAGCGAGTCACGCATGGTGCGCTACATGAAACGCTTGGAGAATAAAGATATTTCTCTTGTACACTCCATGATTCCTCTCGGCTCTTGCACGATGAAACTTAATTCCACAACTGAGATGATTCCATGCTCTTTCCGCCACTTCACCGATATGCATCCATTCGCCCCCGTTGAACAAGCAAAGGGTTATCACCAAATGTTTAGCGAGCTCGAGAAAGATCTCTGTGAAATTACCGGTTATGATAAAATCTCTTTTCAACCCAACTCTGGCGCACAAGGCGAGTACGCCGGTCTGCGTGCCATACGCAGATATCACGAGCACCGTAATGAGAGTCACCGTAATGTCTGTTTGATACCTATTTCGGCGCACGGCACCAATCCAGCATCCGCCCAAATGGCTGGCATGAAGGTTGAACCCATACGCATTCTCTCTGACGGCAGTATTGATATGGCACATTTGCGTGACAAAGCATCAGAACATGATAAAGATTTGTCCTGCTTGATGATCACATACCCGTCTACAATGGGTGTGTTTGAGGAGACTGTTGCTGAAATCTGTGATCTCATCCACAAACATGGTGGACAGGTATATTTGGATGGAGCTAATATGAATGCACAAGTGGGTCTGTGCCGGCCTGGTGATTATGGCAGCGATGTCTCCCATTTAAATTTACATAAGACTTTCTGTATACCACACGGTGGTGGTGGTCCTGGCATGGGTCCAATTGGTGTGAAAGCTCATTTGGCACCCTACTTACCGGGACACCCAGTAATTAGTCCATTGGAATGTGAGCAGGAAAGTTTTGGTGTAGTTTCAGCTGCACCTTTCGGCTCCTCAGCTATTCTACCTATTTCCTGGTCTTACATCAAACTAATGGGTAGTCGTGGACTTAAACGCGCCACACAAGTGGCTATATTGAATGCCAACTATATGAGCAAACGTCTAGAAAATCATTACAAAACCTTATACAAATCCTCGAAGAGTGGACTTGTGGCGCACGAATTCATTCTCGATTTGCGCGATTTGAAGAAAACGGCGAATATTGAGGCGGTTGACATTGCCAAGCGCCTAATGGACTACGGTTTCCACGCACCCACCATGTCTTGGCCTGTGGCAGGCACATTGATGATTGAACCCACCGAATCCGAGGACAAGGAAGAATTGGATCGTTTTTGTGATGCTATGATTTCAATTCGTGAAGAGATCGTCGAGATAGAGGAAGGTCGTATGGATAAAGTTGTAAATCCTTTGAAGATGGCGCCGCATACACAAGCTCAAGTCATCTCGGATAAATGGAACAGACCTTACACCCGCGAAATGGCTGCTTTCCCGGCGGTGAGTAATGAGCCACTATTTAAATATTGTTGCTTAATCCAATAATTTTTTTCTCTACATTTTTAATTCAGTTGTTCGTAAGACCCGAAGCAAAGATCTGGCCTACTGTTGGCAGAATTGATGACGCCTATGGCGATAAACATTTAGTTTGCACCTGTCCACCCATCCTTCCTGACCTTTAGATGAAATAAAGGATTTTTTACACAATGTGTTCTTTTTTTTATTAAAAAATGTAACTTTTAAGGTTTTAAATTAAGTACATAGTAAACAAACTTTTTTGAATCTGTTTTTTTGGATAAAGACATTATTCTTGTTGTTGTTGTTGCTGCTGTTTTTGTTGTTGTTGTTGTTGTTGTTGTTGTTGTTGTTGTTGTTGTTGTTGTAGCGGTTCGCCAACCTCGCTTCAAGCTGGCTAGATCAGTCTAAGTCGTCTTGGTCATCTAACGGGAGGTCCAGGAAACGAGCTGTTACGGGTTAGGACCAGAAGGAAAGGTGCGTTCGATGAGTTGGTTTTTGGACATACATCAGATATGTCGTAGTGGTTTGACACAAGAAGAGAAAGTCTGAAGGTGTAGACGGACTCTCGGTGGGTGGTGTTTAATGCCTGCCTGAACGCCGTTGTTCTTGTTGTTGTTGTAGCCGCAAAAATATTCCTCAAAGTAATTTTTGGGGAATGTTGCGGGAATGACAGTCCTTGGCCGGATAAAAAATCCGGGTCGTTCCGGTATAAAGACCCGACTGTCGCGTGAACTATTGGATTTTAGTCGCCTCTTACGACAGGCATGCCTTACCGCGGGTAAATTCTTGAACCCTTAACCCGCAGGGTTGTTGAACGCCGTCGTATCCAGCGGTTGTTGTAGACCGTGCCAAATGCAATCCCTTAAGTCATGTACTTTCTTTCTGATATTCCTGAGTGGCGGTTCGGCACCCTAATAAATGTCTGCTTGGGTACTCCTTAACTTGCAGCATAGATGCTTCGCTGTGCAAATTATGCTCTGGCGACATCAGAAGTTTTCCTGTCACAGTCCAAAGGCGGTGTTTTGGTAGGTGCCAAGAGCCTCGTGCAAAGCACTCAGTGCCCGTTTTTTTATACAATGTAATATTATAGCAAGTTTCGAATTCAAACTATCGTTTGGGCGCAACATTTTCAAATATATGTAATGTCAGTTACTCTCAAACTGTATTAACCGCTAAATACCACAAAGAGCTGAAAGTTGTTAAACGTGTTTTCTCACTTAACTGTCAATTGCTTGCTTGACAACCGGCTGAGTAAAAAAACAGAAAATCAACAAAAAGCGTGCGCTGCTGCAAACGCCAACAAAAAGGTTTAAATTTTTCTGGAAAGAAATCAAGCGGTAGATCGATAAAAGCCTTAGCTAGTGAATAATTTTCAAAAACTGAACATCGCCAGTAGTATGAAGATCGAAGAAGTAAAAAGTACCGTGCGCACGCAGAGAATTGCCGCGCATAGCCACGTGAAGGGACTGGGTCTTGACGAGAGTGGCGTGCCACTGCCAATGGCTGCTGGTCTGGTTGGACAAAAAGCTGCACGCGAAGCTGCTGGCATTGCTGTGGATCTTATAAAATCAAAGAAAATGGCTGGACGCGCACTATTGCTTGCAGGTCCTCCAGGCACAGGCAAGACGGCCATCGCACTAGCTATAGCACAGGAATTGGGTAATAAAGTACCATTCTGTCCCATGGTCGGCTCTGAGGTTTTCAGCAATGAAATTAAGAAAACTGAAGTTTTAATGGAAAATTTCCGTCGTTCCATTGGTCTACGTATCCGTGAAACGAAAGAAGTGTATGAAGGTGAGGTGACCGAATTGACACCAGTTGAGACTGAAAATCCAATGGGTGGTTATGGCAAAACCATAAGCAACGTTGTGATTGGCTTAAAAACAGCAAAAGGCACAAAACAATTGAAACTCGATCCAAGCATTTTCGAGTCACTACAAAAGGAGAAAGTCGAGGTTGGTGATGTTATTTACATTGAAGCTAATAGTGGCGCTGTAAAGCGGCAGGGTCGTAGTGATACTTTCGCTACTGAGTTTGATTTGGAAACTGAAGAATATGTGCCACTACCGAAAGGCGATGTACACAAAAAGAAAGAAGTCATTCAGGACGTTACGTTGCATGATTTGGATGTGGCAAACGCGAGACCACAAGGTGGTCAAGATGTACTCTCCATGATGGGACAGCTGATGAAGCCGAAGAAAACTGAAATAACGGGTACGTGGTGTCCTTTTGTGCTCATGGAATTGTTAAAAGTAATTTTTGAAATATTCCAGATAAATTACGCATGGAGATTAATAAAGTGGTAAACAAATATATCGACCAGGGTATCGCTGAACTTGTACCTGGCGTACTTTTTATTGATGAAATACATATGCTTGATTTGGAAACATTCACGTATCTGCATAAGTCACTGGAATCACCAATAGCGCCAATTGTCATTTTTGCAACAAACAGAGGTCGTTGCGTCATAAGGTATGTTTTAAATGAGACATATATTTTTATATTAATGGTTTTTATATTAATATATTTTTTCAGAGGCACAACCGACATTGTATCTCCGCATGGTATACCGTTAGATTTGCTAGATCGTTTATTAATAATACGTACATTGCCGTATTCATCCTCTGAAATGGAACAAATTATTAAGTTACGCGCCCAGACCGAAGGCCTACAATTGGAAGAGTCTGCGTTCAGCCGCCTCAGTGAAATTGGCAGCAATTCTACGTTGCGTTATGCAGTTCAATTACTAACTCCAGCACACCAAATGACCAAGGTTAACGGTCGTACACAAATTACAAAAGATGATATCGACGATGTACATTCGTTATTCCTAGATGCGAAACGCTCATCCAAGCATTTGTCCGAGAAGAACAACAAATTCATGATGTAGTCGGTATACATTAATATTACTTTGTTTATTATATAAAAATATTTCCAAGAATACATGTACTTTTAATTCCATTAAAGAAAACCTTAAAACTAGATGTATGATGACTGATTCATCACTTATATTTTACCCTTCACTAAATATTAGTAGTGGGTTTTAAAAACTTTTGTTTCTTTAATATTGCGATGAAGCTTTTAAGGCACTTTTTGCGATGTTTTGTGAATTTTTGAATATTTTTGTAACGTTTCAAACAAATATTGCAGCGATGCCATGCATTGATTTTTGTTATCAAAGGTCTTATCAGGACTATTGTTTGTTCGAGTGAGAATGTTACGTACGCGCGCCTGCGTCGTAAACGAAAATGATTTCGCAAATGTTTATTTAGTGTCTTTGTTGAGCTCACCATAACGCCACACCAGTATATTGGACACTGTTGATACGTCTGATCACGTCTATTCGTGCCGCAACGGTGTAATGACATTAGTGATTGATGTTCAAATTTTAACCCGCACAAATGGCATAACACAGGAGGTCCCCAATGTAGCGCTAAGTGTGCGAGCATACGCTCAATACTTTTCTCTATTTCTCCACACACCATACATTCTCTGCTACCATTGAGGTAAAATATGGAATTTTCTCTGGAGAATCTTAAAAACATTTGCTTCTCGTCAAGGTTGTTCTCTTTAAATTCATTAGTGTTTTCAAATATATCAGAAAATGCTAATTCGTCCTCTAAATTACATTGTGTGCCAATTTCCGCTGTTTGTCTTCCCGGTTTAGTGGTTTGTTGCGCTCGATCGCGACATGGATTAGGGCCATCCGTGCTTGTGGATGCATCAGCAACATCAGGTTTTACCGTCGAACCTACATCCACTAAGCGAGGTGGTGTTACAGTCGGAGTCGCTGTAGGCTCGTATATTTCTGAAGTAATCTCTTCATTAGTATGATCAGTTATCGGTATTAATGTTTGGGCGGAATAGATTTTATTTTGTGTTGCTATCTGCTGCGTTATAAAACGAGTTTCTACAAATACAAATTGTGGCAGCTCTATCCAGAAGTTCTGAAATAAGCAGTGGAATTAGGGTTATAATCACAATACAATGCCCATGCAGTATACTTTTGACGATTTTTGTATATTAGATGAAAATCCACCATTGATTAGTTGACTCCTAGTGGTAGCATCGAGATTAACAGCTGGAACATCTAGATCTGAGATTTGGTTTTAAGGAAAATTAAATAACGATCAAACAAACATTTTTTTGTCTACCCACCTGAGGATTCTAAAGTAACTGTGATGATAGGATCAGCTTTGCCATTGTTTTTCATGTTGAGAATGTCTTATTTTGCTTACGTTAATTTCATATCATACCAAACTATTATTGGTTTAGTTCTTCGCATTAAGTAAACTATAGCTTTATTTCACTTCTTTCACCCGCGCTAGTTCTCGAAACGCACAATAAATAATTTTTAGTAGAGGTATTTGCAATTTGCGGAGCTTAACACCAAACCGTTCCAATATTCATCGATCTTCCACAGATCCTGTCATTGTAATCAATAATTGTTATCGAGAGAGTTCCTCTATTTTCATAATATCAAATAGTATATATTTCACATTTTTGAAGATAAGAAAAGAATTTTAAACACGTCAGAAGTCCTTGTTTCGCTTGTAAAACAATCAGACACATTAGTTTAAATTATTTGTAACAAAGTAAAAACATAACACATTATTATCGAAAATATGCTTTGTGTTTGAACACACTCTCAGAGTTGCAAATATTGTCTTGAATTAGCGGTGATTTTAATATAATTTTTATAACGTTGTTCAAAATACAGCATACTGCATTTATAAAAAATTTCTTACAAAGAAAAAAAAAACAAATAAAACAATTTCTCTTTTGAAGTATTTTATGCCATCGTCTTTGGCAGAACATTTGACAAGTTGTCAATGAGTTCCTTTCAAAACGGCAACACTTTTGTGCATTGTGAACAGCGACGCAATGTTGAAGGCGCAGCAGCGTCTACGCTTCAGTCGGCTTCGTTCACCGTCTCGATGCGGTTTGTTTTGTCTGATTGGATTAATCAGTTACACGGTATCTCAAAGTGGATAGTGTAATAGATATATGTATACAAGTGAATGTGTGTATATATGCATATGTTAAAAAAAAAACACAAACAAATATCAATTAATATTTGACCAAGCTTAAATACCCCACCCAAGACAGTTAATAAGAAAAATTGTTTATTTTGGCATAGAGCAAGTGAAAAACAACAAAAATTGGAACAAAAGCGTTGGGCAATAAGCTGAATTGTGTAATTTTAGAAACGTTTGGTCGGCAATGCTTTTCGATCGCGTAGCGTAAAAAGAGAGGACATACGAAGTGAGTAGCAATGCGAAGAGTGGGAGCTGCGCTCGATACTAGATCCATTTATAAATATAGCAACTAAATATATGTACATATGTATGTTTGCCAGTGCCCCAAGTCGCCGCTAACCAAAGTACTAATGTGCATACATTTATATATGCACATACATACATATGTAAGTATTTGGTAGCACCCATTTCGATTCTTCAGCGATTTCAGAGTATCTAAATGTCTAACGACATTCCGCTTGGTGTTCTTGGCCGTTGTTGTGAATTTTATTGTTGCTGCTGCTGCTGATGTTTTATTGTTGCATACGATCCCCACAAGTAGTGCTGTGCATTTTATTCGCACCAAACCATACCAACAGTTTCACCACCGTAACCAGCGCCAACAACACTCACATATACATACATACATACATACATAGCTATCGAGCCACCCACACTAACGCCCAAATCAGATGCTCAGCGAATTTTTTTTTTTGTTGTAGTATCGTAAATTTAGTCACTATTCCGCCTTTGCCAACGTATTCGTTATTGTCTTTAGTGATTTTATTTTTATTTTTTTTTTTATTTTTTTTTTTTTGAGCCGTAAGCGACATTGTCTCGAACTTGTGTATTTCCATATATTTTGTTGTTGCTTGGTTTGGTTAGTTAATTTTCGGTAATTCTATCGACATGCTAAGCTGCGTTGCTGCCGCAGCTGTCGTCTACGCTGGCAGAGGTAGAAATTGGTCTTATTTAAAATTATGACATTAAACTGAGAAAAATAATGAAAATGAAAAAGTAATAAAAGTGGTAACAAAGCAATAAGCGTGTAAATAAGCTTAAAATTGTGTAGTACAAAAATATTTACATACCTACATATATACATTTTTAATTAAACGAAAAGGTGCTTCATTAAAAATTAAATGTACGCAAGAAATATTTGTGTCAAATAAAATATAATAAACGTGAAATTAACGAATTTAATAAGCAGAAATGTGTAAAAGCAACTTCGCGACGTATTGACTGGCTCTCTGCTGACATTCTTGAAAACTTGTCCGCCTGCGTGCATAACTAACAATACCAACATATTTACATTTACCATACATACATACATAGACAAATGTACACTGGTATGTCAGTAGGTATGCATGTATGTATGTATGTCGATACAAACGGAAATTGAAAAGCAATAACAATTATCGTAGGCAATAAAATAAAGAAAAAAATTGGAGTTCTCTATTACGACCAGCGATAAGCCCGAGCGGCTGTAATTTGTGTTGTGGCGCTACCAATTATAAAAAAAAACAACAACAACAACACCAACAACAACACCAACGACTAGCACTATATAGAGTGCAGGAAGACACGTTTCCACAAAATTTGCGCAAACCCATAAATACATTAAAAGTTGTCACAACGTCGCCGGAATTCCAAAAAAGGAAGCGTGACAGTGTGTAGCGCACATTTCGTAAATAACATAAAGTGGCTAAACGTATAAAAAAAACTGTCAGAAAGTGAAAAGTAAAAAATTATAATTTTCTAAATAATACTGCTCCGTGCTCTGGCCGAGTTATCTATCCACAGTCACAGCGCACACACACAGCACGTATCTACTACTATCATCAGATCGAAAGGAAACGAAAGTGAAAAATCTCAAATTTAATGCTGCATGTTAAGTGGGTATGTGAATATTATTTATGCTCAGACAATATTTCATTTAAACGATGACACTTTTAATTAATTACATAATTGACGCCCTCCAATCCACTTGCGCTGTCACCGATTGTCTGTGAATTTTATGTGAAAGTGCTGGCAAACATTTACATACATACATACATACATATTTATTAACATAATTTGAATGTATGTATGTGTGTGTTGGTGTGAAAAGTATTTTCCAAAGCGACTTTTTCCTAAGACAATACTTTTCGTTCTTGTCTGACCTCTCTTATGTACTCTCATACTTACATATGTATGGTATCTATGTATGTATGTAAAAATCTCTAGCTTTTCGCAATATTTTTTCTCAAAAAGCTGCTGCTTCACCAATATCTTACCATCACTATCACCACCATCATCATCACCGCCTCAACAACCGGCCTCGTCAAGCTGTCAATTCCAATGTCTGGCCAGTTAATTTGTCCGTCTGCCTGTCTGTCGGTTCGTACAGTACAATTTATCGCATTTTCTGCCGCTTTTGCCTTTGTTTGCAATTTTTATTTATTTATTTACATACATACATACATACATTTTCATCTTAATGTGTGAATTTTGTTCTTTTACTTTTCAGTACATTTCTCAGAAATGCTCTATGATAAATTAAAGCTTTTGTTCTTCAAATTCTGTGTAGATTTATATTTTCACTCTTATTTTTCGTATCTCTATTTTGTGGTCCATATATTCGCACATGTATATAGCACATAAATACATACATACCTATGTACATATGTGTTTATATATTATATAAGGTGTGATTGTGCAAAATGTTAATGTGTTAACGCCCACTGTTGAGCGGCTACAATGCCTTGAGGCGCTGTGCTGTACATAGCTGGCGCTACATACGAGTACATACATACATATGTAGCTCATTCTGACTCAGTTGACGTCGCTGTCGACGTATTTTATCTACCTCGCGGTTGATCGTTACTCGCTTGCTGATCGCGCTGAACATTTTTTTTTAGAAATATTAAAATCTTTTTGTTCTTCGCCATTTAGCAGGGGACAGTTGTATGGAGTCTGAAGGTGATTTCTTACGGTGAGGGCAGTTACTCTCTGCAAGTTTGCTTTAGTTAAATGGTTGTTTGGTAACCTCAATTGGTATAAAAATGTGAAACAGCCCGACTGGCTACCATACATAGGAAGATAATGAAGTTTGCTACGTTGGACTTTCTCGTAAGTTGGTTCTTATACAACAATTTTTCCTGATTAGGATTGCCGCCTAGTAGTCCATGATTTATGGTATTTAATTGGCATGTTTACAAGATCGTTTCGCTCTGGATTTTGTCATCGAGTTCAAATTTGGAGTTGATTTGAATTTGTGTTATGCCTGTCGTTGTGTTTCCGGTTGAGTTGATCGACCAATTGGAATATCTTAGTATCAGAGCCCAACCTTTCGGTTGTTTGGCAGTTGTTCGCAGAAGGGTAAGAATTTATATGCTTTTCGGATACAGCACCTCGTTATTAATGCACTGGAAAAACTAAGCAATGGATATACTTTAATCTCCAACACTATACTCAAGGCTCTACTTGATAGCTTGAGGTGCGAGACATTCGCAGAAGAGGTGTCCACAGTTTGCTGTACCTTTACGTCTTCTGCGGAGCTCAATGTTAAAGACTTTTCATCTTTCAGTTGAACCACCCATTACAGCTGATATTGTATCAAGACCGGCACCACCTTATAATCGTATCTGCTCTTAGTTAGTAAACTCACGAGACCTTTTTAGTGACCCATTCCGGTTTCATAATTCAAAATGCATTTCAAAAAGTGAAGTCTGTTAATGTTTGCGACGAATAATTGTCATATACATTTGTGCATTGTCGAGCAGTGCGTACTACCAACGCTGAAGGACAGACCTTATAGTCCTGGCCCGACCAGAAGTATAAAAAAAATTAATTTAAATACAAAAGGTAATACAATTTTTCGGCAGGGAATGCCAAACCCTCCATGTGTATTTCTGATATATCCGGAGGCGGCCAAGAATAAACTGTCGGTCCCTCCATATGTTGGAAAAACTTCGAAACGCACACCAAAATCGACTATAAAACGCTTCAGCGAATGCAAAGCCTTCGTCGAGTAAAAATCTGTATCATTCCAGTGTACAAAAGTTACTGTCTCGAGAACTAATAGATTTAATTCGGTCCTAAGGACAGACATGCCTTACAGTGGGTAATTTCTTAAACTCCTAACACGCGGGGATCGTAACCTCTATTGGTGTGGTGGAATCCACTTTAGTACCGCCTAATTTTATCCGAAAACTCAATTGTAGAGTAGCAAGTAGATATCTCTTCTATTGAACACAACATTACATTTTAGAATATGTCCTATGGCTTTACTTTCGTGTTTCATGTCCCTAACCGTGTCTAGATGATTGCTGTCGCACTTAACCTTAACGGATGCCCACAAAACTTAACCCAATGGGGTCAAATAGCTGCTGTCAAGCGACCCATCGACATCGTCGTTTCGATTAATTATGTAATTTTCGAACAAAGTGCGTGAAAAATCGATTGGAACGTGGGCTGTGTGGCACATAGCGCCGTTCTATTGAATCCATATATCGTCCATGTCATTCTCTTCAACATTTGTAGACAAATCCTCGCAAAGCATGTCACGGTATTGACGGTAACGACACCGGCTTCAACATTATCAAAAAAAAAAAATGGACCAGTGATGCCGCCGATCCACATACCGCCATAAACGGTTACTAGTGTGGATTTTCTGAGACGGGCCTTTAAGCAAAATCCTGCGCAAAGAAGTGTACGAAATGTTTAATCACCTCATATCGGGTTTCGACTTGATGTTGAAATACTGTGAGCTAGAACAGCAATATTTTCTTCCGAACGCATTGTGCGAGTACGTATGCAATAGCGAACCGGTTTGACGAGCTCCCAGCACGAATGGATTCACAAACTGCCTGGAAAATTAATTGTTTCGCAATTCTCTTGCAGTTGCGTTTTAGGACTCACTATTTTCGTAGTAAGTTTTCAATATTTTAAAATTTCTTTCAAGCGTAAACCTTATGCTAAATATTTTACACTTCGGGAGGCTCATAGAAGATGATAGAGCTCTCAAATAAAACGTAGTTCAAAAAGCAATTGATAGATGGCCTTCCCTTTATGCATACATATATGTTTGTATGTACATATATAATAAATATTCTAAGGGAAATTTCAAAACGAAATAAATTTAGGAATTTTCAATTGTTCTAAAATCTCTATAGAGGTTTATTGACCCGAGAAATGTGCTAAAAATACATATGTACATATGTGTGTACATACAAATGTATATATGTGTGTACATATGTACATATACCTACATCACGCATAGATTTTTAATCCACACTGATCGTTGGCTATATTTATTTTCATTTGCATTTACGCCAAATAAAAAGAGAAAATAATAAAAAACCGAAACTCGGTCCAGGAAGAATGTGCTTTCGCCAACTGAAAACTTGCCCAAAATTAAATTCCCTGACAGCAGCGTAAATTGGCATTACACACATGCAGATATACTGTATAAACTCGTAGTTTTTCTGTAGATTGAAACGCAAGTACGCAAATGAATACCCATCTCTTATGTCTAGTACAGAGCCTGTAGGAAAAAAATATAATATGTATATGCTAATGTGTTAAGGAGCTGAAATTATGTATACTACAATTATTGTATATTACTTAACTTTTATTTATACAGGGTTATCCAATTTACACATTCAAACAAAAAAGCATAAAAAATGTATTTTAAACAATTTTTTTTAAATGAAATTTCATTTTTATTAGAAAGTTTGAATTTTAGAATTATATGGTATGTACATACTCGTATGTAAAACACTATATCATTCAAATGACCTTCTGGCAACACTTCGATCCATTATCGACCACTTTTGGGCACATAGTATTGGGTGACATCTTAGCCATAGCTTGAGGAATGTTGGTTTTTTTCCACACAAAAAAAGTCCAACAGTTCAAATCACACGATCTCGGTGGTCAGTTGACATCGCTATGGCGAGAGATTGTGTTGTGTGGCATGTGGCACCATCTCGTTGAAACCGTATATTTGTCCAAGTCGTTGCTCTTCAACTGCAAGCCAAAAAAAAAGTGGGTTATCATAATACCATAATGCTCCGAATCTACTCGTCGTTGTCATTCGCACCACCAGACCAAAAAGCGCGTCAGCCAGAAAATGTTTTTTGGGATTTTGACCGTAATAAAGTCCCTAGTTCTAGAGAACCTCGAAAAATGAACACATTCTTGTCTTCGGCTACACTACCAAAACGATGATGTGCAGGCCATACAAAGTTTAAGTACGCATATACCGAAGTATGTAAGTATCAGAAAGAGAAGAGAGATCAAAATTTATACCGATCGGAACAGAAGGACGAGATAAGTTGATTTAACCATATCCTTCTGTCTGTCTGTTTGTACGCAAACTGGACTCTTAGTTTCTAACCAACAGGGTTACTTTTAACTTTTACATTTAAACGATCACTTTTCCGCCCAGATAGGACCGCTTTAACATACACACGAGCGTATATTGTAATTTTTCCTACAGGGCATGTACACCAATGCCATTGCGTATACGCTATTTAACTGATTAAACTTTTTTTTTTTGGATGTTTTTGCAATTGCTTTAGTTTACTTGCGCCACAATTTGCAAAAATATACAAGTACAGATATGTATGTGTGTAGATATGCATGTTTTTCGACATGAGGTTTTTAAAATCTATAGCAGAAAAGTCGAACGTCCAACATTTATTATTATTATTTTTTTTTCGGCCAAAATAAACAAAGACCGTTTGCTGGCGTACAAGTATAAAAACAAACATTTTAGCTTGGTAAACATGCAAAGACACACACATACGCACGCCACAAAATTGAGTACATTTATATTAGAAAATAGTAAAAATATTCCAAAAAAGTCGAGAAAAAAACAGCGAAAAAGGAATAAAAATTAAATTAAACAAGAAATATGCACGAACACTTTCATTTGATTGTATGTATATATCTTTGTGTGAATATACCATACATATTTCGAATGAGAAAGCTACCAATTGTAAACGAGAATGTCACTAGTCTCAAGTTATATATCAACTAGTACATCTGCCGAATTAGAAAAACTACCTTAATTCTTTTTTTAAATTAATTTTCTTTAATTTTTGATGTTGGACTCGAACCTTTGGCTTCCGAACGATGGTACGCACAGCTAACCACTCGGCTATTGCGTCTGCCAAAAATAAAATATTTATTTATTTATGTTAAATTATGACTGTAAAAATAAAAAAATAAATAAATAACTAGTACTTTAGCAGACTAGTGCTTTTTAGTCCTAATCTGGCGTATGTGTGCTTTTACATGCTAATGACAGTTTTTTTTATTTTTATTCATTTATATACATATGTGCATACATATTGTAGCGCAATTTGCTTTCACACATCTCACTACAGACATACTATGTACGCGCTCATACATTTTATTTTTGTTTAAATATTTTTTTTTTTTTAAATCCCCATATCTCTCTTCTACTTTTCCTAATCCTATACGGTTGTATGATACTATTGCCAGCATTTTTGCGCAAAATGACGTTAATAATTTTTGAAAAATTGCTTTTCACTATTATTTAAAGTATTTAGTCTTTACATGAAGGCGACAAGCGCCAAGCATTTGAGGAGGAGAAGAACAAGCAATTTGGCTGCGAATGTCATTGCTTGCGTCTGCAAATATGTTGCTTACTTTTAAACATACATATATTTGTATGTATGTATGTATGTACATTCATATGTATATTTTCTTATTTTTTTTAAATACATATATATGTATGTTTGAACAAGTATGTAGCGGATGCTGAACCAACTCCTGGAAGGGAAGATTTTTAGTTCTCCCAAAAAGTTGATCTTAGACCTTTTATGATATTCTGAAGTATTGTGTGAAGCTACTGTCAGGTGGAGTGAAGGACATTTGAAGTCACATCTAGTTACTTCCAGTCCGGATCACCTCAAGCCCACGTATAACAAACCTCTTCACTGCACAATAAAGGTTTTGGGAACAAGTTACAAACGAGTTTCAAGATAACTGAGTGTGATACCCTCACACTCTTGAACAAGGAAAACGGTTGTGCAACTTTCGATAAACTCCTCCATTTACATTTTTGTCTTACTCAATCATTTGGCCGACCAGATCGGACCAGCATAGCATATAGACGATCGATTTTGCAGAATGGAGATTTTGGGTCATAAATTTGCAAACAAATAAAGTACATTCTGCCCTCAAATGATGGAATACACATTAGGACCGCCCATCCGAGCTCCTGGAGCTTCTGGCGCGTCACCAAAGACGTGTGTGGCCTGGCGTTGTCCTGATGGAACACAATTCGGCCTCTGTTGATCAAAGATGGCCTCTTCTGGACGAGTGCTGCCTTCAAACGGTCCAGTTGTTGGCAGTAGAGGGCCGGATTGAGCGTTTGGCCATAGGGGAGCAGCTCGTAGTAGATGATTCCTTGCCAATCCCACCAAACACACAGCAAAACCTTCCTGGCTGTCAATCCTGGCCTGGCCACCGTTTCCGCCGGCTCACCGCGTTTCGACCACGACCGATTTCGCACGACGTTATCGTAACTGATCCACTTTTCATCACCAGTCACTAAACGCTTCTGAAATGTGTCGATTTTGTTGCGATTCAGCAGCGATTCGCAGATGGCATCCAAACATCGAGTTTCTTTTTGAATCCAAGGTTATGCAAATGGTTCCAAACGGTTTTCTGGCTTATTTTTAGTTCCTCAGCAATTAAATAAGTGCTCAAGTGACGGTCTGGTTCCACTATTTCCATGATTTTATCGCAATTTGCGACGACAGGCCTCCCGACGCGTGGTGCATCTTTGACATCGAAATTACCAGAACGGAACCTAGAAAACCACTTTTGTGCTACACGTTCGTTTACAGTATCGGGCGCATAAACTAAATTAATTTTTTCTGTCACTTTGGCTGCTTTTTCGCTTTGATCGAAGAAAAATTGTAAAACATAGCGAATTTTCTCTTTGCTGGTGTCCATCTTTGACGAGCGCTCACAACGTACTGAGTCAATCAATCGAAAAACTGTCAAAGACCAACTTTTAGCGCGAATAAACACGTTTTCAGCGCCGTATAGTATGACATGATGCGACTCGTAACACTATTACTACGTATATGGACAATAACGCCATCTCTTAGATAAAAACCGAACGAACCAATTACTTGACCTAATATATAAAGTTTTGGATCAAAAATCTGTCAAAAAAGCGTCTAAGAGCATGAAATTTGGTATTCTGCACACATTTGTACAAATAAATATTTTTACCGAAAATCATCGAAATCTGAGGACTATATCATATAGCCCCCATACTACCGGTTTGTTCAGATATGAGGTTTTTGAACAAAAATCCATCGACAAACGTGAGATTTGGTATTTTACATAAATAAACATTGACACCGAAAATCATCAAGGACGGAAAACTTCATCATATAGCCTCCTCTAACCAATTTTTCAGATATAAGAACTAATATTTAATCCCAAAATGAAATACGATAAATTTGATATGGTCAAGAAAGGTATAAAGACAACTCTTCTTTCTTGTTAACTTTGTTTTTGGTGTCAAATAGTATTCTTTCTCTTTCATCTTTCTATCATTATGTCATACATATGGATGTACATAAGTAAACTTCAAAATATTTTTAGAGCACAGGAAATATACCATTTGTTACTTGTTTTGCTTTTGATGAATATTCGTAACTTATTACAGCCTAGCTATTTGTTTTGGATGGTCCCAGAATTGGTTGGAGCGGAAGATGCATAGCTTAAAAAAACAGAATTAATTCACATACACATGCATACCCACAAATGCAAGTAAATATTTTTTTGGTGATAGCGTGAACAATTTTTTGTTTTTATTATAATTTTAACTATATAAATTTAATAAATATACAAATATTAACTTTACTGGGTGGGTAACTTAGCTAAACCAGCGCCTAATTGTAGGCAACGTTAACATATTATTTAGCTTTTTTTTACATATTCGTTGCCTACATCTAGGCTAATGCCGTCTGAGTTGACGTTACGACAGTCTAAGTTGTTATAAACCACACCAAAGTCTAGTGGAATTTACAAAGCATTTTTCATATAAACTTTATTTCTCCACAACATACATACATACGTGTATGTTTTTCGCTTTAGACTTTTTCGGAAATAACCCACAATGACCACAATACCAAAGCATGCGTCGGTTTATTCTTTCATAGTTTTTATACTTTCGTCAAGTACTCGTGCACTCGTGCACTCGTACACTACCGCTGCCTTGACGCTTCAACTATCCTTATTGTTATTTGTATGCAAGAACATGTTAATGCAGTTGGTGTTGCTGCTACAGTTATGCGGTGCTTTGTTTTGTTTCATTCTCTGTATGCCACCGCAGTTTTCTTCCGCAAAATGTGTTGTAGCTTCGTTTGTTGTCTATGCATACTCATATATTCGTACCCACATACATACTTTCGGGTCTTGTCTTGTCCTTAGCTTTGTCTTTGACTTCATAGAAATGCCAACACAAATGCACACACACTCCCCTCATATACCTATACAAGCATACACTTATACACTTATGGTGTTGCAGCAAGAGAGCTAGAAATGTAGAATATATGGTACAATGAAACGAACTAATGAAAGAACGGGTGGGCGAGTTATTCTAATAACGGTATAAGCATGCACTCTTCGGTGTAGCGGTTAATTCAGAAATGAATGATGGCTTTTGTATTTGGGTATAATAACCCAGTAGGTATTTTTTAAGGCAGAGAGGTGGCTACTAAAAATCTCAGTGTTTTTTTTTTCAAGACGAACCCAGGGTCATTGAACTCCTTAGTCCAACGTTTAGTGAAAGCTTAAAGATTTATATGATTCATAAAATCTAGCTTAGGGTCATTGTGATCACTAAGTCACCTTGTTCACTATTATGATTATAAATCATATAGACGAGAGATTGGAAAGATTTTCTAGCGAATTTGCTTGCTTTGAACTACCAGGAAAGGGGACAAGTTACAGGCACTGAATTCAAACAACCAATCCACTTTATAGGCTTGAAGAGATTTCAAATGCTCAAGCAGCACCAGCTGGATGTTTGCGCAGTCTCATAGCCTCCTTGGTACAAGTTTGTTACGAATCCGACGAAATTTCAATAATTTATGCACTGAGGATATTCAGATGACTTCAAGTCGAATTATTTACAGGACCTGAGTGGGTGCGGGTTAAAAATATCGAAGGTTCTTATTCTCTGGCTAATTTAGAAATGATTCTTCGCAAGCAGAAGAGATATTCGTTTTATCTAAAAAACCTCAAATTTAATACTAAGAGGCAAGTAGGAGAGAGCTTAAGATTCTTTTAGTCTCTTGTGCTCATTTTTATCAAAATTTCGTACAGCTGCGTGCATCGTCATACCATCGCCAATTGTTTTCGAATAGCAACTCAAATAGAAATTTTTTGAAATTTCGTGACACGTTACTTGAAGATTCTCTTGACATTTATACGAAATCAATTCACAATAATTCTTTTTCTTTAGCTTTGATTTTAAGTTTTAAACGAATGTTTGAACGTGAAATGCTTAGCCGGTCGATAAGTTCTGAAAGAATTGCATTTTTTTCAAAATCTCAACCGCATAAAAGTCGTTAAAGTCAGGCTAGAGCAAAACAATTACGATTCCACATTCATAAAACACTTTGTAAGTGATGATATCATTGGCATCAACAATCGCGTCACAAGTTCTGATTTTTCCGGGGACTGATAGTGAACGAGGACATGACGAAATAGGAGATATTTCGTCAAACAAACAGTCGTCGCATTGACGAGTCGGCTCCCCCGTCACAGTTGACAGTCATGATTTTGATGAAATATTTAACTTCGTCCATCTAAGCGGTATCCACGTCAGTAAGGAAGTGGAAGCGGTAATGAGACATAGGTTTACCAATTTGAAATGTGAAAAAGTCAGCCAATATGCCTCAGAAGTTTGAGTACAAGTGAATGTGGTTTTTAATGTTTTCTTGGATAATAGAAGTGTTGTGCATTCAGCATTATCACCAGAAGATCAAACAGTAAATATAATCGGAGTTTTATGCGGCATTTGAAAGAACGAATTCGTCGATAAATAAAGATTTGTGGAAAGAAAGCTCTTTGATACTGCACCACGATAACACACCATCTAACTCGGCTATCATTTTGAACAAAAATTCAGCAAATACCATCGAACAACCGCCGTATTCATCTGATATGATTCCGTGGTGTTTTTTTTTTACTCTCCAAAACTCAAAATATCACTTCGAGTCATGTGTTTTCAACGAGTCAGAAGACACAGAAAAGAGAGAATTTCCAATGAGAATAAATTTTAAAGAAAACTTTGAGATTTATTAACCAACTCCCAGTACTTTTCTAACAGAATATAGATATGTATATCAGAGGCGCCACGGTAGCCGAGTGGTTAGCGTTGCGTACTGCCATTCGGAAGAGCCGTGTTCAAATCATGATGCGACCAACATCCAAAAGTTAAAGAAAATTAATTTAATTAAAAAATTAAGTTAAATTTTCTAATTGCGGTCGGCTCTCGGTAGGGAATGTCAACGCTTCCGCGTGTATTTATGACATGAAATAAAGGCTCCTCATAAAAAAAGACCATCAGCCGTTTGGAGGCGGCTTAGTATAACACAGTAGGTCCCTCCATTTATTGGAAAAACCTCAAGACTCTAAACCACAAATTGGAGGAGGAGCTCGGCCGAAAATCGCTTCAGCCAATTATATATATATATAATATATGTATATCAAAAAGTCTCAAAACCAATGAGCTAAGAGTTAAGACTTTTTCCTTATAAAATCGATTAAAGAAGCTTCCGAGCTTATATCAAAAACGAGCTAGAGCTCACTAAGAAACGCCGAATCTGCCAGTTAAATTTACTGTGGGGTATTGCCCACACCGTACACTTGAAGAGTTACAAACAGAGAGATCTCTCTCGGTCGCCTTATATACAATTGTTCGGCATATTTGCATAGCACATAAATTATATGCATTCCATAACGTGTTTGTGTGCGTGTGTGCGTGCCCACGGCTTTGCGCGCGTTTCGGAGCAGAAACAAGTTTTCAATGAGATTATAAACCGCAGCTAAAAACGAAAACAACTCCACTACTCGCTCACCCACCTACACGCCAAGCGTACAGCCTGCGTTACGCGCTGAAAGCAAAGCCAACAAGCAGCTAACCAGTCGAACCGAGTCACAATAAAAAAAAAAAAAACAACTTTAACAACAAAAACAAACAAGAGTTTGCCGGCGTTACCGCTAGGCTGACAGTGAGTTACTTAGGCAGGCAGTCAGTCAGTCAGTCAGTTGAGTGCAGTTCAGCTCTCAGGCAGTTTGACATTTTGATATGATTATGCATGCAATGCGAATGAACGAATAAAAGTTTTCGTACAGATGTACATACGTACTCTTGCAAGAGTGCCAAGCACCACTGACTGAGTGACTGACTGATTCCCTGAGTGGTAGAGTGAGTTAATGTGTGAGTGTAAGTGTAAGTTTTAACTCCACCTGACACTTTGTCATGTTGCCACAATACCCATACTGAGGCTCCTAACCGAAATTACTCTCCAACCCCAGCCGCTTGATCTCACAACCCTGTTAAGCGTTACTAATCACAGCTTGGCAATAACGAAAATCCGTTGGTTCCATCCAGCTCACGTTTGGCTTTATGTGCTTTGTTGATATGCGCAGTAAGGTGGGAGTGTATGAGTGTGTGGTTTTGTGCCTGCATTTGCGGTTTACAGCTCAAAACTAGAATTTCAAGCTTAATAACAACAAAGCGCAGTGCAAAGATGTATACCTACTTATGTATGTATGTATGTACATATGTATGTATATCCACCACTTGCGCTTCCAATTACTTGCACTTTTTCCACATCCCCTCCCGCCTGCGCCGCACGTCCAAGCCAATCTTCACTGTGAAATTGCCTCTCATAAATGTTGTTTATTTCGTAATTAGAAATGTGTTTCACGTGGCTTCGGGCGCGTGCACTTCAGTTCAACGGTGTCAAATCCCAAACTGCACACAAACTTACAACTGCACGTTGCATATACACTTATACATACATACGTGTATATATTCGCACAGATAAATTGTAGTTCCATCAGCTGTTGTTGCAAAATGCTTTGTTTGCTTCATTGCCGTCTGCTGCTGATTTCTCGTTGGCTGGTTGTTTGCTGGTGGACTCATCGTCGTCATCGGCGCTGTCGCCGTGTGGTTTGGCTTCATTATCAACTTCTCCATGTGTGTGACAACAATAACTCAATATGCATCGACGTTGTTCAGTAACCAGAGCAGGGGTAGCAAGCAGTCTTCTCTGTTTTGTTGCAAATGATTGCGTGAAACACTTTTCCCTAATTGACTTTCCCCGCTCACGTTTCGGATCTCATTCACTCTGAATTTGATGAATTGCTTCTGCCTGGGATTGCGTTGATTTGGCGTGTATTATATGCCATTTGTCGAGCGCTCAATTGACTGCCAGTAATAAGTTGCAACAACTTAATTTGGAAAAGGCAGCCATTGTAGGTTTTTTTTTTTCAGGAGATTCGCATAATTCGGGACAAAAAGGTAGCTTCAGGTTAAAAAGAATTAATGGCTGAACTGGTTAATCAATCCACCTTACTGTAGTCTAGTACTCTTCTAATGTTCCAATTATATTATATGGCTTTTAGGTTAAGTAAAAAGTAATCCATTATCTTTGCAGTAGATGGCTTTAGTGATCTATATCTTGCGTTCTATAAGTGCGATTGTATTGCGCTAGATGGCGTTGGAAAGAAGTCACTTTGTATTAAAAAAGAAAATTGGAGCAGTGTTGATCACGCCTTATTCTACAGTTTTCCTTCGATAAAGGCGAAAAGGCAAGTCAAGCAGCTAAAGATGTGAATTGCTTATGGTTCTAATACTACAACAGTCCATAATAAAAGATGGTGTGTAAGGCCAATGGTCGAAAATGTCGATAAAATAAGAGAAATCGTCGAATCTGAGCGTCATGCAAGCACTCTTTCGTTTGCTCAGGTGCTAAATATTCCTCAAAAAACAGTTGGGAACCCTTTGGAAAAGGCTGGATACACAAAAAAGCTCGATGTATGGGTTCCACATGAGTTAACGAGGAAAACCTCATAAAACTAAGTTCCATCTACGCAGAATCGTAACAAAATCGACCCATTTCTGCAGCGTATAGTGACTCATGATGAAAAGTGGATCACATACAGCAACGTCAAACGAAGACGGTAGTAATTAAAGAGCTGCGAGCCGGCACAAACGCTCTCCAAGCCAGAATTGATGACCAGTAAGGTTTTATTATGTGTATGACTACGAGCTGTTCCCCTACGGCCAAACTCTTAATTCGGATCCGTATTATCAGCAATTGGTCCGTCTGAAGTGAGCAATCGCCCAGCTTTGGTCAACAGGCGGAGAATTATGTTTCATCAAGACAAAGCCAGACCACAAATATCGCTAGTGGCTCGCAAGAAGATCCGAGAGCTTATTAGAAAGGTTCTTATACAACCACCTTAGATTCCGAGCCTCGCACCAACTGATTACCATTTGTTCCTGCCTAATGAACGGTGAATGATTTTTCTGGCGAAGAATCGATCATAACAGTTTTTTGCCAATAGAGACAACTGTTTCTTTGAGGGAGTCATAATGACATTATCTTCAAAATGGCAAAAAGTTATCGCAAAAAGTATTAGCAAAACGGTGATATGGATAATTCAGACTATGGTAAAAAAAGTCTTCTATTTAGTGCAAAAATAATGGATTACTTTTTACTAAACAAATATATAAGCTAGATATTTGACACATCGGAAATCTCATAGAAGAACTCAAAGCTCAAACAAATAGCTCAATCGATCTTTTAAGGGAAAAGTTTCCGGACCGCATCATCTCCCTAAGTTGGACACAGAGATCTTGTGATTAAATACATTGCGACTTTTTCCTTTGGGGTCACATGAAAAATAAGGTCTGCGACAACAGGCCAACGTCAACTGAAGATCTCAAAGATGGAATTCGTGAAGATATTGAGGGCATACAGCAGCCACTTTGAGATTCGGTGATGGAAAATTTTATAAAAAGGATACGGTCCTCTAAGCGTAGCCGTGACGGCCATTTGGCTGATATTGTTTTCCATTAGTAAGGTTCTAAGATCCTCTTTACAATGAAATAAACATCCGATCATTTATCTCAAAAAATTACCTTTCTTTTGAATATCAAAATAACACCTCTTATTGGAAAACCCTTTATTATAAATAAATGTATATATATCATATAATTATATACATACATGCGTATGCATGTTACACACTTTCCAGCTTTAGTTTCATTTTACAATATTTTCCCGAAAATTCATTTCGCTTACCCAACAACAACTATTGGGTTGCCCCCAAAGGAAACCGGCGATTTTTCATACAGACGGCGTCTATAATTTTTTTTCAACAGCTTGTGACTATTTAATTGTATATTTTCTTTTGACAGTTATGAGCTGTCACTTTTAGCTTGCTTTAGATAAAAAGTATGTGTAATTATGTTTTTTTATTTCTTTGTTTGGTGTCAATTTTAATATTTTATTATTTCCTTAAAGGAAAAAATGCAGCGCAGGTTGCTAAAAAGTTGCATAATTTGTATGGGGATAAGGCCTTAAAAGAAACACAGTATCGAAGTAGGTTTGTCAAATTCCGTTCGGGAGACTTTTCACTCATAGATAAGCCACGTTCAGGTCTGCCAAGTGATGTTGATGATGACGATATCAAGGTTTTAATCGAATTGGATCGCTGTGTAACTAAGCGTGAGATTGGAGAGAAGTTAAGCATACTAAAATCAACAATGCATAATTATAGGTATACGACGTCTTGGCCTGGTGAAAAAACTTGATATTTGAGTATCACATGAATTGAAAGAAAATCATTTAATAAGCCACTTCAACGCTTGTGATATGCATCGTAAACCCAATGAATATGATCCGTTTTTGAAACAAATCATAGCTGGAGATGAAAAATAGGTTATTTAGAACAGCGTCAATCGAAAACGATCATGGTCCAAGCATGATGAAGCGCCACAAACCACTTCAAAGGCTGATATTCACCAAAAGAAGATTATGCTGTCAGTTTGGTAGGATTGGAAGGGTGTGGTATATTTTGAGCTGCTTCCAAGGTACCAAACGATTAATTCGGCTGTCTACTGTGAATAACTGGACAAATTGAATACTTCCATTAACGAGAAGCGACCAGAATTGGTCAACCGTAAAGGTGTTATATTGCACCAGGACAATGCCAGACCGCACACATCTTTGATCACCCGCCAACAACTGAGAGAGCTTGGCTGGGAACTGTTGATACATCCACCATATAGCTCTGACCTTGCACTGTCAGACTACCACTTATTTCGCTCTTTGGAGAACGCATTAAATGGTAAAACCTTCGAAAATGACGAGGCCATAAAATCGCATTTGGTTCAGTTTTTTGCAGATAAAGGCCAGAAGTTCTATGAGCTCGGAATAATGACGTTGCCGGAAAGATGGTGAAAGGTCATCCAACTAAATGGAAATTACTTAATTGATTAAAGTTCATTGGGAAATTTAAAAAAATGTATTTACTTTCTTATAAAAAATCGCCGGTTTCTTTTGGGGCAACCCAATATAGGTATATAAAATACTTAAAATTATTTGCGCACGCCAGTGAATACAAAAAAAAAACAAATTAATTTAATACAAATTATTGCAACAGCAACAGCAACAAATAAAAAAACTTATTAAAACCGCCAATTATTCTCGTTAATTGCATGGCATCCAGCTAAGCCAAAATAGCATATCAATAACGCAAATTGGCATGCCACCCAACCGGCGAACACAGAGCCTTCCATACATACATTTATGTACCTATAAGTACGTATGTGTGTACATATATACACTTTCGAAGATTAAGCTCGCCTGATCGGCAAACTAACTAACTAACTAACTAACTAACTGACTAACTAACTGGTAATGAAAAGTTTTCGCTTCCCAATTACATATTTTAGCACAATTGTTCAATTAGTAACACTTAGAGATTTGCCACTGTGAAATAACGAAAGAGCGACGACTGCAACGACGACAAAATAAAAAGCAAATAAAATGACACGAACGAATGGCCAACTGCATGCGACATGCTCGCTTTCGTTCATTTATATTTATAAATTCCCGTGTTTGCATGTATCAGTGTGTGTGTGTGTGTATGTGTGTATGTGTGTTTCTTTGCACTTGTAGAATGTTTAAGTAAAAGTGTATAAAACTTTAAATCGCAACTAATGCAACATGCAACATGCAACAAGAAGGTGCAAACAATTGCTTCTACTTCGTTGCTTTTGCTACCCCAACTCATACTCTCCACCATTCCCATTTTTAGCCGCCTTTTGTACAAAATCTAACCTTGCGCCAAATTAAAATGAAAACGCCACAATTCACTGTCCCGTGCATACTTGCCACCGGCGCAGGTTGAGTCAGCGTATGAGCGTGTGTGTGTGTGTGTGTGGGAATGTGCTGGCCTGTGGACCACCCACACAATTTGTGTGAGTTTTCTTTTATTTGCATTTCATTTTTCAAAAAAATGCCAAAACGTGCGTTTCCACAGCATTGGTTATCGTCGAATCGTCGAATTGTGCGGACTTGTCGAATTAAATGGCACATCCAGAAATCGAATTCAATTTTGTGGAAGTTCGAGTATTTACGCTTTGGTTGCTGTAAATTAAAAGTGTGGAAATAAATAGTTGTTGATGGAATTTACGAGTAGTGTTCAAAAATTACGAGAGTTTTAATTTTTTTATTTTTATTTTTAATATTTAATACATATATACATATATACGAGGGGATTAACAAAAGTTCGGTCAGTTGGTGACTCTCAACTTGTTTTGGTTAAATCTAAATATACCAAATCCTTTGCAATTACTTTATTAGTCTTCCTTTCAAATCGTAGAACGATCGTCTGAAATGGAGATGAGAAAACGCAAGATAGCTGAGGATAGGTCAGACGAAATTCCATCATCAACGCAAACAGAAATTCGCCATGTGATTCTCTTCGGGTTTCAGCGTAATTTACAGCCAATATAAATATTTAGTGAATGCCAAATTGCATATGGAACGATTGCACCGTCTTTAAATACTATTTCCAGGTGGTTCCGAAGATTCCACACCGGGCACTTTTCCGTAGAGGCCGAGCCCCGAGAAGGTCGACCAAAATCTTCCACTTATGACGTCACTGTAGCTCTGCTCTGGTGAAGTACAAAATTGACGAAGACCCACGATTGACACAAGAAATGGTTGCTAATGAATTGGGCTTGAATGCCATGGCTGTATTGCGAATATTAAGTAATCATCTGGGAAATACGAAGAAATCTGCTCGATGGGTACCACGAACTTTAAATGAGGCCCAAAAAGAATCTCGATTGCATTTTGCTAAATTTTTCCTAAACAAATTCGAAAATGGCTTTATAAAAAACGTTACTGGTGACGAATCTTGGTTCTATAAGTACGATCTACAAACCAAACAGCAGTCTATGGTATAGAGACCAACAGGAGCAAACCCGCCCGTAAAATCTAAGCAACAAAAGTCAGCAGCAAAAGTAATGATGTCAGTTTCCTTCACCCGATCTAAAATCGTAGTTGCTTTTCTACAGGAAAAGGGTCAGCCGGTAACTGCAAAATGGTAAGCCGAAGAGTGCTTACCAAAAGTATTCAAAAATTTTTTGGAAAACAGGAAAAAGAGGATTTAAGACTTTTTATATCATGACAACGCGCCATCCCACACTGCTGAAGTAACGAGTAATCTTATTGTGATCACTGGGATCGAAGAAATACGTCCACCCCCATATTCCCCGGATATAGCACCTTGTGATTTTCAGGTTTTTCTTATCAATTTTGTTAATACGGTCGTATATGTATGTATGTAAATATAGAGATTATGCGCTTCTTCCAACCCTCGAAATTTTCCCTGTAATCGATCTCTGAAAAAGTCTTCAGTTCATTCAGCATTGAACTTTTAATGCCATCTACGGCTGTAAACTGACGGCCTTTTGAGTTTAATTGAGTTGAGTTGCTGCGGCTGCTGGTAATTTTACCAGCACACATAGGCCAATAGGGCCATTGTGATTCCGCTGTGAGACTCCTATCTTCACCTTCTAAAATGATCGAGCCATTTCGTGTCTTATAAAGGCTCCTCCTCCGTGCCGTGAAGCCCCATTAAAATAATGACCAGTTATTATGCCTGTGATTACTTTAATGGAGAACTGGTCTAGAGGTAGGTATAAGACTTGTAATTTTTTCGCGTCCAACCTTAGTCATAGCTATCTGGTCACGTGATCTCATTCAACCATCTTGAGTCTGCTTCTTTGGCAAAGGCCAGTTTGAGTATATACCATATCTACTTCATCGTGTGCACGTTTTATTGTAAATAGAAGGATTCCTTCTCTCACTAGTTCATCTGCCCTTCAATCACTGTGTTCCGGTACCCAGACCAAGGCAGTGATGCATTTAGTTGAGAGTTTATTCAGATTATTTCTACATTTTATAGCCACCTTTGATGTGGTATTGTTACATTGTAGAGATCTGTTGGCAGCTTGATTTTCGGAATATATGGTAACTAATTGTCAGCAAGAGATAATATTTCAGCGTGTCTTGTATTCAGATTGCTTCATGCGTCAATTAACTTGTAAGTATTGGATGAGTGCATAAGTTCGTGCCCGATTTCAAGTGCAAACTAAAATTGAAATTTTTTGAAGAAAGCGCTTTTATTAATCAATTATGTATTCGCCATCATGTTCGGCAATCCACTCCCAACGTTCAACCAATTTACGGATGCCTGATTCATAGAAATCGCGCGGTTTCTCGTTGAAAAAGGTGTCAAGGTGGTTTTTGACGTCTTCCACATTTTTAAATTTTTTTCCATTCAAATTGTTCTGCAGCGATCGAAACAAATGTGAATATGGGGGATGCGGCATGATTTCCCAATTCATCTCCTTCAGTTTGGCCAGGGTCGGTTTTGCAACATATGGCCTGGCGTTGTCATGATGGAAAAGAACTCCTTTGCGATTGGCCAAAATCGGACGTTTTTCATCAATTGCTTTCTTCAATTCGACCAATTGCTGACAATACTTGTTGGCAGTGATCGTTTCTCCAGCTGGCAAGAGCTCAAAATAGATCACGCCTCGGATATCCCACCAAATGCACAGCAGTACCTTCATCGGATGCAATCCACCTTTCGACATCGGTTCCGCCTCTTCATGTGCCTGTTTCCATGTTCTTTTGTATTGAACATTGTTGTACAGGACCCATTTTTCATCACCAGTCACGAGCCGATCCAAAAAAGGTTCGTTTTTGATCCGTCGAAGCAAAGAAATTGCTGTTGACATACGGTCCACTTTGTTCTTTTCACTCAACTGATGTGGCACCCATGTATCGAGCTTCAAAGTGTACCCAACCTTTTTTAAACGACGAAACGCAGTTGTATTGTTGACGTTCAATTCACTGGCAACCTCTTCCGTCGAAATACGTGAGTTATTCGCAATTAAAGTCCTTAGAACATCGTCATCAAGCTCAGAAGGCCGTCCACTGCGAGATTGATCTTCGAGGTTAAAATCTCCAGAACGAAATTTCGCGAACCATTTCTTTACTGTGCGGAGTGCTGGAGCAGGGTCCAAATAAACTTCGCGAATATCTTTAGTTGCAGCGCCCACTGTTTTTCCTTTGCGGAATTCGTATAACATAATAAGACGCATATGATCTTTTTCGTTGTTCATCTTCCATGCGTCTTTTAACTAAGCAACTCAAATCAAAATGAAGTTATTACGGCATCCAGCGGAATCGGGCACGAACTTATGCACTCATCCAATAGGTATGCGTGTATATATTAGAGATTATGCGCTTCTTCCAACCCCCGAAATTTTTCTCGATCTCTGAAAAAGTCTTCAGTTCATTCAGCATTGAACTTTTAATGCCATCTACGACTGCAAACTGACGGCCTTTTGAGTTGAATTGAGCTGAGTTGCTGCGGCTGCTGGTCATTTTACCAGCACAATTAGGCCAATAGGGCCATTGTGATGCCGCTGTGGGGCTGCTATCTTCACCTTTTAAAATAATCGAACCATTTCGTGTGTCTTATAAAGGCAACGAGATTTCCAATTTTCGCTGAGGCTAGCTCAGCAAGACAGTCGAAGAAGTGTTTCCCCAGGAATTTGTGTAGCGCAGATGTCAAGGCTGAACACTGACGAAGGTAGTGCTCGGTAGGCTCCTCCTCCCTACCGTGAAGCTCCATTAAAACAATGACCTGTTATTATGCATGTCGTTACTTTAATGGAGAAGCGGTCCAGAGGTATAAGCCTTTTAATTTTTTCGCGTCCAACTTTAGTCATAGCTGTCTGGTCACGAGATCTCATTCAACCATCTTGAGTCTGCTTCTCCGCCAAAGGTCAGTTTGAGTATATATCTACAATACTTTGCCATGGTCAAAGATAATCCTGAAACGTGTGCATTTTAAACTGTGGTTGGTTTTTATAAATAGGAAATGGTCTCATCGCGCCATGTCTATCAGAAATGGACCATGAATCCGGTCTATTTTTTTTTCAGATTGCTACATGCGTCAATTAACTTGTACTCCTTATTGACCAGACTCTCCAACCCTGCGAAATTTGAAAATTCTCCTAATTTTTTTAACGCGCCTCGTACTGTTAAACTTTGTTTGTAGCTTAAATCGAAGTGCTTAAGCTTAGAAAATTTTACATTTTTGTTTATTGGTCAACATTCTATTTGGTATGAAGAGCTGAAAGCGATTGAAAACAAGTGAAGAGAAGTAAGTATAGGTATGTGTATTGAATTAAGTGAGGACGAAACTAAAAATTATAAGTTAGACTACCGAAACGGTGATGTCAGCTGCGATTTGACTGTGTGTACAACATCTGGGTTATGGGCGATGAACTTGGCGAAATATAAATATTTCAGCAGCTCTTCGGTCAAGAGAGTTTTGCGTAGACCGAAGCAAATGATAGTCAGATGGGACAAGGTCCAGGCTCTGTGGTATTTGCGGCAAAACTTTCCAAACTATTTGCTCCGTCATGAAAGGAGTATGCATGTGATCTGTCGTTTTCATGATGAAAAACAACACCTTTTCTATTGATCAATTCTGGAAGCTTCTTTGAAGAGCTTAATCTGGTTAATTGTTGACTGGTTAGCTCAAAATTGACCCTTGCGCCGCGCTGTAGCAGCTCATAAATGATAGTTACCTTCCAATCCCATCACACATTCAGCTTCACTTTCAGGCTATAAAGTCGTTTCTGGAGTTTTTTTTTTATATTCTCGCCGTAGCCGAGTGGTTAGCTGTCACTTCTATCATTTTTCTTTGTTGTATAACAAAATATTCAATTCATACAAACAAACCAGGTCTTTTAGCTCACTATAAAAAAAATCAGAAATAACAAACATTAACAATTTGTTTCATTCATTTGAAAATGTCGAAATTTGTACCAGATAAAGTGTTTTTGCGGGGAGTTCTTCTTCATTATTTTAACATGAAGAAAAGTGCTACCGAAAGCCATCGTATTTTACTGGACGTTTATGGTGACCATGCTTTAGCCTAACGAACATGCCAAAAGTGGTTTGCACGGTTTAAAAGTGGCAATTTCGACTTAGACGACCCGGACAGGCAAAAAAATTTCAAGACGAAGAATTGGAGCTTGCAAAAGTATAAGGAGTTGATCAAACAACCGTTTCCAGACGATTAAAATCATTAGGATTCATCCAGAAGCTTGGAAATTGGTGCCTTATGAATTAAAGCCAAGAGACGTTGAACGTCGATTCTGCATGTCGAAAATGTTGCTTCAACGCCACCAAAAGAAGTCATTTTTGCATCGGATTGTCACTGGCGATGAAAAATGGATTCATTATGATAACCCAAAGCGCAAGAGATCTTATGTGAAGCCCGGCCAACCATCGACATCCATTATGAGCTATTGAAATCGGGTCAGACGATCAATGGGGACCTCTACCGAAAACAATTGATTCGTTTGAAAAGGGCCATCGCGGAAAAACGACCAGAATATGCGACCAGACACGAATCAATAATTTTTCATCATGACAACGCTCGGCCACATGTTGCAAGGCCAGTTAAAAACTATTTGAAAAACTGTGGGTGGGAAGTTCTACCTCACCCGCCTTATAGCCCAGACATAGCACCTTCCGATTACCACTTGTTCAGATCAATGCAGAATGCTCTCACCGGAGTACCCTTCACTTCAGAGCAGGGTATCAGTAATTGGCTCGATTTTTTCTTGACCTCCAAGCCGGAGAAGTTCTTTTGGGATGGGATCCACAAACTGCCAGAAAGATGGGCAAACATTGTAGCTTCCGATGGGCAATACTTTGAACATTAAATGTATAACAATTTTTTCACAATAAAGCCTTAATTTTCGAAAAAACCCCACGAATTAATGCATACACCCAATATTATTTTGTTTTAGTTTATTCCTGTGTTTTTATTTATGTTTTAAATTTATTTTATTTTAGTTATTATTATATTGTTTTATTTTATATTGCTTTATTTTATATCATTTTATTTTATTTTGTTTAACATTTAACAGCTAATTTTTTTAATTTTATTTTATATTAAGTTATTTTATTTTAGGATTTTAATTTATTATTGCATTTCATTTAACTTTTAATTTGTTTTATTTTTATTTATATATTTTTATTTCATTTCATTTTATTATAAATCACTATATTATTTTAAGTTAAATAATTGTATTTATAATTCTTTTATTTATTTTTTTACATCTCATTTTATCTTATACTATTTTTTAATTTAATTTATATTGTTTTATTTTATTTTATATTATATTATTTTTGTATAATATTAACATTATATTATTTTATTTTAAATTAAATTTTTAATTTAATATATTTTATTTTATTTTGTTTCACTTTGCTTTAGTACAACTAAGTTATTCTGAGGAAGAACTGTCTAGCGAGTTTCGGATTCACTGCTGGGTATATAAAATACATTCCATTTAATTTACTTGTACTTGCGATAAGTAGTGTACAAATTTCTTCATTATTGTTTACTTTACCTGCCTACACTCCTTCGCACTCTAAACATAGGTATATGTGCATAGAAACGGACTGAAGTGTATGAAGTCCATACTAGGTATAACCATTAGGGTTATTGCATATTTTAAATTAAAATAATATTTTTTAATGAAAGAAATAAAAAAAGTTTTGAGTACAGTTCTGCCTTTCTTCAAGACTTATTAAAAAAAAATATTTATTTAAACTAAAATACAAGATTTAAAAAAATTTTTACAGCACACTCAACGCCACAGATTAAGGGGAAGTGCGTCTTTTTCAACATCATTCCTTCAGTTAAAGTCCCGAAGCTTTAAGATATCTCAACAATTATCTACCTAGACAAATGTTGCTTTGACTGTCTAATTATAATTGATTATGAAGCCCCTTGTCAGAGACACAGATTCTGATATTTTCCCGCAAAGCCAAAGCCTTTTCGATCGCAATTTTTGTTTTAGTGTGATTCGTAAATTAAGATTGTAGATTTGTGCGAAGTTTTGACAAATCTAAAAGACAGAGACGGTTGGTCAATTGCAAAGCAGCAATCCCTGGGTATATTACATGCTTCTTTTCTTTTTGTTTGTTTTTTTTTTATGCATGTGAGGCGGGTATCATCTAAAGTCCCGGAAGGACACTACTTGTTCGAGGTATGAGAGGGTTAAACTGCAAAAATGTCGTAGGTACCCTATGGGCACTTCTATAGGATTGAACCCTCTCTTAATAATAATTACGAAAGGTAGGAGACGGTCTTATTAAACTAGGACAGTGAAAAATAAGAACCTTTTCTTTCTTAAGGGGTTAGGGGTAGTCAGAGGCACGAAAAATGAGAATTTTCAGTATTTTTTTTTTTTTTGCTATTAAATAATTTTATTTTACAAAAGTAGTGATATGGTATTATTAAACAATGTTTTAACTTGAACTCACGAAAATTTCAAAAAAAAAAAAAAAATTATTTCCGAAGTTACAGCTGTCTGTGTTAACCCAGCTCCAAAAAAAGGTCCTTGCGGTGACAATCATAAGTCCTTGGAGATTCATCTGAAATCAATCGGATAAAAAAAATTGGTTTTATAAATAAATAATCTTGGGCCTGATCCAAAGATTTTTTTTTCAAAAATTAACAAAATAGCGGCCTCGGGAAATTTTTGTCTAGATTTTTGGGAAAAAATCAACAGTTAATTGGTCTTAAAAAATCGAAATTTTCAAAACAAAAAAAAAAAAAAAATTTGAATAAGGCCCGAGTTTATTATGTATTCTAAAAGCTGTATAAATTTCATTAAAACAAACTGGAGCGGTTTTCGAGTTACAGTTGTCACCAGTTCAAAAAACATAGTTTTGAGAAAAACGCGTTTAAAGTTTCACACTAGATACTAGCTACCTGCTCCCGAGCGCTTTGAAAGGCCCGAGCTCTCTTTTTTATTTGTCGAATAACTTAGAAACGAATTATCGGATTAACTTGAAATTTTCAGAGATTATTTTTAAGATACTATACTTAACGAAAATGCAAAAAAAAATTCGATTTTTTGAAAATTCTGACTACCCCTAACCCCTTAAGTTCCTTTCTCTAGCGGGTTTTTGTCTGCTGTTTCTATCAAATGTCACATACCCTAATGCTTGCACATACATATCTACTTAAACACTTATGTACATGCAGATGTGTCTACACATACGTGTATATGTAGGTTTTCACTGAAACATCTGTAATTATAAACAACTGAGTGTGAATTATACTCGCGACACATGCTTTCAAGTATTTTACACGATTCAAAAGTCAGCGCGACGCTTGCGGTTTGCAAAATATCCACACATTCCGCCCCTGCACCCGCAAGTCGCTTTAAACAATTACGCTTAATTCGCCAACCAACAAATGTGTATGTGTGTGTGTATAAATATACATATGTAGGTATGTATTTCTCTTCGCCCTTCTCCCCTGCGCTTCTACTTCTATTCTTACTCAAATTACCTGCGCTTGCTGTGGAGCTTGTCGTACTTACCGTGTGCAATATCACATATTCCAGCTTTACTTTGGGTGATTTGTGTATCGTCTTTATGTGTATATACATATTTACATATGTATGTGCATACATATATACAATACATGCATATGAGTTGGGAGTAAATTGCAAGTATTTACTTAGTATTTATGTACTTAAAAATTTTCAACACACTCACCCTACGTCCAACGAGCCGTGTGGGAGCTTTTGGCTCCACCACACCCTTATCAATACCATTTGGGGATAAGCAGAACGGGTGAGTGAGCGTTTAAAAATGCCGGTATTCATTCCATATGAAAAAAAAATTGTAATAATTCCTTTTTTTTTTTTTTTTTGTTTAGCTTAATGTGCTCAGTGGAGCTTCCTACGAAGCGCACAAGCGTGTATATACTCGTACATATAAACACTAGTGAGTCAATTAAGTGGAATTTAAGCGCATTTTCACTCTTGCGATTGAATGGAGATATAACCGAAATCGCCAAAAATGGGGAATGCCGTGCAAAAAACTGTTGATTTTTTGTTGTGTGCAAAAAATATCTCTTGATTGCTGATTTCGTTGTAAAACTGTCTGAAACTTTCGAAATACGGCGCGTTGTCGATTTATTCAATTGAAAATGATTTTTTTTATTTTTTCATTGTTTTTTTTGGTATTTTTATTGCTTGTAAACTGTAGCAGCAGCCGCCTGCTGCTGGCTAGCAACAACTGCCAATACGAAAATATATTTTTTTATATATGTACATATATAACGTTGTGTGTGTGTTATCGCAATAAATTCATTTTAAAGTGAATATCGTTGTAAATATTTTATAAATTAACACGTAAAAGCTATTTTTTTTTTTGGAAACCCCGAATTTTTTGAGCTACATATGTATGTACATACCTACATACATACAAAGAAATATATTTCGTAATTTTTATTATATGACTTTCCAGAGTTTTTCCGTAGAATTAAAATAAATGACTCAATTTCCATTAAATATAACATTTAATCACCCGTCCAACTAATAAATCTTTGAAGTATTAAAATGAAGCTCAAAATATAAAAAATAAATATAAAAAAAAATGCGTCAAACAAATTTAAATTGAATAAGCTATTTTAAATTAAATAGTTGTGATAGTCACGAAATAAAATAATTTAAGGCCCAAAATTTAACTTTCTTATAAATACAGTTCCAGCCGAGAGTCCTACTTTTCGAACACTTTTTGCGGTAGTTTGGGCCTTATGTTATAAATAACGCAACGAATACTCTCTTCTAAAGCGTCAATCGACTCAGGTTTCTCTACTTATACAGGCGAGTTCACATAACCTCACAAAAAACAGTAAAAAGTTTACTTCAGTAAATTGATTTCATTTCGTTGGTTGAGAATATAACATCGTCCCAACAATCCCTTGTAGATTACCGTTACTCCAATTGCGGCAATTTTTATTATTAATGTCCCCATTCAACCAAATGTGAACTTAATCACTGTACAAAATTTTCTTGTAAAAATTGGGCTCGGTGGCCATCTTGTTTTCGACTCCTTCACTAAACGTGTCATGCACTTGATGGTCGTTCAGTTTCAATTCTTGCACGAGTTAGATTTTGTAAGCCCGAAAACTAAGATCCTTTCGCAAAATCTTTCATAAAGTTGACTTGACATATTTAATGACATTTCCGAGATGGCAAATATTCAGCAGAAGGTGTGCAGTTTACTAAATTGTAGCCGTTCTGAAGGCCAGGGTTCAAGTCCTAATTCGAACCTCGGCAGGGAATGTCAAGCCCTCCGAGTGTATTTCTAAAATGAAATAAAAACTCTTCATAAAAATCCAGCGGTAATTCGGTGGTGACATAGAATTAACTGTAGGTCCCTCCATTTGTTGAAAAAAACGACGCACACCACAAATTAAAGGAGGAGATCAGCTGAAAAATTGCTTCAGCGGTTACCAATCGCCAATTATATTATATTATATTATATTGAAAATTTACTTCACAAATGATGACTCTTCAATCAAAACTGCAAGAAAATCACGCGTGAAATTCGGACGATATAACTCGCCTTCCAGGCAGTTTGTGGATCAAATCGTGTATCGAGAGTTCGCCCAACTGATTCGTCCAGTGCGTTCAGAGAAAAATATTGCAACTGTAGCTCTAAGAGTATTCGAACACTTCTCAGCATCAGCTCGGAATCGCCCGTTATTGGATGTTGATCCAACCCAATCGCAACAAAAATTGGCAGAAACACTACATGTGACTCGAGGAGCAATTTGCCAACATTTAAAACCCATGGGAAAGATCCAGAAGTATGGAAAATGGGTGCCACACCAGCTGAACGATAGACAAATGGAAAATCGAAAAACCGTTTGTGAAATGCTGCCTCAACGATTCGAAAGGAAATCTTTTCTGCGTCGAATTGTCACGGGGGACAAAAATGGATTTATTTTGAGAACCCGAAGCGAATAAAATCATGGCTTTCCCCTGGTGAAGCTGGCCCATCGATTGCAAGGCCAAATCGCTTTGGCCGTAAGACAATGCTCTGTGTTTGGTGGGACCAGTGTGGTGTGGTGTACTATGAGTTGTTAAAACCTGGTGAAACGGTGAACACCGATAGCTACCGACAACAAATGATCAATTTGAATCATGCGTTGATCGAAAAACGGTCGGAATGGGCCCGAAGACATGGCAAAGTTATCTTGTAACATGACAACGCGCCGTCTCATACCGCTAAACTGGTGAAAGACACATTAAAAACACTTAATTCGGGTATATTATCGCACCCGCCGTACTCTCCAGACCTCGCCCCGTCCGACTATCACCCGAAATGTGTAGAAACCAATGGTCAATACTTTGAATAAAAAAATTTTGAGATTCCTCGAAAAAACCGGCAAACTTCAACTAACACACCTGGTAGTAGCCTAGTATATGGAAATTTTTGTTGATATATTTTAGTGCTAGCAATTTTAGCACTTGCAACTTTGGTTAAACATATCTTTTATAAATTTAAAATTTTTAGAATTTTTTTCATTATTTTTTTTTTCTTATAAATAAAAGTCTTAACTTATTTTTGAGCATCAAAATCGTTTCAGTTTAGTATTAAAAATTCAACTTATAAAATATTAAAATATGCAAAGAGATTGGAAAGTGAAAATATATACGTACATACACGTATGTAAATATGTACGAATGCAGATATCCGTATGACTGCCAAGGTTCCCGACATCAATATCAACCTGCATGCATAACTAACTGTCAGTTGCAGCGCTCAAGTAGTAAACTAACGGGAAATAGTCATTTGAGAATCACTTTCGGTGTCACTCAAAATTTCGTTATGCAATGAGACGGATAACAGCAGCAGGAGCAGCAGCTGAGACTGAAGCTTAGAGCTGCTCTTGTTATGTACGTGTATGCTTGTATGGGATAACAGTAAGAAGGTAAAGAAAATGAAAATAAAATATGTATTGTATGTACGTATGTATGTCTAGATAAATAAAACATGAGTTTGCATATATAAATATAGATGTGTATATATGTATGTACCATATGTATGTGTGAAGGTTTGCAATATATTATATGTACATGAACGCCTCGAGCAAGCAAACATTATTCAATAAATGCAGTGTGGGCGTTTGGCGAGCAGCTGGCAGTTGGCAGTTGGGCAAGAAGTCACTGTGCTCACGTTAGTGTATGTATGTATGTATGTACAAATGTACATTTGTTATGAAGGGCAAACGGTAACAAGTGAGCAACTACTAACTGACTAGTCAAGTACCTCGAAACTGGTTTACCTAAATGCAATTTTCTACTGAATACTTTGAAATCCACACATATCCACACGCTTCACCGAACCGCCGCCCACCAATGACGATGACCATTTGGTCGAATAACTGTTAGTGTGGTGTGCTTGTGTGTGTGTGTGTCTGTGTGTGGTGTGTTTGGTTAGCTTAGGCTTGGGTTTGTACCATAATCGCTACTTGTCGATGGTTTATTTGTATGTGTGCGTACATGTATACATGTATGTATATGTGTTCACTCAAAATCGGATTAATATTAAACGAGTGGAAATCAATTTTGCAACTTGCCTGCAATTTCTTTTTTTCTGTTGATGAAAAATACTGAAAAGCAGCAGATTGGTGCACCAACAACCGCAAAATCGCATTTATGTATGCATGCGTGCTTGCATAAACACATATGTATGTAAATAAGTGTGTGCTCGTGCATATTAAAATTTGCAAATAAATGAAAAAGTTTTTTGTTTTTTTTTTGGTTTTAAAATTTTTTTCTTCCAGTTACGCTGTTGAAAGCTCGGTTTATGTTTTTTCCCCATATGTATTTATGTATATTCGAACATATGTATGTAAGCTTGAAAAAATTTGTAGACAATGTGATGCATTGGAGTACCTATGGGATGACTCCTCTTTAGTGCAGCGATGGACCAATTCACTTTTCGCTGTCAGCATATTGTTAGCCGATGATTGCTCGTGTGTTAACGAAGGCAATTTTATATACAGAAAGTGTAGGAAACTGAAATTAATCAGCTTCGTTTCGTTGTTCGTGAGCTCTGCTGGTAGACAGCACACGTGCAGAAGTTCAAGCTAATATTTTCCAATGCCAATACACGTAGAACAATTGGGCAGACTCAAACATGGAATAAATTTATTCGTATTAATATATGTACGATATCATTACCAACTATAATTTCCACAAATATAATTTTAATTATAAGCAAATCACATAGAAATCATGAGAAACAATTTGTTTCTTATGAATATAAAAAAAACTTTAGCAGTCCTTCTTTTTAAAAAGTTACTGCATCTCCTCGGCATGGAATATATAATATTGCCAATGACTTCCTGTGGAATACTTTTGCAGCTTCAAATCAGTCTATCCTCCTTGTAGGTATCTCCCATAGATTCTCAATTGGATTGAGATCCGGTAAATGTGTGGGGCAGCCGGTATTCAATTTGTACTAGTTTCCTAGGTGTGTTTTGGGTCATAATCTCTGCTCTCGACCAAATCGTCAACAGTTAAACCGATTCTATCAGCAAATAAATGGTTTTTTGGCCTGCTTTGAAGCTTTTTTTGGAGCTCACATGCTTGTGCTCTTCATTGTTCTGTTCACCTGCTTACTTTTATGTTAAGGGCCTTAAATACACTTGTCGTTGACATTTTTGGATTATTCTTTAATTCCACGAGTATCTGTAAGTCCTCTACCCTGCAGGGAAAAGTGCTAGGTGTTGACATTTTGACACCAATTAGGTCATCCTCATCCATTTTCTATGTAAGTAACACGGCGATGTCCCACGAGCTGACAATTGTCCTACTATGCATTAGCTTCATACTAGTTGTATACTAGTTCATTTAGGCAAAACAAAAAATAAAATAAAAACCAGTTTACCGGCTGTGAGAAAAACCTAGACCCTTACGCACCGCAGTGAAGATCTCTAACCACTAGGCTATCGTTATGTTTTAGAAAATGACGAAATCTGCGCGCATCATCAACAGAACTTTTAAGGAAATGAAACTCACCCGTGGCGTACTAAAAACAACAACAACATACAAATGAAGTAGTGGTGAAAATTTCTGGTTCACCAAAAATGAAAAAAAAAAAAATAAAAATAAAAATAAAAATTTAATTTGCCTTTAGCGAGACTCGAACCGGAAGCCTAAAGCGCTACAGCGATAACCTCTAACCAGTCGGCTATCGTGCCGATATAACGACCAACGTCATTTTGCGTACAGTTGGTTTTGTACTGTAGGGTTGTTGCAGCCCTGCAGGGAAAAGTACTAGTTGTTTACTAGAATCCAACTAGTTTATTGTATACTTTCTATGTAAGCAACTTTTATTTTTAACACGTCGTTGCCCTTGGAACTGTCAATTGTCAGTATATGCCTCATATACGTGTTAGTATCACCAGCTTAACACCAGTTCATGTGTATATATCAGTTAAATGACAAACTGGTATCACTTTGTCGGCAAAATACTAGTTCATATACTAGAATTTTTGTAAATTAGTCCAGATTTTACCGAAAAATACTAGTATATTCTTCTCATTTAAATATTAATATAAATCTGGTTTGCCAAAAATTTATATGATTTTGTCTTCAAAATAGTAATATTTAACTAGAATTTTTGCATACTAGTCTACCTTTTCCCTGCAGGGTGCTTTAAATCGTCCTCCACAGTGATAACTCTCGACACTTCCAGTTTCTTTAAAGCATTTATAATGAAACTAACTGAAGATTTTGTTCCAGGCGGGAACTGGGACGGTTCCAATATATTTTGTCGCATTAAATATTGCAAAATTTTATTAGTGAAAATTTTTTTTAGGTTCCTTATGATTTTAAAAAATTTCTATGTGATTTTCTTATATTTGAAACCATATTTAAGAGTCCTCGGTAGGTACTTAATGGAGTACACCTATTGGTGGAGTAGCTTCAAAAATAATTTCCTGTTGATACTCCACGAAGTACAGGGTATTTATGCAAAGGTGGAGTAAATGCTACATCACAATGTAAATTAAACCATATATACATATAACAGGATTGTGCTTAGTTTTGGTGTACTCGATTGCCCTCGTGGAGTATATATTTTATGTGTATATGAAGCACAAGCAAGGTGGCTATGTAGATATGTCAGCTGTGTGAGACCACCAACACGGAAGAGTAATTGAAATCACTCACTATATGCATATATCTTCCTCATATCTAACTAGCGTGCTGTAAATCAGCGAGCCATCCAACCAACCAACCAACCATCCATCCATTCATTCTATAAAGCACCTTACACTCGCTCTGGCTCTGACTCTGGCTCTGCTACTTGCGAATTTTTGATATTAGCTCTATGTACTTATGCATGCATGTAAGCTTTTATTTTTCAAGTAAAAGTATATATGTAAATACACAATTTTTTTTTTAGTTTATAACTGTACATATGTATATATGCTTGTAGGTGCATATGCCTAGCGTGTGAAGTGTGTGCGTTGAGGTACCGGCACCGAAAATCGGTCAAGGTTTTTTTCTGATATTCGTAAAAAAGGCTACTAAAATTCTCTATATACATACATACATTCATATACCTAAATACAAATGCAGATGCATACATATGTATGTATGTTTGTATATATATTATGCAACGTTGTTTTTGTATGCATTTTTTATTTTTTTATTGTAAATTGTGTAGGTATTACGAAATTCTGCAAGTTTCGCCCTTCCTTTATCAGCAGTCCTACTGAAATGAGGTGTCATACACATATATGTGAGTACATATACATATAACGGGTGATTAAAAGTTCTTCTTCGTTTTTGTATTAAGTTTTTATTAGGATATTTTTTTTTAAATTTTCATTTCATTTTTAATTCAAAAAAATTTTCATTGAAAAGTTTTTATCGTCCACAGCACGTCATCATATTAAATTGAAAACAAATAGAGCCTTCAAAACACTGCATAAAGAGCAAGAAAGTCTCTCTCCAGATGATTCATGCAAACCATTTATAGAGCGTGGCCTAATATCCATACATATATTTTTAAACCCTACCACGAAGTCACACACTTTATTTGGTTGAGGTATAATCCGCTACTAGCGGCATCGGGAAACACATTTTGTATTAAACCCATACTTTATTAGGCATTTCTTGGGAGTATTATCATGTTTTCACATACACAGCTCGCCATCATAGTAAACGATTCTCAATTATGCCCACCATAGGTATACCGAGTGCTTATTGCATAGGTTTATAGCGAGATCGCAATTCTCAAGCTCAACGACAAACACAGAAACTCTGATTGTCATTCAAAGAAAACCTATTAAACAACAGTCTTACACTCTGCCGCCTTGAGTGCCATGTCAGAAGTCTAAATATTACCTCTGGCGGATATCGAATGCTTAGTAAGGTCTGGGTACTGTAATGGTTTAAAATTCTATCATTCTGTACTCGTTCGTTATGGAGCCTGCCTGTTATAAACTGCTTAAAGTGGACCTCCTCTCGTCACGAATCGTTGTCCACTCGATTTGATTTCGTTTGGCTACTTTGCGACAATAGATCGTAGAATTAGGTTTTTGGGAAATGAAAAGAAACCGCTCTCTTTATATCTATGGACCGGTAAGGCTGCAACTCTTGGGATTGTGCCCCACTCGCTATGGATGAACCCTACTGTCAATCGCTGACGCAGAAGGTTTTTTTGAGAGGCTTAATCTATGTACATGTGTATATATATAAAAGGCTTTGTCTCAGATGAGTGGCTGATTAATACACAGCCTAAAACACTGATCGTAGAGACTGTGTTTTCTGCGTATGACGTATACACCCGATGAAAAGAGTTTCCGGGCATGGGTACTGAGATCGATCTATTCGAATTTTTATTTTATTTTGTTTTTTATTTTATTTTATTTATTTTTAAATCATGTGAAGTGGACCTTGGAGCAATATATTCGAAAATTGTTTATTTATCGTTTGATTTACATATAAACCCATGTAGTTTTGGCCCAAAATTAATATGGGGAACACTTTTTCTGCCGGGAAGTGGACCTGGGGTCGATTCAATGGCTTAGTTTTTTTTTAATAAATGGAAAATATAATATGTATGTGGCTCTTTGCTAAGGTTAATATGATGAGATCTTTTTTTCTGCAAGTAAATTAGGGACCGAATCGTTCAGAAAAATTGAAACAGATTTTGTCAGATTAGATTAAAATAGTTGCATCTTCAAATGGTTGCAACTATCGATAGTCAAATCCATCGACCCAATTGTCGAGGGAACTATTGGATTTTACAGGCATTGCGAGTAATTTCTTGAACCCCTAACCAGCAGGCGTAGTTCTCTCGATTGTTTTTCGAGTGACTATGGCATAGAGTCATTATCCTGCCTAAATCGCATTGCATTGCTTTCGTTTCTGTACTCTTATTAATCATGCTTCACGGCTTTGCCACTGATCTGCGTTTTCAAATGAAGAGGCTCCCGGTCATGTTACTTAAATTTTCTATGGCGGATCTTGTGATTATTTCTACTAAAAAGTTGAATATTGAATGAAGAGCTCATTTGTGGTTTATCAAAATCAACTCGCACCCTATGTTTGCAACACCAAGCAAATAAGGCCAAGGATTCGACAGGAATATTATTTGCAAATAAAAGGCACATTGCATGAAATAAGCAAATCTCAACTGGCCCTCGGCCATTACTGTTGGTCATCATATACAGTAATAGTTGTTGTCAGTATATTTTTAAACCAGCAAACATGCAAGTATAAACATAAAAAAAAAAACAAAAAATTGCGCAAAAATATTGTCCGGAAATGACAGCAACGAATATAGTTGCGAGAAATTTATATATGGTACACGCAAATTGGACAGGTGGAGCAAGAGAGGTGCTACATACATACATACATTGGCTTGTACGAAAGTATTCGTACAAGCAAAGAGAAGTAGCTAAAATGGTTGAAAAAGGTGCAAAACTCACTTGATGCGCTCAAACGGAAATGGCTTACAAAAAAGTGCAAGGAACTGAAGGGGAGTATGAATAAATGCCGAAGAAGTGCAGAAAAAAAGAGGGGGAAATAAAAAAATAAAAAAGAATAAGAGGCGAAAAAAGAGATAAAAAAAAACAAATAAAGAGTAAGTAAAAAAAACAAATAAAGTGTACGAAAAACAAACAAAAAAGGAATTTTGAAAGAAGCGCTGCAAAAGTAGCAACGAAAAAAATTTTTGCCAGCTAAAAAAACTTTGCAAGCTATTGAACTTGTGCAAGATTAATTAGTGCAATTCGCAAACGCTGTCAGTTCGCCTCATTCAAACTCTTTTTTGCACACCTTTTTTTCAGATTTTTGTTTTACTTCATTTAACTTTGCTACCTCTTCTTCTACGCGCCTGTTAATTGAAGTGCCAACTATCGGTTTTTAGACACTTTCCTTACACTTATTTCCGTTTTTAATTTCACATTTTGTCACTGATTAAATTCCTAGCCTAATGCCATTGTCTTCTTCTTCTTTTTCTTCTTTTTCTACTTCTTCTCTTTTCACTTCAGTTTTTTCTTTATATAATTTTCTTTCATTCAGCTTTTCTTATCATTTAATTTCCAGCAGTCACTCAGTGTCATTTAGTTTCCTGCTTGATTTTTACCACCTTATTTGTTGCCGTCTTCTCTTGAAAGCTTTGCTTCTGTCTTCCGTCTTCGTCCGGCCTGCATAGCGGTTGTAAGTTATTTTACTTATTTCATCCTTCTCCCGCATTTAACTTCACTTCAACTTGAATGCATTTCCATCATAACTTTATTCACTGAGTAAAAGATTTTCATTCATTTATTTACTTGTAGCATTTCTTCGGGAAGTGCATTAAAAAAAAATATTGCATTTTTGTTTAAATGTTTGTTTGTTTGTTTGTTTTTTGCTGCCAGCTATTACACATACATACATATATACATACATGTATACAAGGTTTTCCAATAAGAAGTGTTATCTTGAGATTCAAAGAAAAATTCCCTTTTCTGAGATAAATGATCGAATGTTCATTTCAGTGAAAAGAGAAAGATATGCCATTAATAATGGAAAATAAAATCAGACAAATGACCCCCACGGCTGCTCTTACAGAGCCGTAACCATTTTATAAAATTTTCCTTCCCCAAATCGCAAAGTGGCTGCTGTATGTCCTCAATAGCTTCACGAATTACGTCTTGAGGTCTTAAATCGACAGGAGTCTGTTGGCGTAGATCTTATCTTTCATGCAACCCCAAAGTTTTGTGTTTAATCACAAGATCTCGATCACCACTTCGTGAGATAACACGGTCCGGAAACCTATCTCCTAAAAGATCGTTGTTTTCGTTTCTGGTGTGGCACCTGGCGCCGTTTTGTTGAAAGTAAACCTTGTCCTGATCAATACTATTCAATTTTGAGCATAAAAAATCATTAATCATCTCTCGGTAGCGCAATCCATTCACGAAACCCCGTAAGCTACCACATGACCCCACCGGACCACATGACCCCACCGGACCACAAACCACACCAATTAGTTACACGTTGAGGTGAGGATGACGCGGTTTTCAATAATAAATCTTTGGATTTTCGTGCCCGACGTGATGCGACAGTTTTGTTTATCGACGTAGCCATCGAATTAGGAATGCTCCTCATCAGTCTAGATGATTTTTCGATGAAATTCCGGATCAGTTTCATATATTTCAAGGATCCAATCAGCAAAGACACGATGTTGTTAATGATCGGCCGGCTTGAGTTCTTGTGCTAACTGCACTCTATAAGCCTTAAAACTCAAGTCAAACAAGATACAGTGTAAGAACGGCGAGGAATGAACAAACCTGGGTTTTCTTAAACCCTTAGGGGCTACAGCAGCAATAGTCTCAGTTGTTCTTGGGCGACGTTCACGTATTTTATTCTTCACTTCACTAACTTATTTGTAATGCGGTCCAGCAAGGTGCTTTACTACGGCCGAAAAAAGTTTTTATTTTTACGAACCGTCTCTGCCATGCTTTCACCATTTTTGTAATGAATTTTAATAAATTCAAGGCGTCGTTGAAGCTTGTATCGTATCATTTATATTGCCGGCGTAGTTTTTACTTGTCAAATGTCAAAAAATTATAGCTTCAAAGGTGACATCTACGGGAATTGCAGGCCATACAAAATGACATCTCTTATTGGAAAACCCTTTATTTCATTAAAAATAAAAATTAAATTAAAAAAAACACTCTGAGAGTATATTTCATAGAATGGAAATTTCGCACTTACATTATTTATGTACATGTAAATGTAGATATATATTAATAAATTTTTATATACCTATGTTCATATATTCATATATATGTATTTATTTGCGTCCTGTTCATCACTCAATTTCCACATGGCTGCATAACTTTTTCACATCCAGCAGAAACCAACTGACAAACAAAATGTATTTACATATATGTATGGTATATATAATATAATAATAACAAATTTAAAAATAAATAAATAAAGGTTTTGCAAAGTGAAAATTCATTGAATTATCTCTTTTATTCAATCATAAAAGTTTATCTGAAGCTTACTAAAGTTACAAGTTAAGCGTGCCATTTTCAGGTTAATGCACTTTGGTCGTAAATGCTTTTAAGGTGTCACAAGAAAAAGTTGCTTTACATTAAGAAGAGTTTGTAAAATGCAGTTGCTTTGATTTCAAATTTTTATAAACAATTCAAGAGTGTAACTTTTATTGTATGTAAAGTTTCTCAATAGTAAAGAATAATGACAAATACATTTAATTAATTAAAAACTTCAACTTAGGCCAAATGTTTAGGTTTTTTGGTACGTCGAATGTAGGACATATTTTCTAATTTGTCAAGAAACATTATGCCTTTAAGCGATATTATTGATATCAATGATTTCGGCATCTTTACACTGTTTGAGTTTCTGTTGGTGAAGATTAAATATATGTCTTTTTCATACTTTTCATGTTGTAGTCCTTCTATCCCTGAGATATTTGAACCAACTTGGTACAAACCGTTAAATTCAAGTCGAAAATGCTCAGAACTTTTTTTCAAATGGTTTTTAAAATATTTTAAAGGCTTCTTTGTATAGGCCCAATGATCAGTTATTTTATGGCCTTTTATGGGTAATTTTTTCAAGTTTTTTTATCTAACTAAAATAAAGATGCATACCACATAATGCAACTGAAAAAGCGTGAATTAAAGAAAAATGTTTTTAAATCGTATTTTAAGGAAATTTTACAAAACATTTAACACATCATTTTTTAAATTCCTTCTTTTTTTCCTTTTTCCAAGTTCTAGTTTATTGTATAAATTACAATACGATTTTATTTTTTTTTTTTACTGTCAATATAGATGCACCCTTTTCCGAGGGGTAACCGGAAATGACGCCACAACGGCGGAGTTATATATGTTTTCCTGGGAAAATTTCTGAAACTCTTTTTCAGTTGTATATCTTAAAGACAGTAAATAGTTTTAATAAAAGATTTTACTTTTCTTTTTAAAAATTTTTTTTTTGAAAATAGATCCCTGAATAAACCCCCCAGCTGGAGTGGTAAACAAATAGATGTCGTCGCAAATTTTTCCTAACATGGCCCATATCTCAATACAACTTACACGGTGTGTCCCAAAAATAACCGAACTTTTTGGATATAAAATAGTAAAATACACATTATATTATCTTTGAAAGTTATCAACCAGCGCATGCATAGATATTTTTATGTCATTTATAGAAATGTTCTTCAGCACCTCGGTTACGGCTGCTTCATTTTTTTTCAATTTTTTTTAATTTTTTAAACTTCAATTTCAATTTTTTTTCAAGTTTGACACAAAATTTTATATTTGCTCTTTGTTCCATTTTTTTTTTGGAACCATTAGCACACTTTTGGTTTTATTGAAATGGCTGTCACTTTTACATCTGTCATCCGACTTACATGAAGTTAGGTGCGTTTGAAAGAGGATGAATGTATCTTTTTAATGTTGCAAATTTTCAATAGATGGCGCTGTATGTTGTATGATTTAAATATAAAGTTCGGTTATTTTTGGGACACACCGTGTATGAAAATTGAAAGTAATTTGTAACTAAAAGTGATCTAATTCTAACTTATTCAAGCGGTTTGGTCCGAAATCCCATTAAGCGATGAATACAGTGGTTTTAATCAGAATTTCTTTTAATAAAATATTCTGCATATAATCAAGTGCACCAAGTGTATGTGTATGTATACGTATGTGTAAATAACTATGTATATTAAAATAAAAAACTTTGTGTATTGAAATTGACTAAATTATTATTTTTTTTTCTTTCAGGTAAGCTATTGCAGATATTTTGGAATAACAATTTGCTGAAATCTTTTCATGAAAATATTAGAAGTAAGTAGTTTTAATGATATTATTTTAACAAAATAGCGTTTTGTTGTACGTCAGACAGATAAACATCTTTCAATGGTATCGTCTTTATTGAAATGCCTCAAAATTTCGGTTAATAGTAAAACACCACCCTATTTTTATAACGGTTCCGGCTGGCATTGCAGTAGCCCATTCTGTCGAACCAATTTTTCAATTATCTAATAGACTCAAATCCCAGCTACAAAGCGGTCGGTTGACATAATCTCTGATCATGTCGATGTGAGAATGAGCTTCATTGAACCTTTGCCAGGCTTCGGTTCTTAAACCAATTGGAGCGCATTTACGGCTTGGCTCCCGTGGGTCGATGCAGTACCTGCGGGTGGAAGTTGATGAAGAGGAAAACCTACACTCCGTTGGAAAGATCAGGTGGAGAGTGAACTGATTACACTTTGTATTTGCAATTGGGACCAAAAAGCGGAGAGAAAAAACGAATGCCGCGCTATTGTAGATTCTCTTAAGCGATGCTTACGCCATTGTCCGATAACGAACCGGTTTGGTGAACTCTCTGCACAAACCGAAACCACTTTGGAAGTATACTTTCAATATATCCCATTGTATTGAATATTCCTCATGTGAAAATTCCAACCGAAATGGAATCACTCTCAGTACAGTAGGTTGGGTAAGGTTATAAGAAAATGAGACCAATGGTTCTGGCATTAAATGAGGACAACGTTGACTGTTATAAGTTTGGCTTCGTAGATATTTTGGTCTATCTAGGCACCAGTAACAATGCCAGCCTTTTAATTCAAGTGAAATTCACTTTTACCAATAGCTGCTACTCTGGATTAAGTAGAGCAATTGAAAAGTAAAGTCCTCTATGGGCGAACAAAAACTGACCTCTAAATGTCGCCCATAATTCGCGTCTTGCTATAAAGTGCAGAAGCGTGGACGATAAGGGCTTCTGACGAGTCGTTTCTGGGAGTTTGTGAACGATTTACATCGAGAGTAAAAATAAGAGGCAAAATATCCCTTTCATAGAAGCTTAGTAGAGAAGAGCCCATTTCCAAGAATGGTTTCAGTTAGTTTACTTTAGCACGTTGGACAATTCAATTGGAATATCTCCTTGTGATTTAATCATTTCTTTCACTCCTTCGAAAGGAAAAAAGTTTTATTAAAAAGCACTAAATACTAATTACCAGATATACCCAAGTAGGATAGAGATGCAAGACTTTTTCCTCGGTAAGAGATGTCTGTCGTAAGAGGCGACTAAAATCCAAAAGTTCCCCCAACAGTCGAGTCTTTACACCGGAACGACCTGGATTTTAATCCGGCCAAGGGCTGTCCCTCCCACAACATTCCTAAAAAACTACTTTGAACAACTACTTTACCCCTTTATCCTAATTAATATGTGCACCTCTTACATATTTCTGTTCATGAAATTAAAAACAAAAAATTAACTAATAGCTCTTTAAGTAAAGCATGAATGTCCTTTTGCAGATTTTCCGCAACTGATGTCTTAATATCCGAATTTATGACTTTCAAGACTTCCAACACATTACAACTCTCAAGCGCACGTAATTACAAAACTTATCTTATTTCTACATGAATTCTCACCAAACTTGCTTAGAACTTTTTTCAGCCGCTCACTCTTTGTCTCTCTCTCACACTCAGAGTCTCTCTCTGCCTAAATCCCTGCAGTTACGTAATTGCCATTGCTAAGTAATTCGATGCTTTCAAACGCAAAAAAAAATAAGGAAAACGGTAACTTCAATGAGTTGCAGCGTAAGAAAGTTCTATTTGTTGTTGTGCATGTTTTGTCAACATTTTCCTTATGCTTGTATGACGAAAATTTGGGTCGACTCCAATGTTGCATTACACTTCATTACCCAAAAAAATGGGTGATCCATCTAACGCTCTGTACGCGCGGCGCGCCAAGTAGATGGGGCAGAAGGAGAATGTGAAGATTTTGGAAGGACATATGCGTGTGGAAAATAGCACGCCAACTCTCTCTCTCTCTCTCTAGTCAGTCACACTTACGGAGATGCATATAAAATTTGTCTTGCTTTACTTTACTGGTCCATTTCCATAGCAAATTCAAACAAGTACAACAAGTACAACATGACCAGCACAAAGCCATCGTGTTGCATGTAATTGTATTTGTCAATTCTTGTTTGTGTAGTCACACATAAGTTTTTTTTTTACATATTCATACAAATACATACATATGTATATATGTATATAAGACATGTGCTGTTTATTTGTATAAGTGTCGCCCGAAATCCTTGAGCTGGCGGAGAGGCTCGCCCTATCACAATGGCGCATCGCTTGAGTTGTGGCATCTTCGACGTTGCATATGTACATACACGTATATATGTATGTATAGTATGTACTCATGCATCGTTGCTGTCATATACTTGTCGCCTTCGTTTTCGTCTTTCGTTGTCGTAGCTGTCGCCATTGTCGTCTACTTCAACGCTAAGTATCTCAGCTTCTCACTGTGTCTTAATCCATTTTCGTGTTTCTACAACAACTTAGGGCTGCAACGGCACTTCGATGTTTATTTGGTAAGGAAGAAATTTTCATTTGAGCCGGAATCGCTAACTTGTAGTCGAACTTCGTTAATTGTTCGGGAAGGCAGAAATTTTAGTTTGAGACCACATATTTAGTACGCTTAAAAGTTTAATTACACACCTCCATTTCGGTTTCCACTTCGGTTCAAAATGTTAGTTCTTGCCACTAGATTCTACAGCGACTACGGTTTACATAAGTCGATGCCTGTACGATACTTACCTCCATTCCCAACGGAATATGACTTCTGATATCTCCATGATAGATTTTATATGGTTTTGATGTGGAGCAGGGTTCTATAGTGAGAGTGTTTCGATACTCATTTACTGCTCAACAGTTCAAATTTGTTTTCCAAATTTGCGAACTTTGGAACATTTCGAGCAGCAGAACAGATATTTTAAATTTTGTTGCAGCAAAATATTCGAAAAGCTTCCAACAATTCGGGCTCCTACATAAATCTCTAAATAACCGACATTGCACAGGTGTGAGAGTACTCGTTACTCAAATTTTCGAATTACTTGGAATCATTCGAACTCCAATTGAAAATATTGGAAGTTACATATGTCGGTTAAATTCTACAACTTCATTATAAAACACCTCCATTGACTATCACTGATGGTACTGTCACTAGTTTCCTTCAAATGTAGATATTTAGGATACAAAGAGTTTAATATTATTCGGATTTTTACTAATTACTTAGTGGACTTAGTGTTGCCATGGTATCTCCCCTAAACCCGATATGGCATTAAGAGATGACGTTCTTAGTATTGGATGAGTGCATAACTTCGTGCCCGATTCCGCTGGATGCCGTACGAATCGTTTGAGAGTGGCGCTCGTGAAAGAAATATATACATATTATATATCGTTGGAAAGGTGACAGTCCGAACTGTAAATCAAGCATAAAATAACTTCATTTTGATTTGAGTTGCTTAGTGAAAAGACGCATGGAAGATGAACAACGAAAAAGATCATATGCGTCATATTATGTTATACGAATTCCGCAAAGGAAAAACAGTGGGCGCTGCAACTAAAGATATTCGCGAAGTTTATTTGGACCGTGCTCCAGCACTCCGCACAATAAAGAAATGGTTCGCGAAATTTCGTTCTGGAGATTTTAACCTCGAAGATCAACCTCGCAGTGGACGGCCTTCTGAGCTTGATGACGATGTTCTAAGGACTTTAGTTGCGAATAACTCACGTATTTCGACGGAAGAGGTTGCCAGTGAACTGAACGTCAACAAATCAACTGCGTTTCGTCGTTTAAAAAAGGTTGGGTACACTTTGGAGCTCGATACATGGGTGCCACATCAGTTGAGTGAAAAGAACAAAGTGGACCGTATGTCAACAGCAATTTCTTTGCTTCGACGGATCAAAAACGAACCTTTTTTGGATCGGCTCGTGACTGGTGATGAAAAATGGGTTCTGTACAACAATGTTCAACGCAAAAGAACATGGAAACAGGCACACGAAGGGGCCGAAAGGTGGATTGCATCCGATGAAGGTACTGCTGTGCATTTGGTGGGATATCCGAGGCGTGATCTATTTTGAGCTCTTGCCAGCTGGAGAAACGATCACTGCCAACAAGTATTGTCAGCAATTGGTCGAATTGAAGAAAGCAATTGATGAAAAACGTCCGATTTTGGCCAATCGCAAAGGAGTTCTTTTCCATCATGACAACGCCAGGCCACATGTTGCAAAACCGACCCTGGCCAAACTGAAGGAGATGAATTGGGAAATCATGCCGCTACCAACTTAATAAAAAAAAAGGTGGAGGGACATACAATTTATACTAAGCCGCCTCCGAATGGCTGATGAATTTTTATGAGGAGCCTTTATTACATGCTTGACATTCCCTGCCGAGGGGAAACCGGAATTACTTAGAAAAATTAAATAAATATTTGTGTGTTGGTCGAACCAAGACTCGAACCATGGCCTTCCTTCATAGTTCAAAAATCGCTGGCGCTGTTCAAGCAATGCATGTATAACGGTGTATTTCCAGTTAAGGAAGATTGATATAAAAGTTTTTTCGCAGACGAAAAACTGATTTTGAAAATGACTTCTGACGGTTTTTGATTTAGTGTTGCATACGTGATTTTTTAACCAGACTCCGAACCTAGAAAAGTCGGATCTTTCAACTATGCACCACATCGACTTTGCAACCGTTAATGTTTTGGTTTTGGTAAATCCGCCTAAACCCTAACTTAAGCTTTCAATAGAAAATACACACATACATATGCATACGAGTATATGTGCTATGCAATCCTTTCTAACGATATTTTTCGCTTGTTTAGTAGCTGTGGAACTAACTGTGTATATTTTTGTATGTGTGTGTGTGTCTTTCAAGGAGCTTAGCTCGACGCTTATTCGCTGCAAAAATCAAAGTCCCCGTTGAAGCGTTGAAGAGCAAACAGTCTTCTACACTTTTACTTTTATTTTCACTTTTTCTGTCGCTTTTTCCCGTTTTCTTACAAATACAACCAACCACTTCTTAAAGGTTCTTAAAGATTTTCCTGATTTCTTTACAAAATATTTTTTTCTTTGTGGTATTTTTTTTTGTTTTTTTTATTTATTTTTTTTGTTTTTTTTTTGTAACATAAAAGCTTTGCTGCGGCTGTTTTTTCTTTGTCGTCCGATTTTCCTTTCAACATTTATTCTGTGGACTACATACCTACTAGTATATTTTATTTATTTATTTATTTTTCATTTGACCCACATATACATTATTTGCGTGCGTGTGTGTGAATGTGTGTATGTGTGTGTGTGTGGGCTTGCCATGCTTGCCAACTGATGGTTGATGGTTGATGGCTGATGGCTGGTGGCTGATGGTCACGACTGGGGCATTTCATTTGACGCATTTAACGAGGCGTTCTATACTCGCCAACACTCCGCCCTCTTGGCCGCCACGTTTATTCCCACATTCTTGTTGGCGATTATAATTTTTAAGCTTCACTACTAGTTGTTATTGTTTGTTATTGTTTTTAAATATTTGTTGTCGTTGCTTTTTTTGCCTTTTTGCTAGACAAACGTATAGTTTTAAATATGTTGTTGTTTTTCTAATTCTTTGTTTTACTTTGTATGTGCAATGTGTTTTTGCCTGCGGCTTTTTGCCTTCAGTCTTTGAGATCTTGTTGTTGGTTTTTTGTTGTACACTATTGCAGCAAAGCGTTTAGTGGTCGTCTTTCTGGTGGTTTTCACTTTTTGGTTTGACTAGGGTTTTTGAGCTCTTTGTCAATAGATTATGTGTTTCCTACCCTCATTTGACACTGTTTATTTTTTTAGTCTGTAATTTTGCTGTGGTTTAATTTTGTTTCTGTAGTTTTGGTTATTTAGTTGCATTTGGTTCCAGGTTGTAGCTTTTAGACTAGCCAGCAGTGATTTTCAAGTGATATTGAGGGAGCATCATTTCTCTGGTGAAGCTTCTGATGAACTTGTGATGGAGCTCGAGATTATTTAAAGAATGCTGTAAATTTCTCTCAATGGAGAGTCGATTTATTTTTTGATACGTCGGTGGGCAGTAAATCCATGGGATACACATAGCTCCTGTTTTTGCAGATCAATCCATGTTTTCTCAACGAATCCTAGGACTAAGGCATACGCAGTTGAAAGATCTCTTTGTTCCTATATGGTCATGCTGAAGTTATTACATTTTCTCTGCACGGTTCCGAGAGCGACCAGCACATGCGTCTTAAAACTGATGAATGTTACATTGTAAGGTGTGGTTGTCCCAACTGATTGACGGCAAAGCGTCAGCACAGACAAGCGAAGGCAAATGGTTGGCGACATAAATATATCAGAGATAGCTTGAGATAATATAATTATTTCTGTAAAAAAAATATAATTTGAAATAAATTCAAATAAAATAAGTAGACTGAAATTAAAAATAAAAATTTAAATGATATTTTTAAAAAAAAATAAAATAAAATAAATAAAATAAAATGAAATAACTTAAAATAAAATTAAATTAAATAAGGAAATTAAGGAAAAGTAAATTAATTAAAATAATATAAAATTAATTAATATTCTATAAATTAATATGGTATATATATGTACATAATTGCCGCTTTGTAAACGTTGAAGAAATTTTTGGCCGAGCTACTCCTCCAATTTGTGGTTTTATTTTATGGCAGAAGTAAGCTCGGAGTGGTTGACATTCCCTGCCGAGGGCCAACCGCAATTATGTTGTTGAATATTTCTGACCTGAAATAAAGTCTCCTCGTAAAAAACCATCAACCGTTCGGAGGCGGCTTATCATAAACTGTAGGCTCCTCCATTTATTTTGGGAAAACATCAAGACTCAAAACCACAAATTCCAGGAGGAGCCCGGAAATCGCTTCAGCGGTTGCAAAGCGCCAATTATATATATTTATTAAATAAACTAAAATAAAATTAAAAAAAAAATAAATTAAACTAAAAAAGAAAATAAAAGTAGAAAATTATGTTAACCAAAATAAAATGAAGTCAAATACACGAATATAAAAAACGATGAAATCAAATAATAAAACATAATAAAACAAAATAAAATAAACTAAAATAAAATGAAATAAAATAAAATAAAGTTAAATAAAATTAAATTTAAATTGATTGAAATAAAATAAAGGACGAAATAAACATAAAATCAAACTAAATAAAATAAAAATTATTTTAATCAAATATCATACAATAAATTAAAATTGAAATAGTTTTAAAAATTATTCATAAAAATGTAAATTATTTCAAATTATATCAATTAAACTTAAATAATGTATTACTTTTAAAAAATTAAATAAAAAAAAAACAAAACCTACCTGTAAGTTAATTAAAAAAAAGAATTAAATTAATTTTAATAATATAAATTAAAATTAAATTATGGTATATTAATTAAAATTGAGTAAATGAAATGAAAGTTAAAAATAAAATAATTATACAATACATAGGTATATGTATGTACGAGTATGTATATTACCCAAGAAAAACAAATTCTTATGTTCCTAAAAGCATCGAAAACTGCATAATTTCACAAAAAAGTTACGCCATTAAATTTCAAAAGTTTTGTCGTACTTTCCATTTGCTTGCATTTTCGTTGTAAATTCGTTCTTAATTACTTCATTTCTTATAACTCTTACAGCGAAAATATGTTGGCCGCCTGCCTATTTGGTTATACACTCTCAGTTATTGTATTGTAGTACATATTGCGGGCGTTTATGGATAATTCAATGCGAGAGCGTAAGCAAAAATGTCGGAAATTTGTACTAGTAAATTTTAATGCCTTAATGACGTCGCTTTACTACACACACGCACACACACACACACACACAATACACACTTGTGAGTTGGTAGTGGCTTCGTGTAATGTGTGTGTGAATTGCGGAGGTAGCATTTTGTGCTTTTCAGTTCTTTTGCATTGCACTCTCGCTAAATTTTTTGATGCTCTCAAGTATGCACTACGAATACAACACAACAGCAGCAGCGGTGGCGGCGACGGCGGCGGCGGCAGTAGTAGGACGCTGAGCAATTAATACGTTTTCCACTTGACTTGTCTGACCAGTTTTCATACTAATTACGTATGGGGCCACTGCTGCTGCCTCATTCACTCACTCACTGTGTGGCCATAAAAAATTATTGTGGTGACATTTGGTTTCCTCCGCTATTAATAACTGCACATTTAATCTCGTGAATGAGCGAGTCCTATTTAACTGACTACATACATTTATACTACAATATATATGTATATGTACGACTATGTACTATTGTATTTTAACTTCGGATTTTTTATTTTTACTGAATTCATAGTAAATTTATGGGGGCAATTATTACTACTATTGGAGAAATATTTTTTGAATTTTACTAATTATGAAATTATTACCGTAAAATAATTTATTTTTTTCAAATATAAATTTACCTCATGGTAAAAAAAATTTGGAAAAAAGTCAGTAACTTTGAAAAATAGTTTGGAGGAGACGAGCGAACGCTATTGATTAAGCAATGCTATAGAATTCATTTAAAATGAAAATAAAATTGTGCCTGTGGGGCGAAAGGTTCATGTTCTTTCCAAGTCCTTAAAGTGAGATAAATTTTTAAAAGACATACAAAATAGTTTGCGGGCAAAGCTTTTCAAGTCGAATCTTGACTACTCTTATCTAATCCGGATATCCTTACCAACAAAAGTTTACATTTCCGCGCGATGAAAAAAATGGTTTGTAAGAAAGTTGAAAAAAACAAAAGTACAATTTTATTTAAAAATTCATGAAAAATTTGCCTTCGAAGCTCGTTTTAGTAAACCCAAATATGGAATTAAAAGAGTTCGTAGCAGCTCGTGAACGGCCAAATCAAACCAATTTGCGAATTCCTCCAAGCCTCGGTTCCTGTCATTAACTCTAAAAATTACTTCGAAGCTCAGTTGTGCGTTACGGTACTAAGAGACGGCCATGCTCGAAAATATCGTATACCTTTAGAAAGCATGCCTCTGAAGCACGGATTGCATACGGTCTAACCTTGGATGAGTAAGCATTAAGTTCATCATAGATTTTTGAAGGCTTTAAGAAGAGCTCAAAGAAGCTCACGCCTCGGATAGTGAACGAGAGCAAGACGAAATATCTTCTGTCATCAATCAAACAGTCATCGTATTCGCGACTCGGCTCCCACGTCACTGTTGACACTCTTTACTTCGAAGTCGTAGTTAACTTTGTCTATCTTGAAACCAGTATTAACACCATCGTAAATGTTAGCCTAAAAATCCAGCCCAGAATCACTCTTGCCAACAGGTTCTACTTTGGACTGAGTTAAGTAAAGTAAAGTCCTCTCTCGACGAACGAAGACCAAACTCCACAAGTCGTTCGTCATTCAAATCCTGCTTTATGGTGCGGAAGTATGGACGATGACAACATGTAATGAGTCGGCGTTAGGTGTTTTCGAGAGAAAGGTTTTGCGTAAAATTTACGGTCCTCTACGAGTTGGGAACGGCGAATACCGCGACCGATGGAACAATGAATCAAAAGACAGCGGCTGCGCTAGCTAGATGATGTTGTCCGGATAGATAAGAATACGCCAGCTTTTGAGGTTTTCGAAGCAATACCCTTCGGTGGAAGCAGAGGAAGAGGAAGATCTCTACTAAGTTGGAAAGACCAGGTAGAAAATGAATAGCACAATGTTGTTAACTCGGCTGTAATCGCGTAAGCGGTGTCATACGCCTTCACCTCAGAGGTCCAACGCTCGCTCAGAACGAACTTCTTTTTCTGAATTTCCAACTGGGTCTCCACCTCATTACCCGTCTAGACCGAGCATATTAGTCCGTAACGTGTATGTCAAGGTACTTGCACGTATTTTTCACTTACAATTTAGCACTCGCGCTGTCCGCGCTTAATGTGTGTCACCTTAACCGCAAACTTTTGTTGTCCACCATCTAGTGTAGGTGAGTAGTACGTGTATGTGTGTGCTGTAAGCTGAAAACAAGCGCACAACCCGTCGAGTAGCGTTAAATTTGTAACGTCGCTTGTGCCAGGGCCATGAAACTTTGTCGCTTGCACGTGAAATGCACAAAACGGACCTAATTTTCGCGCAGCTGGGTCAACGCAATGCTTGCTTTGGGCGCACACACACACACGACATAAATGCACACAAAGACAAACCACACCCTGTGGACAATTATTTTGCATAAATTTTCTAACAAATTGTTGTTGTCATTGCGCTTAGACATTCGTGTGGTTTAACTGAGCTGCGACCAGCGGAAGTAGTGGGTGTGTGGGTGTGTGAGGGGGGGGGTTCAGCTTAGACTATGCAAATTTGTGGCACTAGTGAGTCGCTGAATGAATGAATGAACGGTCGGCTGGAAACGCGAAGCAGTGAGCTCGAATAGTCGTCAACGGTTATCGTCGTTGTCGCGTCCATGGTCACTAGCTCGCCAACGAACCAACCAACGAACCAGTCAGGCAAGTGCACATGCAACATCGAAGCATAAAACTTTTCTACTTCACTTTACTTAAGTGAATTTGGTTTGTAGCGCATTTGTGGAAATTCAGGTACGTACGTATGTACGTATGTAGGGTAGCGCTGAGTGTATGGGCGTGGGCAGGTTAAGCGTTTTCTAACAAGTACACGTGTGTGCAGATGTGTGTGCGTGGCATTTGCGTGAGTGCTGACACTTTTGAGCTTTGGTGGCGTAGCACTTTAGGACCGGAAACGGGTTATGTAGCAAGAAAAATAAAAGTTCGTACCAAGAATAACTGAAAAGTTAGGAAATAAGCAACAGATACTGATATGAAGGGACGCTTGTGGTAAAGCGGATGTGCCTTGAGGTATCTTTACACGAAAAACATGAAAAAACATGGGCTTGTGGAATTAAGAGACTTAAAGTTTAAAAACGCATCCGAACCGAAATACACTCGGAGGTATTGACATTCGCGGTGGGGGTGGCAGCGTTTTTAGATTTTAGTTCGACAAGAACGCAGACTTATTACTCTCGGACTCTTCCTTTGCAGTCCACTAGACTAATAACGGCTCGGTAAGGTGCGGAACTTCAGATGCGGTACAGAATCTGTTTGTACAAAAGTATAGCTTTGCGGGAGCTCCTCTTCGTGCTGTTGAAGCCAAGGTTGAATCAATACGAACGATAAAAAACAGCGTGGTACGTCAATCAACCGACGAATGGTTGAGATTCCAAAAAATATAATTCCATATTACGTGACATTTGCTACGTTCGTGGATAACGTGATCCAAAGAACATATTTCTACGTAACGACTTATACGTTCACGGACGCTGGAGCTAAAAAAATTTCGCAAATCGATGACAAGATCCGTAATGTTACCTTCTAAGGTAAATGGATTTAGATCGCCTCTGAGCAATTCTCATTATCACCGGGGTTGAAGACCCCAGCAGTCGTCAATCAATGGTACTCATAAAGAAACTCATAAAGATTAAACAAGTGGTTCCGCAGGGTGCAGTCCTCTCCCCACTGCTGTTTAACTTTTATATCTCGAAACTCCCTCTTCCACCGGAAGATCTTTCACTGTACTCATATGCCGACGTTTGTTCGATATTGGCTACCGTAGGGAACACCCCAACAGATACTTATTAGAAGCTGAACAATCAACCAGGCAAATCAGAAAGGGAGTACTTGACCTAAAGGAGTGCATTTAGCATCACCCACAACAACCGCTGAACAGGACGGCTTACCGATTGGCATTAAAGGCCATTCACTGAGAGTCCGCTAACACCTTTCTGAACTCTCTTCCAGTGATTGGCATTCTCGAAGTCAAACCACCACCTATTACAGACGAAGAGCTCGAGCTGACTCGAGAGCTTAGCGTAATACTGGCACAACTTAGATCTAGACATTGTAGTAGACTAAAATCCTACTTACCCAGAGACGACCCCGTCATACCCAACGAACGTCCTGCATGCAATGAGTCTCCCCTTCCCTTCGAAACAGCTCGTTTCTTGGACCTCCCGATAACAAAGACTGATTTTGCTTCCTCCTAAACGGAGGGCAAAGCGCTATAACAAGATGACAGGATCCCGGAAAGCACTCATATAGTATATCCAAGACATTAAAGGTGTATCGTGCATGTGTCAAACATTTCGAGTTTTTCTATCTGGAAATAACCAACCAGGCTGACATTTTTGTGCTTAAACATGGTACTACAGAGCCTCGGACCCTCGGAATCTCGGACCCTCGCAAATCGGTCGGCCACACAACTAATTTGGAGAGGAGAATCGTCATCCTTAACCCTGGCGATGAAATGGTCGTTAACATCAAGACGTGGACGGCATCGTTAGTCTTATTGTGCTTACATTTAAATACCTAAATATTGAACTTAAGTGTAAAATTTATATTCCATCAACATTTTCCAACACCACTGTGATCTAATACCAAACAACTCTTTCGTGTTCTCTGCCATCGGCAAAATGAGCTTGTACTTTTTTATACTGCCGTTCGGTTGCGTGTGTGTACGAGTATATGCTTGTAGCCAAAGCCAGCTGATGTTGATGCTGATGGTAGTTGTAGGATGTCGAGCGGAAGTGACTGAAAGAATACACCGCACACGCTAGACTGCCTTGAACTATAAATGATCCAACAACTCACAGCGAGCGTGCGAACGAGTGAACTTTTTTTACGCGATGCGGTTGCTTGGCCATACTGGCAACCAACAGACAGTAAAAACGCGACCACAGCGTGCTGTGGCGTTGTGACGCTGACAGACAGTCATATGATTATTATGATGAAACGTTGATGATGGTGTTAATGATGATGTTGGTTAATCATACAGCTGAGGTGATATAATATTCATAATCATGCATTTGCTTATCGAGGTGCGAAAAGTATTTTAAACGAACCATTCGTTGCTCTGACGGCTGTCATGAAACGCCCTACGAATTAAATGAATAAATATGTGTATAAGTATGGCTACAAAAAGTTTGTTCGCTCAAAGGTTGGTTGGGAATTGGTGCCTATACATGAGACTGTCAATTGTCACAGCTCAATGGTACTCTCAAAAAATCGTATCGTGTTTCGGATACCGGCCTTAAAAGCCCTAGAATATGTTACAGTAAACTCGAAAACCATAGAGAACTCCCTCAGATTACTTAACGTGTTGGCTAAGCATCTTTGAATCTGGTATGGGTGCCTGGACACAGCAACATATCGGGTAATGAGATGGCGGGCGAGCTTGCAAGGAAGGACACTTCCCTTCAACTTTCGGCTTCATGGAAGAGTTTGGACAAGCCGTTCAACACCAGTAAGCTCAATATGAAAGAGTTATTCAATAAAGGCGTTAACTCAAGGGGGAGAAGTCTCAATGCGTGTAATTCGTCCAGGACAATATGGTCAGAATGGAACAGAAGAGGATCACGGGCTGAAAAGAAAGGCGATATTTATATTTAAAGGTCTTTTTACAGAGCATATTCTATTAGGCTGACACACAGAGAGGTTGGGCTAAAGTTTCAGACAAGAAGGGAAAACCTTAAAGTACTTTCTCTGCGATTGCCCTGCACTTTGGAGGAGTAGGATAAAGTCTCTAGGGGTGGCAACCTTTGGAGACTCAAGCGAGATAACGCGGGCTAAAATGTGGCCACTGTTCAGTTTTACAAACTCCACACATTGGTTTTATTAACGGGTGGGAGTTATTAGGATCCTCAGTGGTATCACCCGTTTGAGGTCTAGGTGAGCTAATGCCCGGCAACCACTTCATCCAACCAAGGTTTGGTCTAAGTGAATTCATTACTAAAGAATTTAAGCGAGATATGTTGTGCACCAATCTCTTTGAATGCGATGCTCAGATCCTGAACAAAGTTTGACACCCATAACAATATCAGATCGCTCGAATGTGCGCCAAAAAGTACTGTATAAGAATATGGATCAAACCGAGAATTCCTTTTATGAAAGCAGAGAGCACATTTCTGAAAGTGACTCTCAAAATGTTTAATATGAATTTAATACTGTGCGGATCTTGGCGTAAAAGTTGGAATACTAAGCTTTAATGAGCAATCCTCCGCAAAATTTACAACAAGAACCAGAGCCTAGCTAGGCCACCACCATATTACGAAGTTGTTTGAAAGTCAGTCAGTTGTTTATAGAATGAGAAGTCCATCCTACTCCATTTTTCTATGGTATCCATAATTAGTTCGATCCATTAAAAAAACAAAAAGATAAATTTATGGAAAAAATCTCCTTGGGAGCCTGTCTTTTATAGAATCCAGAATTTATGGTGGGAACACTTCTCTAGCCCTCTGAATGGCATTGATAGTAAAATACCCAGAGATAGCGAATTCAAGACAGATGAAATATATGTGCCACCATCCGACTATGATTAAGGCCCAATAATACATAATTGCCAGTCTGAAAAGCAACAAAGCGGCGGGAGGGAGCCATTGGTCTACCAGCTGAGCCCTTCATGCGGGCGAAGAACTGATAAAGTGCATGCTACAGCTTCTTTTGTAAAATATGATCAGATGAAAGCAAGTTGAGTACGCTCTGCCCTATATCTATAAAAACAGTGAAATTTACAGTTTTTCTGACTTAGTCATCTACCGTTCTACTGACGCTGAACCTGACCGAGCTGTTCAATGTTGAAGACAAGGTGACACTTTGTCGTCTCGCTTATTGAACTTAATATTATAAATATAATTGGAGCTGAAACGATTTTCGACTGAGCTCCTCCTCCAATTTGTGGTGTGCGTCTTGTTTGCTTTCCCACAAATGAGAGCACCTACAATTTATTCTTAGCCGCCTCCGAACGGCTGATTGATTTTTATAAAGAGCTTTTATTTCAGATCGGAAATACGCGCGGCGGGCTTGACATTCCCTACCGAAGGGTGACCGCAATTATAATAAATATATTGTTTTAGATGTTGGTCGAACCAGGACTTGGCCCTTGGCCTTCCGTATGTCTGTACGCAATTCTAACCACTCAGCCGGAAAAACAAATACGAGCTGCAGAACTCAACAACCACGTCGTTAGCTCTGATTTAACCAGATTGAGAGAGAGAGAGAAAGGTATTTCGAAAGATGTTTGTACATTTACGTTATAGTGACGGCGAATACAGCTCTGAATGTACCCGGAAAGCCGTCCTTCGTTAGAAGGATCTGGTGGAAAAAGACCTGACTTCACTTAGGGTTTCCAATTGCCGCCGAACATCGACTACCGTGGTACTGTTTACTCGGCTAAAATCTTGTTAGCGAGGAAGAAGAAGAAACACATACGGCCTGCTCATACTTTGCCTAAAATCATTCCGTTTCTAAACTGATTTAAACCGCAGCGAGACATACTCAGCCGAGGCTAGGTCTTCCTTAATTCATACTTGCAACAATTCGTCGCTGCTCTTTATTTTATTTTATTTTTTCATTTATATTGTGCTCGCATTCAGAATTTAATATTAATATTTCTCCATCATTTTATTTTCATATTCATCAAATTTCATATTAATTTCAGTTATGAATGGAATGAAAATGTTGCAAAAGTTTTTCCTCGACATTCTGCAGTGCGTGCGGCTGCTTATAGTATATATACGAGTATATGCATATGTTCAGGTGTGAGTTTGTTCATTGAGTTCGTTCATGAATGGAAAATGTTAATTTGCTCTGTTGCACTATATTTTCTATGCGTAATTAACTGCCTGAATGATGCACACTTTATCTATAAATTTAAATGCAGCGCTGCACTGCTGCATATATATATGTGTGTGTATGTGTGTGTGTAGTTTCAAGTTGAGTGTCTGATTGACTACGCACCTACAAAGTGTCTATGTACTAGTGAACTTTCCTCAGCAAGTGAGCGTTGGCTTTATTGAATGAATGACTGAGTGAATGAATGAATGAATGAACATGCCTTACACCTGCTGGGCACTACCAGCTTCCAGTTAACAATCTTCGGCTCACACACACACACACACACGCGAACATTTGAATGAAATTTAATTATTCTCATTATAATGTTGCAACAAGCTTTTTGTAGCTACTATTTTTTGTTTTTGTTTTTGTTTTTCCACATCAACAGTTGATGACTCGAGTTACAGCAACAGCAGCAGCAGCAACATTTTTCATGAATGACGTGAGCCATTTGCCATTTACAAAAGCCGTTGGCGCATTTGACGTTAACGCTGATTTTGACGTTTATGATGAGCATCTGTATATATGTATATATATATATTGCACATACATATATGCACTGGCTTTTTTTTTTTTGAACACACTTTGCATGCCTTGCTTTTAGCGACTATTCAAGTGTTCGCGTGAGTTTTGAGGTGTGAAATGAGTTGGTTCACACTTATGTACACGTATATGTATGTGTATCTACATGTACGTTGTTTGTATTTGTTTATATTATTATTTACATGTAATTACAGCTATACAAAGGTATGTAAAATGTAAGTAGGTGTTTAAACGTTTTTGCTTTGCAGGTGATAAATCCATACATATGTATGTATGTAATATGTACGACGAGTATGTATGTACAATAGTTATGCGTCATCAGTTAAGTAGATTTTTATTTTTATTTTAATTTTTTTTTGTTTGCAAATAATATTGCACACTCATTTATTTATTGATACCACCTATCGACTGCTATAGTATGTTTGTATGATTTTTATCACTCAAATGTTATTACGAGTTTTATTATTTTTTATCAAAAAAATAATAATAATAAAAATAATAATTATGGTGTTGTTTTATACACCATAATAATAATAATAAAAATAATAATTATGGTGTTGTTTTACACGTGTATACTATGTATTCGTTAATATATACATGTTTCTATGTTTGTATTTTTTATTAATAATGTGTATGTATTAATTTTGTTTTTGCATGAGTAATTTTATGAAAGTTTAATCTCTTTTGTACGTATCGGATTTCATTTCCACTTAAATATTTTTTTTTATTTATAATTTTTTAAAGCTCTGATAAGTATCTTAAATCATAATCGCTTTTGGAAAATGTTGGAATTCGATGTATACATATATATTTTTGTTTACAAACCTTCTAAAATATTTTCCATTGGATATCATGATTAGTTTGGGGCTAACTTTTGCTCAGTAAGGTATGCCTGCTATTTGTTTATTTTTTATTCATTCTGTATTTTTTGTTAAATCATAATTTATAGCCGAATTATATTCTCTCGGTATACTGCTTAAAAATGTTTAATTTTGATAAAAATGGCGTGGTGGAAATTAAAATAAAAAAACAAGAAGGAAGCGCTGTTTTTGGCCATATAATTGGCGCTTTGTAATCGCTAAAGCGAATTTTGATCGATTTAATTGTTGTGTGAGCCTTGATGTTTTACCAAGAACTACAATTCGTTTTAAGCCTCCTCCTTCGAACTGTGGCTTAACCACTAGGCTATTGCGGACGTAAAATATAAAGTAATTAAATGAGTCTCAATATGATCCTCTTCCTTATACTAGACGTTTGAAACTAATTCTTACCAATTCTAGGCAAATGCTTGGTGTAATTTTCATGATTAAAATAATGACAGACTCAATCACTCTCTTCTCAGGTCTCTCCTTTCTTCTAAATCAATTTCATTGTTCCGTTTAAAACATCCGCATATTTTTGCCCCTTATTACTAAAAATTGGTATAACAAATTTTGACATATCTGACTCGCTTAAGGAAAAAATGTTATCAACTCTAAAGAAATTATTATGAGTATACTTGAATTAATTAATGTTTTAGTTCTCAACACTTAATAAACTTCTGCTTATCGTGACTTGGTCTTAATGTCAACAAAAAAAAACCTACCCTGGTGCGGATAGGTGGGAAACCGTTGGGAATAATAACAAAACAAAAATCCTGGAAGTTATCCTCGACATCAGGGCAATTAAATTACTAACAAATAGCGCCTTAAAGCCATTTGCAGTCGGATATAGTCCGCTGGCTATTAATATCAATGCTACTGGGAGTATGGAACCTTCTGTCAGATGCAAGTCATCTCTATATCTAAAGCGAAGGGTCTAAATATGAGAAGCAGCATTTTCCTGCGCTCTGCCTTCCGAGCAAAGACTGCTAACATTACTGTAGGTGCCAAATCGTGTTATCACGGGTAAATAAATTAACAATCACTTGGGTCTCAGCCCACGCGGATGTACTGGAAATGCTGAACAAAGTTCCCAACATACCCTCTCAACCAACCAAATCACTTCATAAGTTTATTCTACACACTTAAGGAAATGTTTCCCTGAGAACTTACCCGCTCATCGCCATCGCATTCTTGGCAGTCTTTTCAAATTAAAACAAAAATGTCAGAGATGCAACAAGTCAATCATTTTACTTTTTGAAATAGTATCTCCATAGCTGTATTCAGTTAGTACAACGTTTTTCCAATTTTCATATTTTCCTTCAGCCCCTCCTACTTTGTTGTTTTTAAGCGAGTAATCTCTATTTCGATTGGGAATTCGGGCTCACCATCGCCGGTTTTTTCATTTTCACTGCCGTTCAGCAGTCTGGAGAAGTGTTCCCTCCTTAAGTTAAGTCACTAGATCACCCATCTGGGTCCTACAAGAGTTTGCTCCGGTCTTGAAACCTTTCGTAAGTCGCCTTGTCGGTCAGCTTCTTAAGCTCTTACACACGCATTCCGGCCTCTTTCTTTTTTATCTACATATGCGTCTTGTTTCCTGCGAAACTCTTACCGCCCAGCCATTTATTCTGGTTTGGAAACAAAAAATGGGCGCAGAGGACTGAATCTGGAGCAGTTTTTAGCCCTATTTATGAAATTTTGCCATGGTGACTAAACACGTGTGCACCCGTGCCTTATGCTGATAGAAGAGCATTTTTTCCGTCCAGTGTGTTTCTTCTACTTCAAATCGATATCGCATCTGTTCAAAAGTTCTGCAAAATATTCGCCGGTGATCGTTTTACCCTTTTCAAAGTAATCAATGCGAATGACACCTCTTTGGCCTTCTTTGCTGGATGTTCACCCGAAAAAAACCCATTGTTATGGTGGATCCATACCGTCTACCGTCACGAAACGGCGCAAAAAATTATTTGGATTGTAGTTGAACATCACCAAATACCTACTTCTTTGATCTGGTTATACAGTTACGTTTATGGTCGGATGTGAACGATCGTATCCATCGTAAATCACTTCTTAACAATTGAAATTGAAATTCACGAGTTCACCTGCTTTCAGTGCCTGGCAAACACAATGTAAATGGCGCAGCTTGCTCAAAATTTTACAGCAGTCTGTTATTCGATAACAGTTGATGGGAGCAGTGTTGTATTTACAGTAGCTGCGCGGCAAATTCAACAAGTCACTGACTTATGCAACAGTTCTCGGGTGTGATTATTATTTTTAAGAATATAGTATATATCTATGGATTATAATATCTACATATATGCATATTTGCAGTGATTTCATTAATTTTTGTTTTTTATTATTCATATTTGCAGATGCAGTGACTCTTTCTACAAACAGTGGTAAGTCAACCATTTCGATCAGCTTTCTTTCTACAATAAAATTAATTAATTATTCAAAGCTGTTTGCAAATATATTTTGTTTTTATTTTAATACTTTCCGGTGTCTTCTTATAAATTTCTTTTAAATTATTGTTTTTTAAAATACTTAAAAGTTTAAGTAAGAAAAAATAGACTGATTTTTTTATATGCTTTTATAGAATAATTTAATTATAGAATAATAGCAACTGGCTTTCAAATGTCATATTTTATGGCTTATTAATATCGAAAAAGAAATTTTTTTTTGCATAAATTTATTTATTATTTATTTGTGTATTGTTGTTCAATTTCGATTTTGTATAAAATATTTTTTTAATAATTTACTAAAATAAATATATTTAATATAAATACCACTAGCAGTTTGGTATGATATAACCCAAGCACAAGGGATTTTATCATGACACATTAAGAAAATATTAATAATTAAATATGAATAAAAAATTTTCAAACATTTCTTTAATTAAAGTTCTTAAAAATAACCTAATTTAATTTGTATGTTAACATTCAAAGTCAAAGTCAAGCCGAAATGGGTAATAATGTTACACATTTTCAAAATTTACACGTTCACAGAAGGAGGGTCCGAAAACAGCTTCCAACATAGATACAGCATTTCGCATAAACTAGGACACCCTCAGCAGAGCTTCTCCTCCAATTTACGGTGTTATCTTATTCTCCAAATGGGCGCTGGATTTCTATGAGAAGCTTTGATTTCATGTCAGAAATACACTAGACTCTCAGGAGAGTGGCGATCAAAATTGAAAAAATTGAAATTGAAAAAATTAGTTTTCCTTAATTTTATATGTTTGGTCAGACCAGTACTTGAACTCTGACCCTCAAAATCTTAGTACGCAATGCTAACCACTCGGCTATTGCGGACTTTCTTATTGTATGCAAATTAAAACATAAGTAGCGATAAACTGGCATTTACATGAATATGTACTTAACAATAACAACAAATATGCTTTCACAATTCACATTCAGGACACACAAATTCTTTTATATTCTCTATACCTACAGACATACGTGTAAATATATACTATATAGACATACATATTTAGGTATTTATCTATGCACTTATGTACATATATTTTATATTTGCATACATTTTAAATAAAAATCATTTAAAAATATTTTTCTTGTATGAAAAAAAATCATTTACACATACGAATATGTACATACGTGTAAGTATGTATAGATGTTTCACTCTTATATTTTTCAATTTTGCTAATGGCTGCTGAATAATGACATATTTATTTGATTTAATTCGATTGCGCTGTAAGGAAGGTCTTAACTTATGAAAATGCAAAAAAAAAAATATATAAAAATAAAAATAAATAAAAATATGAAAGACTGTATGCAATAAGCTAGTTCGCCTTAAAATTGAACTGTTTGCTTTGGCATTACCTGGAGGTACAATAATGCAAAAATAATTATTATTTTGTTCTTCGTCGTTTGCAAACGAATGGGATGGTTTTCCGAAACACTTTACAGTTTACAGCGCCATCTATCGGACTAAGGGCAGTTGAATGTTATTTGCTCATGGGTAGATACGGACGGCTAGCTGCTCTTTTATAACCTATATACCATCTTCAACCTTCCTAACTGTCTTCAGATTCATACCAAAGTTAAAGCCGAGAGGGCTAATGGCTTATCAGCCCAGCTATTCAACTAGGTTGGCGAAGAACTGATAAGGTGCTTGCATCAGCTTTTTTGCAAAACAAGGTCGTATGAAAGCATGCCCGGCGATTGGAACCAATCCACAAATTGGGGGATTCCAATGTATGTGGCTATGTCTGAGTTTTATATACGGCTTACGGCTGTATCGGAAAGGACCTCTCTGAGCCGTTTGCTATCTTTATCGCGTGATTTCTTTTATTTAATGCTGTATAAAATAATACGAGCTGCTGATTAGAGAATATACAATATTCTATACGAGTATATGGTAAAGGGGCTGGCGTACGACATCATTGCCTTCTCCAGACTGGATAAGAAAGCGAAACGTACTAGTCTGGTAGTGAACGAAAACAAACCGAAATATCTCTTGTCATCAAACTAACAGTCTAAGTAATAGCGATTTGCTCCCACGTCACTGTTGACAGTCATAACTTTGAAGTCGTAGATAAATTCGTCTATCTTGGAATCATGATTAACACCAACAAAAATGTAAGACTGGAAGTCCAGCGCAGAATCCATCTTGTCCACTGGTGTTACTTTGTACTAAGCAAGCAATTGAAAAGTCAGACCTTCTCTTGACGAACAAGTCGCTCATCATTCCCGTCCTGCTAGGTGGTACAGTGCCATGGGCGATGACAACATCTGTTGAGTCAGTGTTAGGGGAATGGTCCGCGCGAACAGCGAATACCACATGTGCTGTATGAGATATACGGCAACACTGAGACATAGTTCAGCTAATCAGGAGACAGCGGTTGCTCTGGCTAGGTAATGTCGTCAAGATGGATAAGAATGCTTCAGCTTTGAAAGTTTTCAATGCAGTACTCGCCGGTGAAAGCAGAGGAAGACGGAGAACTCAACTCCTTCGTTAGAAAGACCAGGTGGAGAAGGAGAGGGTTTTCAACTTTGGCAACCCGTCAAAGCGGGTCATTAAAGTTTAACGTCAGACCACGTTTCTTTATCTTTCTTAGAGAACTACGGCCCGAGAAAATTCAGTAAAAATTCCAATATTCTCATAGAAATTTCTTGTACATATTTTCGTAATGGCTTTTGATTTACATGCATTTCAGTCTCTCACTTGCGCGTGTCTTAAAAAATATTCCGATACTTTCCCCACACTCTCTACAGCTCCCGCCCGTTGGGCACGTTGCGTCAACATGAACTTTTTTATTTATATTAATTATTAATCATGAGCGTATCGAATAATTATGGGCGAAAATACACATGTGTGTATGTATGAGTACTGTTTATACTGAAATTAGATTATGCCCAATATTGCATTAATTAATTATGTTTCGCTATTTTCTTTGTTTTTTTTTTTTGTATTTATTTTCGTGGTTGCCACATACAAACCAATTGGCGAAAATTTCTACTCAATTGCCTGAGGTTCAAATTTGTGTATCGGTATTCTCTTTCTCTGTTGCCATTCGCACAGCTTGTTGTTTATTTTTGGTTTTTTTAATAAAACAATATTTAATGATATTAATTAATGTGACACCAAAGGCAATTTGTTGTTGCCGGCTGCTGACTGCTGTTTGCTGCTTTGGTTTTTATTTTCGAACTTTTTTCGCCTAGATTTTGTAGTTTTTTTTTTTGCTTTGTTGTATTTGATATTTTGATATAGTGTTGATTTAATTTAATTATTACTAGTTTTTGTTAATTTATTTTACAGATTTAATTGCTCGCATTGGTGCCAATTTATTTGACTTTGCATTTCCGCTCTCTGAAGCGATAAACTAATAAATATGTATATGTCTGTCTATGTGTGTTTCGAAATACACAAATCCCTGCCTACATAGGAATACATTTGGCATACAAACATACATACGTGTGTATATACATATGTAAATAGGCAAAATATTTGTGTAAAAGCAATATAGAAAAATGAAATTTTAAAACTATTTGCTCGTACATAGCATGACTGTGTGTTTATACATACATACATACTCGTTTCTAGTACATGTGCAAAAAAAATGTGTGTAGGTTGGTAGCGGCGGCATTGGCGGTGCAAGTGTTGTTTTTTTTTTGCCATTAAATGTAATAATTTCCGCCTGGTTAAATCCATTTTTGTCTATGTGTGGCAACATATTTAAAGTAAAAAATAAAAATTGTTAATTAAAAACATAAAAACTGAGAAAGCTTCGCTGGATTTTCTTGGTTGTTTTGGGTAGGCTTTCTGTGCTTCCCCCCTTATCACGCTATGCTTTTGAGAATACAGGTTGGTTGAAAAGTTTCTACGCTCACCATGAAATAGCACTACCAGCTCCAAATTTTTTGACTCAAGCTGGCACATCTGTCGTCAGAACACATGCAAAGTTACAAGCTCTTCTGTCAATTCATTCTTTGTTTAACAATTCAACAAAAACTGGATAGAAAACAAAACTCTCAGCATAATTTGAAGCGTTTTAAGCACAATAAAACCGATTTCTTGTGTCGTTTTATAACTATGGATAAGACTTGGATCTACCACCATGATCCTAAATTGAAGCGAGAACCTTTACAGTGGACTGAAGCTGGAAAAGGTTATGTATGGCATCCGTTTTTTGGCATGCAAAAGGAATTTGGTTGAGGTAAAACAATCAACTCTGAAAATTTGTGCAGCCTTTTGGATCAGCTGACTGAGAAAAATCGTAAGAAAAGACCAGGTAGTGAACCAACTCTTCATCTTCAATGACATAATAATATATGTACATATGTATGTAGGAATATAGATAATTCTGCTTAATAATCCTCCAGTTTGTGTTGAGCGTCTTACTGTCTTCTCCAACATATGTATGGACCTACGATTTAATTTGAGCCGCCTCCGCACGGCGGATGGATTTTGATGAGAAGATGATGACATTCCCTGTGAAGAGGACCCTCCCATGACATTTTTTTTTTTGTTTTTTGCGGGTGAGGAGAAGAAAAATGCCTACCGCATCATCATTGTGTCGCCATATCAATGGTATGTGCCACTTGCAGGTCACTAAAAAACTCTCCTCTAGGGAACCGTCGCCAACCCTGGAACCGCTTTCGCTTTACATCAATGTGGCGTTCCATTTTTCTCATAGTGAGATTACATCTCGCCACCTGCGTCCAGGTCCCGCTTTTTCGCTCGTAATACTTATTCTGCGAACTCCCTTACATTTACCCAGTTTGCATCGCTTTGTAGCATAATTGAGGCATTGTTATCTACTCTTAGTTCTCCAACTGTGTTTTCAAGTCTGATTCTCGCGTCTTGCCAGCGGGTGCATTGAAAGATTGTATGCTCGGCGTCATCTTCGTCGGCATCATCTTCGTCGGCATCGTTATAGATACATGACGGATCTTCAGCTTTCCCTCTATTATGCAGATACATATTTCCTGAAGTATCCGTGTCCAGACAACATTTGGGTAATGTAGTAGTTTACTTCCCCGAATTTTCTAGTTGTCCACATTCTGACGCCTGCTATTAATCCATGAATTCCTTCTTCCCATCGGGCTTGCCAATGGTTCAAGGTTTCTTTCCTTATATCCTCTTTGTTTGTATTGACAGTGCATCCTTGGTTCCTCATATTTTTGAGCGTCCAGATTCTTTTCTTTTCGGCTGCCAATAGGTCGATGGGAACGCTTCCGCTTATTACAGCTATAGCTTCCCCTGATACTGTGCGGTATGCCGACGCTATCTTCAAAGCTGCTGTGCGGTATACTTTGGCCAGTACCATTCGCCTATTTTTCTTCTTGAGCGAGTCCGCCCATAGCTCGGCTCCATAAAGTAAGATGTTAAGGGTTGCCGCCATGATGAGCTTTCTTTTTTTTTGTGTTGGACCTCCTATGTTAGCCATTAGTCTACTAAGCTGGGAAGTGACTTTGGAGGCTTTCACTGCGGCATGCTGTATTTGTGCCCACTAGCTCAGTCTAGGGTCTAGTCTTACACCCAGATAGTTAACAACTCTTCTTGACCTCAGCGTATCCGCGGTTGTGTGCATGTCTACTTCCAGAGGTATGTGCTTCATTGTTAATAGCAGCAACTCGGTTTTTTCTGTTGCAAGTTTGAGACCGCGTTGGTCAAGCCACATTTTTGTTCTAATCATTACTTGATTTAACTTCCTGCGTGCGTCTTCCGTATCGCGCGCGGTAATTATAGCGGCAATGTCGTCAGCATATCCCACAAGATATGTGCTCTCAGGCATCTCAAGGTCTAATATGCCATCCCAGGACATTGGTATATAATGAACAAAAACTCTAAAAACTCGCTCACACGCCTTTTTTCACCTTTTTTATCACCTTTAATATTCCCAGCAACTGCAAAAGTCAGTTTTTTAATTTCATCGAAACTATTTATAGATGTGATTTGTTCCTAAAATTATTAATCTATATTCGAGTAGACCACGATTTGTGTTTTAAAATATTTCGGTTAATGATGGAATACCACTTCTTTCATGTGTTCTGTCTGTCGACTAACTTTTTCAACTCAACGTAGGCCCTTGGCTTTTCCTTTTTTTCTTATTAACGTAGATGCCGAGGTGGGAATGAGTTGCCAAGGGATCTTGAGTCCAATTGATCCAATGAGAGACTACATATTCAACTCCTTCTCGTTACACACAAGAGGCTGAGATCTATTCGAAAAACCAGAATTTATCGTTCGATTTATTAGAAATTTCAGAAAATAAGGCCTATTTATTATTGGATTTAACCTAAATTTAACCGAAGTGTAGGTTTTCGTTTTGATTAACATGTGTGACTTGAGAAGGTCTCGTGAAGCAATTGAAATGCTTCACAGGCTGAATGCTATGTGGCATCATCTTGTTGAAACCACTGATTGGTCACATCGATATCATAGAATTTCGGCAAAAAGGACTGAGTTATTATGTCGTGATATCGAGAACCAGTAACAATTACTGCTTGACCAACCTCATTTTCAAAAAAGTATGGTCTAATTATGCATCCAGATTTTAGAGCATATGCTGATTTTTAGTGAGTATACGCTGTAGAGAACTGTTTGAAATATGCAATTCTTGTCCACGACGCCGAATTGAGGTTCCTGGATTGTTACCGGGACTCTCACGCATGGCTTCGATATTATCTTTTAAACGACTTGTTTTTGGACGACCAGTTTGTTTGGCGTCTCCAACGGATCTTGTCTCCCGGACTTTTTTCAATTAATCTCTACACAGTTAACAAAGTTAAAAAAAATAATGAGCGCTAACTTAATCGTGAAATTGAGGCGAGGCAAAATTCGCTAGTAAATTATAAAAATGTTGCATAGACTCTTTTGGGCACTCTGGTATCCAAAAACATAGATTAAACGTTTTCATACCACTAGAAATTCATGAAAGGTATACGAGTGCATACATATTTATCCTTGGCCTATCTACCACTGATTGTGCAGTCAGTTTTAAATTATTTAAACGATGAAAAAATTGTGTTAAATAATTTTATTTATTTTAGTGATATACCATACTCGTATATACATATGTATGTTTGTATGTACTTTAATTTTGGTTGTGTTCGAACAATTGTCGCTTTGTTTCGATTGTACATACTAAAAAACACAGATCTGTGCAGCACTTATACACACATACACGTATGTATATACATTTAGTATATTTATTTATGTTTTTAATCAGTTATTGTGATAAGCGTGACAATTTTTACTTCCATTTTTTTTTTGATTTTATTTTTTCTGCAAATATAAGTTTAATATTATTTCTTTTTTTTTGCCGCTTTTTCAGCGCATTGTCGCTGTACTTTTTTTAATTTTTTTTTTTTTGTTTTGCACATACATTTGCTTTCAGAACTTTTTAATGCCGACTGCGACCGACTGCTGTTGTTCCTCTTTACGTCACACCGTATACCATATACTTTGTTTTGTTTATTCTTTTATAGCTCCGGTCTTATTTGCAATTCGTTTTTTTTGTTTTTTTTTTTTTTTTTATTTAGATACATTCGTATTATTTATGCTCCGCCGGCAAGCATGTGTGTGTGCGTGTGCCGGCGACAGATACAAATATGGTATTCGTAGTAGTTAAATACGTACGATAGACGTAGAATACAGTGACGAGGTGGCCGAGAGGTTAAGGCGTTGGACTGCTAATCCAATGTGCTCTGCACGCGTGGGTTCGAATCCCATCCTCGTCGCAAGTGACTTTTTTTTAGAGAAATATTTTTTAGGTTCTTTTAATTTTTAAACCACATTTCTCTTTTAGTAAAATAACATAAATTCTGGTACTGAAATGAAATATTGAAACTTTTTCGATTTGGCAAATGATTTTTATACATGGCTGGATTGTGTATTGTATTAATATGGCGCTAGTGATGTAGTTAATATCATCTATTTTTTATTAAAGATGTAAAGGTAGAATAGAGACCTAGGAGTATTTTACTTCCTTATTTCTCGAAGTGCTAGGATGGGAATATTAAAATTAAATTAGTTCAAGCGGTTAAGCGCACTCGTCTCTTGGAATTGGTGTCCGCCTTTACGATATACGAGAGGATTGCCTCCTATAGGCGCCTATTATTAAACGATGGAGAAGTTGAGATGAACCTATCCACAAATTACCCAGGGAATACGTGTATGTTCGATTCTTGGTTTGTATGTAGATTAATATTTTTATTACCCCCTCCGTAGTGCTCCAATTCCCTTTCTACTTAGTCAATATTTGACTTTACGGCCAACTATTCTCTGATAGAGATATACGAGTACATATGTTGCTTAGGAGTTACCACTTCATAGACTTATTGGTGTTATAGTTTATTTCAAGCGAGTGAAGTCCACATGTTTCCTCGCAGTATACGGTTCAGCCGGCCCTTCCTAAAATTGATTTTCAGTACTAGAATCCGCCTTAAAGTGTTTACCAGCTCTTTTGGCAGGGCTCTCATTCCCCTTTAAGCGTTTTGGTATTTTTTAAGGCATTTGGTCACTTATCTGTGAACGAAAACAACGCTTTCAGAGCTCGTGCTACAGAGCCATCTATCGTTTGCTTTTTTAAACTATGGCTAATTTAAGCTTTGACATCTTCAATGGCATTTCTGATGTGTCAAATATTTAGTACAAGGCTTGCGGCTTTCGAAATGGTTAAATTTATGTTTAAAAAACAAAAAGAAAATGGAAAAAAATGGAAACATACTTCCAAACTGGTGGAAAAAGTGTTCTCGTTCGTAAGAAGTTGAAGATTTTGTCATTTTGCGGATAAGAGATTAATTCAACATCCGTAAAATGGTTCTGTCGTTGCTGGCAAAAAACTGTTTTAAGTGATTTTAAAGTCTTGATTTGAGATGAAAGTTCATCCATCCCAACATTTTTGCAAATGCCTGTACAAATAGTAGTCCAAAGGTGAAAAGTTTGAAGAGCTGCAAAAGCTTTTGGGGAGTCAAATTTGTAAACGAAAGCTTAAAAGAACGATTTCCTTGAAATCACACCAAACAGACAACGTAACCTTTTTATGCAAAAATGCGTTTTAAAAATGGATAATTATTATACGTTTAATAAGTACCATAAATCACTGTCATTAATGAGACGAAGCAAATTTCGTTCTATAAGAAAGTGAGGTAGCCATATGTCAACTAATAAATAATCCTAGATGTTACATCTGCTACTGAACGGTCGATTTAGACAAATTTAATCTTTTATCAATCCCTCGAGCTGTTATTCGACAATTTGCATCGACCAACCACTTTATTTTATCCACATCGGCTTCATGAGGCCTTCCCAGACTCAAATTCGAATATTCCGAAACGAAATTTCGCCAACACATCTTCTCGGTGCACATCATATAATTTTCGCCTTGCTTGAAAATAGTAAAATATGCCAAAAATATAGTTTTCAATCTTCAACCTTCGATAGTGCACCAAACAAAAACTATTCCAAGTAATTTAAGGACAAAGACTTCAGTACGAGAGCTTATAAAGTCGAACGAGCCATGAGCTGAAAGCTCAAGACCATGCGATGCAGAATATGGACAGTTTTACCAAGAAATGATTACACTGAATGATACTCATAGTATCACACTAAACTTCACTACATACGTATTTGAAGTGTCCAATTTTATATTTTCGCAGGGTTTTACTCGACCAAAAAGAATGTTCTCAATTTATCGCGTATATTTCTTTTTTAGGTATGACCACCATAGCTTTCCGAGACGTCCGGTTTTGGTATTTTTCGTTTTGTTTTTTAGAAAGCGTATTGTCTCTCCAATAGTTGGCGAGAAAATCTTAATTCGAGGGGCAGGAAAAAGTGTATGATTCTTTGATTTCAACCCCCATAAAACTGAGAAATAAAAGCAGATATTATTGGGTAAAAAAATTATAAAAACAGCATTTTAAAAAGAAATGAATCCGCTGAAAAACCAAAAAGCAAAAAGAAAAATTTTTTATTTACGTATATATGTAAATATATGTAAACTTCTCCTCCAATTTGTGATACACGTCTTGAAATTTTCCCAAAAACTGAAGGGAACTACAGTTTATTCTGAACCGCCTCCGAACGACTGTTGGATTTGTATGAGGAGCTTTTATTTCATGCAAGAAATGTACTCGAAGGGTTTGACCTTTCCAGCCGAAGGTGATCGCACAGGCAGATAAATCAAAGATCTATTGTGAATTTTGAAGTACTTCAAGTGCTTAAAGCAAAGTCGCTTCGGGTTGCTGTCTCGCATACCTTCGTGAAAGCTTGACAATTTCAGGCGATGCATCGTATCGTGACGGTTCGAAGATGATGATGTTTCATGTCATTAATAGATTTGCATTCAATCAATTTATGAAGTTGTTGTCTGTGGCGCCAATCCAAAATTATTAAGCTATACTTACATTAGTTTTTAAGTATTTATTTATTAAAGCTAAACAAATTTATAATCTTTTTGCTTCTTAGTTTTTCGGCAACCGCAATAGTCGAGTAATTAGCAATACGTACTATAATTCGGAAGGTCAAGGTTCAAGTCCTGGTCCGACTAACATCCAACAACAATGATAGAAAATTAATTTATCTAATTACAGTCGCTCTTCGGGAGAGAATGTCAGGCCCTCCGGATGTATTTCTTACTTTGTAGATATATGTACATGTATTAAAAAGAAGCATTTTTTATATTTATACATCAATTGAAGCACCTAAAAAAGTCCTTTGATTTATTGCTAATTTTTTGTTTTTTCTGCACAAACAATAATATAATTTATATTCTGTCTGCCTTTTAAATTGAATATTTTATTGGCTATATTTTTTTTCTTTTCATGCTTTAAAATTTGTTTCATTTAATTTGCTTTTTATATTTTTGATATGCCATTGCTTCTGTTACCCATTTATACTAATCCGTAATTGTTTTTTTTTCTTCTTTTTAATCTATTGTACGTACACAAAAGATTATCTCTATTTTTCGTATTTCATTGCCACCGCCACCCGCTATTGTTTGCCTTTGCTGGTGACAATATTATATTGCCAATTTTTTTTTAGTGCTGTTTTAGATTTTTTATTCTTCACTTTTTATTTTTTATGTATTTTTTTTTTTTTATTTTGCTGAATTAAGCTTTTTTCTTCACTACTTCACTTTTGTGCCGCTGCTGCACATTTTCATTCATTTCATCTATTATTCATGCAGTGTTTGCTTTCCTCCGTTACTCATTGTTATGCAGCAGCACACTCTGTGGTACAAATATATGTATGTGTGTATGTATGTATTGTATATAAAGCGTTACTTTTTTGTTTTTGTTTACATTTTGTTTTTATATAGATTTTTCTTTGTTTATATATGTATGCTCTTTTTTTTTTTTTTTTTGAAATAAATATATATTGATATTTTATTTTATCTACTTTTTTATTGTTGTTGGTTTTGTTGGCGCACAGCTGGTTTAATTGACATAACAGCTGTTACAAACATGACAACAGATTATTACGCTCGCAACACATCTCGAATCAATCAACCGGCTTAAGCGTCTGGGAGAAGCACGGCAAATGCGTAGATTGATTGGAAAAATAGTAAAGACACTTGTGCATCGCACACTTTTTATTATTCCATCAAGGATTCGGTCTTTTACTTGGCATTTTTTATAATTATTATTTTAATGCTTATTTTTTAATTTTTTATTTTAAATTCAAATCATTTTTTCATTTTTTGTTTTTTTTTTATGTATTTATTGAATATTTTTGCATTTTATTATGGAAGAAAAAGATGTTGAGAATATTTTCATTTACCTTCGCCTAATTGGCCCAGCAAACAGTATAGCAAATAATGTTGACCCGCTCAAGTGTACTCCAGCAGCAAAGAACAGCAGAAGCAGAAGCATCGTAGTCTGCTAAGCAATTTTAGTCTTCAATACATACAAACATATTTACATCAGTATTTGACATGAGATTACGTTTTTCATTCATTCACATTCTCACTAAGCCAATCAAATTTGCAAATTATTTCGAAAAGCTATTTTTCTAAACGCTTGAGTGTACTCTTCGTGGAATATTTTTCCTTTTTTCTCTCTTAGATATAAATAAATAATATATTTTTAATAAAAAAAGAAACAAGCAAAAAATGCAAATATATTTAGAATTTTTTTTTCAAACATTTTGTGAAAGACAAGAAATTTGCCAAATAAAATACATATATTAAAAAATATATATAAAAGGAATCCATTATATTTAATGCTTAATTTCTTTAAAATTCAAAATCATTCAAATCATTCGTCATAAACTGAAACAGATAGTAATCACTTGATTCGAGGTCCGGACTATCATGTGGAAGCATCAGAACCTCCCAACCAAGCTCTCTGAGTTTCTTCCGTGTCGCTATTAACGAGTGTGGTCTGGCGTCGTCCTGATGAAACACAATTCACCCCTGTTGGTCAAAGCTGGGCGCTTCTGGGGGTTTGCTTCTTTCAGACGGTCCAATTACCAACATTACAGGAGTGAAATAAGAATTTGACCGTAGAGGAACAGCGCATATTGGTTGATTCCTTGCCAATCCCACCAAACACCCAACAAAAAAAACCTTCCTGGCCGTCCATCTTGGCTTGGAGACTGTTTGTGTTAGCTCACTGCCCTTCAACTACGAGTGTTTTCGTTCTGTAAGTGATCAATTTTTCATCAGCCGCTTCAGAAATGGGAGGATTTTCATTCAACAGCTATTCGGAGGTTTTTTCCCATTAACTCTTGTGGCATCCATACATCGATCTTCTTTGAGAATGCAGCCTTTTTTGTGCAACGTTTAGCTCGATTTCTATTGTTTTATCGACATTATCGACCACTGGCCACCCACACCGTGGACCATCTTTTATGTCAAAATGACCGGATCGAAATTGACGAAACCAAAATTTTGAAGGCTCAGTTCAATTCAAGCTTATATCAACGCTATTTTCAAAGTTAACCAGAGCCTTAATATCCAATTTTGATACTTCATCCAATCCTTCGAGCTGTGAGTCTCCTAGCTATCAAATACGAATTCTAGATAAGGGCGGACAGAGGCGGAGAAGCTGTACCAGCGTCTCACCCATGCCTATTTCCCTCTACTTCCTACGTGTGTCCCTGTTACTCATTCCCATTCTACTCAAGTGTGATGCCAGTAGGTTGTAACCTGTCACTAGGCCAACAATCATTCTGCAGTCCTTTCGAAGCGGCATGGGCAAAAAGTATGTGTGTGTGCCTATGTTACCCTTGCGCATGGTCTTATTGGTCTTTCATGTCATTAAGGCATTGCATTTTTAGCGGCTCCCTGCTTCTACGGACATTTTTTCGCGTTATATGATGTGAGATTATAGCCTTAACTGTCGTTTGATTATCTATGAAATTATTGACGTTTTATGTGGTTTCCTACATTGCTAACTATATCAGTTGCTTTGCGGAAATTCGAAGTACTTGAGATATAGCTCATCGCAATAGGTTCCGGCCCCCACTTCATCAGCCATTTTTGATCCGTTCATATGGATGTTGCAAGTTCCGCTGGCGGTCTGCTTACTTCTGTCCTATCCGCCAACTTTCAATATGGTGTGCAACCTTCTTTCCCAGATAAACTCTGATATTTTGTTTACTATGTCCTTCATATTGATCTTCCAAAACAGCTTTCTCTCCAAAATTACCCCTCCATACCAGGTACTTGGTATACTCCTAAACTGTTAGTTCAACCCTGTTGTGCATCGGACGTTTCCATACAGGGATCTTGCACTTTTTTTTTTTTAAAAGCACCGTATTCGTTTTGTCGGCATTTTCCTCCGACTTAGCGGAAGTGACTCTTAGAGCGCTCTCCACCATGTTACTAGTTGTGCCTAAGAGCTTGCCCGTCTCTTGTGTGTCGTCTGCATAGGCTCATCAAGATAACGCGAGATGTATCCTCAAAAAAGAAGTCATCTCTCGATTCGATTCTATGGAACGATATATATTCAGTAAGATTAGCATCTCCTTCTGTGTGGAGACGCTGAAGGGGCTGTAAAACTGATGAATAGAAACAAACTCTCACTCATTTTCTAGCCGACTGCACTGCTCTGGGATTGTTATATCTAAGCGGGTGGGGGAGAATGTTTGATTGTATGCAAATTGAGCACTAAACACAAAACGCGGTTTTATACCCAATGCCATAAACAGGCATCTGGAGCTGCGCAGACGCCAATCGCATACCGCTCAAAGGAGCCGGGGATGGGAAGACTCAGATATCTGACTATCTGATCTGTACAAAAATCAATTCCATTGAAACAATGACCACTTTAGTTGTATCACTTCGCTGATCATTTGAGAATGCAAATACATACAAAAACTCAAATAACAGGTAGCAATTAGCCAGCACCCAAAGTTATGCAAGGTTTTACGCTCCCCGCGTAAACAGTTACGTTTTCAAACTTTAAAACTGTATTTCTCGTTACTTTCTTCGCTATCTAAAGCGGTTTCAAAATGTATCGTAGTGGCTTGAAAGGAAGGCCGAATAGCCAAGAATTTGTAGTGTGACAAAACGATGCTTTTTTGAGGCAGTCGCTCGAACCTAACCTAACCAAATACTCAAGGATACTTCCTAGATTTTTGAAAGTTAATTGCAAGCATTTGTTGAGTAAAATGTTGATACCACTTTCAACTTCCTCGGCCTTATAGCCGATAATGAAGCGTGAACAAATAGTTTTTCTTCCAAAGAATGGAATTCATGGCTAACTAAAGGTAGATTTCCCAATTTATTTTCAAAATATATTCTAATGTGTATATGTATGTAAGTGCAGTTGTGCAGACCAATCTACTTTTTAACCCATTACTTAATTCTTAAGAAATTTTTTTTACTGATCGATGTCGCACGAATACAATGTATTGTACATACTCGTATATAAATACATAAAACAACAAGAGCAATGCGCTTTACAAATCTCTGCATCAATGCATCGGCTTCGTTCGGCAACGACTCGTGTGTGGCGCGTGCCTCTCTTCTGGTCGTTGTGCTGAGAGCTTTCCGCTGTGACGAGCATATAATTTTTATAGTATATATAACGGTATAGATCGTTGCTCTCTGCTCTCTAGCCTGCTGCTACTAAATATATATATTTATATATACACGCATACGAGTATGCATCTACATACGAGGGGATTAACATAAGTTCGGTAAGTTGACCAGAAAATAAATTTAAAAAAAATTCTTTTTATATTTATTCGTAATCTTTGTCCTTTTTATCTTCTCTACATAATCGCCATTGATTTCAATGCATTTCTTAAGCCTATAGATCCACTTCTGAAAACTGTTTTCAAAATTTTGCTTTTTAAGCTTATAAAGTTCAGCATTAACCGTATTAATTACCTCCTCGTTGCTATTCAAGACCTTTCCTTTTAATTTTTTTTTTAATTTTGGAAATAAGCAGAAATCACAAGGTGCTATATCTGGGGAATATTGGGCTGGACGTATTTCCCAGTGATCGCAATAAAATTACTCGTTATTTCAGCAGTGTGGGATGGCGCGTTCTCATGATGTAAAAAGTAACGCCGCAAATCCTCTCTCTTTCTGTTTTCCAACCAATTTTTGAAAACTTTTGGTACCCACTCTTCGGTGGACCATTTTGCAGTTACTGACTGATCCTTTTCCAGTGTATTAGCATCTACGATTTTAGATCGTGACATCATTACTTTTGCTGCTGATTTTTGTTGCTTAGATTTTACGGGTGGGTTTGCTCTTGTTGGGCTCCATACCATGGACTGCTGTTTGGTTTCTGGATCGTACTTTTAAAACCAAGATTCCGCACCAGTAGCGACTTTACTAAAGTTTTTGACGGACCATCTTCGAATTTGTTTAGGTAACATTGAGCACTCGAACCACTTTTTGAGCCCCATCGAATAGATTTCTTCGTGTATCCCAGATGATTACTTAATATGTGCGATACAGTCATCGCATTCAAGTCCAATTCATTAGCAATCATTTCTTGTGTGGGTCTTCGTGAATTTTGGACTTCACCAGAGCTACAGTGACGTCATCAGTGGAAGATTTTGGTCGACCTTCTTGGGGCTCGTCCTCTACGACAAAATGTCCGGAATCTTCGAAGCCACTTAGAAATATTCTTTAAAGACGATGCAATCGTTCTATATGCAATTTGGCATTTACTGAACATTTGTATTGGCTGAAAAATAACGCCGAAAACAGTCGGAGGTGGAATTTTGCCTAATCTATCCTCAGCTGTCTTGCGTTTTCTTTTCTCCATTTTCACCGATCGTTTTAAAATTTGGACGGGAGACTAATAAAATAATTGCAAAGGGTTTGGTATATTTAGATTTAACAAAAACAAATTGAAAGTCACCAACTGACTGAACTTTTGTTAATCCCCTCGTAAATATAACCTATTATGCGATGATTTTCGTAATTGAAAATAATGGATACACTTTACCGGATTTATTTTTAGGTTATAAGTCTTTTTCATGGCAGCCAAACCGAATCAAAGACAAAAACCGAACAATGAAACGAATGAAGAAAATTACTTCCACTCACTCACAAATTGAGCGTGTGCGTTTAGACGGCGCGAGCACATCGTGGCTGAAAGAAGGTACTCGCACACGCGCGGCAAGTCGGTCAAATTTGGGCGAAAAATCGTTGGAAAATACTATATAATAAGTACATACATATATATAGATGTATATATATATAGATATTGAAAAAATTAAAATCATATTTATTTTTGGTGTGGAAGCTGAAAAAACCCGTAGAGTTTTCGAAATAATTGTGGAAATTAAATATTTGTGCAATTGAGTGAATATTTTCGAAAAATTCTGTGATTATCGTATTGAAAAATATTTAAATATATTTTTTATGATAATTTCGTGCAATAGGAAAATGATCAGTGAAATTTGCTTAAATACACCAAGTGTGTATCTATAATAAAATTTTTGTGGTGTATGGTGTGTGTGGTGCAAGCTTATGTGCTTAAATATATACATATATATATATATATATATTATATGTAGTTATACATATGTGCCTATATATATATATACATATGCATGTACATACATACATTTGTATAAAGCGCTTATATATGTAAATACATATATACTACAAAGGCAAATAGCTTATTTATTTTACTGTTGTTGTTGTTGTTGTTGTTGTTGTTCTACTTGGTTATGTCTTTTGGATTGAATTTGAATTTGTTATTTCGGCACGAGTCCCCACACACAACAGGGTACATACGGTACGATACGGCTGCTTGTGGATGGATAGCTCAAGAGCTCAACAGCTTTGCGCTTTCCGCTTTACGCTTAACGCTCTCGTTCCTGGTTGCTCTGCACTCTATGCACTTATGTGTAGTACATACATACATACATACAAACATACATACATACATATATGGTATATAGATGATTTTCAAATGAAATGAATTCTTGCGTGTTAGCTAAAAGTTATTTTTAAAAAACATACAATAGTATGTATACAGATACATATATTTTGAATAAAAGTGCGACTACTTGAAAAATTGTGACCGCATGTTTGTACATACATAAGTATATATGTATGGTACATACATATATTTATAATATACGTGTATATCACCTCCTGGCAGTGTGGCGTGTGTGCGTGTGTGTGTATGTGTGAGTGAAATTTCCGTAATGTCTTGTTAAAATTCTATAAAATTGAATTGCATATATGTACGTATACCTACATACATATGTATAGAGAAAAGTTGGCAATTAAAGTGTATTGAAGAGGAGAAAGTACCGTTGAGCCCAACCCAAATCGAATCAAGGCTGAGATAGGCGAAAAATCGCATGAAAAAAAGTGTTAAAAAGGCATAAAGTTGCTGTGGACTTACAAAAAATAATAATAAAAAAGAGTCATTGCAAGTGTATGTAAAGGTTTGACAAGAGTTGTCGTTTCTCTCTAAACGCTGCAAATAACAAAAATATAAAAATAAAAAATACTCAAAACCCAATAATTGTGGTTTGTAACTTTCAACCATCGCCAACAACACTTCTCCTGCATGCCTTTGGAAAAGTGCATTGCAATTACAACACCGTCAACTTTATTACAAACATCGACAACAACACTACCAGCTTTTAAAACGGAGCATGCAAAACTTAACAACAACCACCTCCATTCAACGCCGCCGTCGCCACAGTTCGTGGATACTTTTTTAGCTGAACGCCGAGAAGATACCCTTCGTCTTCGCTATCAAATTGTTATAATTGAAAAAATTTAGCAAAATATAAACGGTAAATATAAAATGATATATATATATTCATACACACACATATATACATACCTATACTCGTATCTACTTATTTAAATTCATATCTGTATGTAGTGTATGTACAATATAGTTAATCGAAATCACCACTCATTCTTATGCCATGAATCACAAATTATTATTTTGGCTGCTGAGCGTTTTTTGCACGCTGAAGAATTGTCATTATTTATCTACCTGTGTGTATGTTTCACGTCATCGTGTTTGCCGCACACGTAAGCCGATTGTATGTGAGTGTGTGTGTATGTGTATGTTCTGATAACATTTTGTAGCGTATTCATTCTATTTAAGTTGGTTAAATATGTACATACATACATGCATACAATTCAAAGTCACGACATTGTTTGTTGTATGATGTCATTACTTTTTTCGAAATCATTTAAATGCTTATCGGCTTGTACAGTATTTTATTTTTATATTTTACCAATTTAATCGTGTATGAGTGATAAAAATAGAAATTTATTTTATATACAATATTTTGTGGATTTTATTGAAGGTATTGATAGAGGTGTTGTCAATTGTTTGCTAATATTACAGACCCATCACTTACCAATTGCTTGAAAACACTTCTTGAATTTAAGGTGGTCCACATACATATTTTGAAGATTCTTGTAACAAAAATAATTTAATTTTTTATATAAAAGCTGGCTTACAATTGTCTTGATGGGAATTTTTATTCTTCAAACACAGCTCAAAAGTTGCTCTCATGGAATTTAGTAAGAAAAAGAATAATTCTTCCCCTTGAGTACTGCTCTCTGCTTCAAAGAGTCACTTTGAAAAGCAAAACGCTGACGAAAAAAAGGTTTGCTTAGAAAAAAATTAACAATTAAAAGAAGTATTTAAACTTCAAATTATTATTATTATTTTTCTTTTAATATGATTTTCTTCTCCTTATTTGTTTAGTTTAAGTCTCTCTTTTGTTTTGGAGCATGAAATAAAAAGGAAAATATACACGTACATAGTTCCACTCTAAACTTAGATTGAATAAAATTTAAGCTAGTTAAACTAAATTAAGGAAAACAAAATTGATATTGAAATGAAATTAAAACTGAATTTATATTTAAAAGTAAAAATTAGATTTAAAAGTAAAAAATAGAATTAAACTAAATTAAATTACGTAAAATGAAATAGATTAAATTTAAAACAAAAATCAAATTTTAAATTCAAACTAAAAATGAAGGCAAAAATTTATTCATTTGAACTAAACTAAATAATAAATAAGTAAAATAAGTTAAAACGTATGAAAATAAAATTTAACTTAAAATTAATGCAAAAATCAGAATTAAAATAAAACAAAAACATAAAAATAAAAATTAAACTAAATTAAGTAAAATAATATTAAAGTAATATTAAAATTCCATTTTTAAATCAAAATTAATTTAAACAAGATTAAATCGCTTAAAACGAATTAAAATTAAATTAAAATATATAATTACAATTACAATAACCCCACTGAACTTTATTAAATTAAGCAAAATGAATTAAATTTGAAATAAAATTATTAATTATTATAAAATCAAAACCAAATTAATATTAAAATTAAAAATAAAAATTAAAAATTAGTAAAATATTGAAGTAAAAATAAAATTAAAATAGAAACTAATACTAAATTAAAAGCTAATGTCAAAACTAAAAAGAAAAACATTTAAATGGAATTAGTTTATTATATGTCAGTATAAATTAAATTAAAATTGAGAACAATTTTAAATTAAGTACATATAAATTAGTTTTAAAAATAAAATTTAAATTAAACTGAATTGAAATATGCAAAATATGAAAAATAACATTAAAATTAAAATTAGAATAAAAATTGAAATGAAAAATAAAAATAAAAATTAATATTAATATTAAATTATAAATGAAAATAAATATTATTATTGAAAATAAAATTAAAATTAAAATTAAACCCAAAATTAAATTTAAAGGTATGTTGAAGAATAAATACGAAAATGAAAATAAATTCAACTGCTATAAATAAAATTAATTAAATTAAGTAAAAAATGTTAAACTTATTACGATAGACTTAAAAATAAAACTTAAAACTGAAATTAAAATTGGAGTAAAATTGGTATTAAAATTAAAATTTAAGTTGAAAATAAATTTAATCAAACTAAATGTAAATTTTAAATAAAAATGAAATAAAAAAGAAATTGAAACTAATTTAAAAATAAAGATTAAAGTTAATTAAATTGAGTAAAATAAAAAAAAATAAAAATTAAAAAATATTAAATTGAGTTTAAGTTAAATAAAAGAGAAAATAAAAATCCATATTTAATTAAGCTAAATATTAATAACAATAAATACCGAAATCAATATTTCCACGATTTCCTTCTCCATTTTTCCAGTATCAAGTTGAATTATATCTTAAAAACAAATTAAATGGAAAAGGGTCTTACATATGAATTTACAATAAATTATAACTCAAAATAGTTGTAGTTTAAATGTACTAATTAAATAGTAAAATAAATATGAAGTAAGAAAAAAATTTGTAATAAAAAATAAAAACTAAAAATTAAATAAATATTGAATCTGCATTCTTATCGCAAATTAAATGCAAAAAAGCACTTATTTTTATTGGAAGCATTTAAATTATATTGCCACATAGACATATAAGACACGTTCACATATGTATCTAAAAAAATAACTTCGTCAGCGGATATCCGAAAAACTCCCCAGTCTTACCACGTGTTTTCCGAATCGGACAGTAACCGATTAGAACTCATAATATACAGAGAGTTTTCATTTTGAGATGGTAAAAAGCTACCCTGACCTTCAACGGCCCACCTTAGACCGAAGGGATGTCTCAACCGCGCTAGTCCAGCACGGACTGAGTTGGCTAAAATCCACCTTGCCCAGAAGCAGACCGTAAGTTGATAGAGAAACATCTATTTGCGCCCTCCGCCATGAACAAAGAGTCCAGGTGTGCATTAAGATTAGGAATAGCTTTAAATCGAAGTGCTCATCATTTTTAAACCTTTACTTTCTTTTATAATTATTTCAAAACAACCAATGAATGTAGCTTAAGTAGAGAAAAAATCTACCAAAATATAACAAAAAAAAATTATTAAGAAGTTATTTTAAAGCACACTGTCCAATTCATGAGGAAGCACTCTACAGATATTTTCCTCACAGTACTTACTAGGCTACCATCGCTGTCATTTACTTATCTATCTATATATATAAAATTATTTGTCCGTAATGACCGATGGATCAATCCGCAGCTTAAACCACTGGTCGTAGAGACCTGAAACTTGGATTTTCCGAACCTGGGGGCCGATTGATTTCTATGATATTTGCCTGAATTGATATTGGGAACACTTTTCTTCCAGTTCTGGGACCGATCTATTCGAAAAATTTGTATTTGTATTTGTAGTAATTTTGGGCACAAATTACCATTGGGAACACTTTTAATGCGGGAAGTGGACCCGGTATGGTTCGGCTTTGCTTAACTTGTGGAACATATAGTTTAATAATAGTTGATAAGTTATAATAAAGTTAATAATGTAATAAACCTAATAAATCGTATTAGAACCAAGTGAACGAACGCAGGCAAACTAGTAATTTGCAAATTAGTAAAAATAATGCTTTAACATTGTCTATTTTAATAAAATTAAAAAAAAAAAAGATTGCAAATCATTTTGTATTTAATTTCACTTGCCATTTCCTCGATTCAGAGTCATGAACACATTTAACGTTTTGTTAAAATTACCTTTCTATATATGTATATACATATGTACTGCATTTATTACATATATGATTGCATTCGCCCTCTCTACCTCACTCACTTACTCTCTCTTACATGCAAAAATCGGTGTAACGACCTCACTCACTGCCGAGTTAAGGCATAAACCGTTGCCGCCCATCAACACCTCATCGGGAAAAACAATTTTGACATTTTGAAAAATACTACGGCAGCAGGAAACTGCCGTATTGTATTGTACGGAATTTATTGTGCATTTATTTCTACATTTATACATACATACGTGTACATACATATGTACATATGTATATATTTTCACTGTCGAAATGTCAATGCAAAATGCACTCGAAAGCATTGAACAAGATCGACACAGCGCTGCGGATGGAAGTGTGTGGAAGGAGGGAAAGGCTAGGACAGGCAAGAAGAAATTAAACAAAATCATATTGACAAGTGCAACAAGAAAATAAAAACAAAACAAACAATTTGCGAGAAGATGAAAATATTTCAGTGCGACAAACTGCAGCAACAAAAATAACAACAATGACAGCACTGCAAGTATACAAATGACAAGTGATTTTGAAGAATTTTTGCATTCGCATTGTTGTTGCCGCTCTTTACATTCGCAAGTGAGTGACAGTCAGAGGACTGAAAATTGTGCATGAAGTGCAATAAGTGGCGAAACGAAAAAGTACAATAGATAAATAATGAAATAATTGTGTGTTGCCAAAATGATTATTGAAAATGTTGTACGACATTAACGGTACTGTACTTGTATTTGTATAATATTTGTACTTGTTGATTGCTCGTTAGTCGATCTTGACTAAAATACAATACAAATTAGCGGCAATATGCATTATAAACTAATATATATACGTGTAGATAGCATACATATGTATGCAAATATATATTCTTGCGTTTCTTGAGGTTCGAAAGTCGCCTGTGGGCGTTCGCTCACAATTTGACAAACTGTCGGCTAGACAGACAGCTAAATCAGTGTTGTAGGAAAAAAAAAGAAATAAATTAACTCAAGGGTGATACATTTTACGTATGCGAAATTCTTTAATTTATTTTTTTTCTGCTAAAAATAACAAAAAATAATAATAAAGTTATTTAAAATACCATAAATCAACGTATAATAAAAAAATTAAATGCGAAAAAAATTGAATTTCAAAGTAAAAAATATGGTGTTAAATGCGAGTTGAAGGCGAAAATATTTTGACGCAAATAAAAATATCACCGTAAATACTTATATACAATGTATATCACATTATTTAATATACCTTATTTACTTTGTTGCTCCTTTTTTGTTTTACTATTCTTTACTCTTTTCTTTTCCTTTAAGTTGAAATTCTTTGACTCACTTTTATATTTCTCTAGATAAATACTATTCACTCACCATGCCGTGGGCTCTCACACCTACCTCAACCTTCCCTAATTTACTCACTTAATGAGAAAATTATTTACCGGTTCTCTCATTTCGATTTAGCGGTGAGGGAGAGCCACACGAGACTGATGTATGTATTTCTTCAATTGTTGCTGCATCGACTATAATTTTTCAACTTCGAAATTAACTAAATAACAGAAGATTTTTTTATTTTATTTTACGAATATTATGATGTGGGTGCAGGGCTACACTCATCTCCTACTCTTGCGTTCACGTCGCACAACCTGGAAACGTAAGCAATCCTTGTACAAAATGCTGTACCACAACCGTGTAGAGCCTTGAGTCACGTATAAAAGAAAGGTAGCTTTCTTCGCCTCGGATGACACACCCCAGCTTTCGTGACGACCACTTCAAAAGTATTAAGGACTACGATTTAAGGGCATATACCTGTGATTTCTGGTTCCCTAAACTCAAAGGTACTGCTGCTCTGTTGGTTGATGTCCTCGTAAAAATAAAAGCAGACGCAATAGCGCACGGTACAAATACAGATACTACTAGGTCCCTGTGACATTTATTTTGTGTTGGATTCGTGGTGTAAGAGACTAGCCACAATCCGCATCAAAGCGCAATTCCTCAACTTATCGCTCATTTCCGCCTACACCCCAACGGTTGAGAAGGACGATCCGTTCAAGGGTGCTTGAGCGTTGACTCCACCAGGATGTGGAAAGTGTGCCTAGCCACTTTAATGTTAGGGCGTGCAAACAAGGTACCTTCGGCAGAACTGCCAGAATATTCAGCCTCCACAACGAAACATTCCCAATTAAGTTGAGTCTGAACGGACTTCGTTGATTGTAGTAGAGTACTGGTGCACTGAATTGCATATCGATCGTGTATCAAAGTTGGCTAATCGAAAAAAGGTTTATTTTTAAATAGAATTGCTTGTCCCAACGAAAGCCACTTAAGTGATGAAGTAAATGCGTAGACAAAAAAAAAACTGTAGGTTTTAGCATTGAATTAAAAAATGACGAAGGCTTTTTAAAAAGATTGAATAAGGAATAGAGAGAAACACACCCTACCCGATATCCCTCGGCGCCCATTTAATATGTATGTATATAGGCTTAAGATTAGGCTGCGTCGGGCGCTTAATTTCACGATAATCAAAAATTTCCATGAAACCTCTCGAAACTTTAAAGCTGATAACAAAATAGATTTTATTTATTTTTTATCCGAAACGAAAAGCTATATTAATGCTAAGTCGTTAACAGATAATGTTAAACGTTAAAATTGAAGTGTACTGTTAATATCACAACAAGCACCATGGTTACTTTAGTCGATTAGTTATCAGAACACCAGTGCGTATACGTAACGAAAAAATTTACTTTATTTTAAAATGTAAATACAAATTCACCATTAAAAAAATAACATCGAAAGGTGTGAATATAGAAAGTAAATAGCTAAATTTCAAAGTTTCTTTAACAATTTATTCACTTAAGGACTGCTATAAGTCAATTAATATATATGAATCAAAATATTAAAAAGAGTATAAAAATATAAAATGATTAATTAGGGATTTTTGATTATTTTTCGGCGGCCGGGGTATTTTTGAAAAAAAAAAAAACAATTTTGGACTAATTTTTTTTACAAAAGTTTTTCTAATTGTTTTCATTAATACATCAATCAAATAAACACTTTATTTTGTTATTTCATGGGTTAAATAAAAAAATGAAATCGACTGCGTAAAAAAAATTGTTTTCTAATTTTGTTTCAATATGGCGTATCCTTTTATGAAACTTAGAAGTCATAATAAATTTAATCAGATTTAAAAAAATTATATTTGAAAATTGTGTCAGTATTTCGAACTTATCTTGAAGAATGTTTTGAACGTAGAAGTTACTTTTGTTGTAAAACATACCTTGAATTTATATCAATCGCTTCACAAAATCCTGAGAAACAAATTCGTTCTTGAGGTGGAGAAAATTTTGAGTTTTCCGAAAACGAATGAGTAGAGGTGCTAAGCCTGCAGTATCGAAGAATCTTATTGGTATCAAATTTTCCTGAAATAATGAACCGAATACCTTTCTGGAGCTGATTCACTAGACTCATCGACCTATTGCCTTTATTAATTGTTAAATTTTTTTAATTCAACCATATACATTAGCTACTTTGACTTTATGTATGTTTACAATTTCAAGTTTAGTGACTTTGATATCATGGAAGTACTGAATATAAAATAAATTTAATTTTTGAATGTATCAGTGGCACAGTTTATTTAAACAAGATAGAGAATTCCTTGAAGGCGACCTGAGGCCGGGCAGAAGCATATAGGTGATTATTGAGCGATTATAAAGATAAAGATATTTCTATAACTAGAAAATACTACGCTTCAAATTAAAGCGACTAAAGGATTCCATTAAAGGGAAAAGGCGGGGAAGATTGAGGACAAAAACCGCGTTGTGTTGGCTACCCTGCATAAAATGGGTCTTGATATTTCGAATCACCCACCCTACAGTCCAGACCTAACCTGCAGTGATTATTACTTGTTTCCAAACATTAAAAAAAAAGAGCTGAGGCATAAAAAATTTGGCACCGAGGGAGAATTTTAATATATTCGAGTATATGCGTCTTGCAGGTGAATGAATATATTGAAAAGAAAAATTAATTTTTTTATATCTCCCCATATCCCCAATTTAAAAATATTTTTACTCAAATTTATTTATGTAATTGTATCGTTTTATTCAAAATATCTAAACTAATAAGCAGAAATTACTGTTAATTATTAGAAAAACGGAGCCAATAAATGTGTACAAGCTTATAATCATGAATTCCCTAATTTGACTTTAAATCTCTCCAAAGCAAAGAGTCCCAATAATTGTTAATAAACATCTCAATAAATTAATAAGATATAAATTTACATTTTTTGCTCTTTTAAATTGAACAATTTCACCATTTGCTTCACCTTTACTCTGCCACAAAAGCATATTTAACCACTACATCATCATCATAACCATCAAATGTTGTTTTTGTTGTGTATCTTTAAATTGTCACGCAAAATTTCAGTAGCCGACGTTTAATGCAAATTTTTGCGTTGAGCAAACAAAGTAAGCGACATCCTTGAGAATTTATATATATGCACAGACAATGCAAAATATACGTATATCCCTGCAGGGAAAAACCAAACTGGTATCCAAAATTTTTAATTAAATACTAATTCAATTTTAAAGTTGAAATCATGACAGTTTTCAATTTGTCAGTAAATGTCAAGCACTTTACCATCATCGTTTACGCCACCACGACATTGCTATGTTATGTTAAATTCTTGCTGGCCGAGGGCATGTTATATTTTCTGTTAAGCTCTGTTGAAGTGCGCGGTATGCCGCTATGCACACGATGTAATGTGCTGATAGCCGAGTGATAAGCGCTTATGACTGTCGTGATTTACATTTAAGGTTCTAATATAGCCGCAGGTAAATTTATTTTTATAGTTGACAGAAATTTTTATATTTATTTCAATTTTTTTATTTTATTTAATAATAAGAAAGCATTAGTACAATAGGATTTTCATATCTTTTTTAGTACAACAGAAATAAGTTGAATAATAAGCAATTAGTACTTTACAGATACATTAACAAAAATAATAATATTATATAATGAACAGAATATGACAGAAATTGAAGCAATTAATAAATGGACAAACTAAGTTAAATTTGGCCTTTTAAAATGCATATACGTGTAAATGTGGTTCTTTAAATTGTCTTTGTTAAATTTCCTCCTTAAATTAGCTGGAAGAGAGTTCCACTATCGGCTAGCATTGACAAAGAACAGCCTTGTGGATTGCTTTGATTTATAAAAAGATATTATAATATTACCTACTCTGGCGGATAGAGTAAAAGATAACTTGGAATAAAGATAACTAGCAGATTGAGTCATAATGAGTTTCCAAAGAAAAAATGCAATTTTTTGCTTTATGATAGTCAACAATCGTACATCCCAATAGCTGATTTTTCCAAGACGAGATATGCTCATATTTGGAAAGACCAAACGCATACCGTGTGACATTATTAAACATAACATCAGTTTCACATTTGCTGTATACGACCTCAGAGTACATGATAACTGAAAGAATAATTTGTATAGCAAGTCGACGTTGGGTAGCAGTGGGTGTATAGATATCTGACTGCCTAAGATTCCTCAAATGAGATGCTTTTACACACACTAAAAATGTTATTAATAAATATGCTGAAAAGCAGCGGACCAAGAATGGTGCCTTGAGGCACCCCTGAAGTAACTGGCTTGAGTTGCGATGTGTCGTCCCCAATTTTTACTAGTACTTACAGCATTATAACTGATTGTTGACCATGCCAAGCGCGGTTACATACATATTCGGACAATTGACAGTTTTTAAAACATCGCCGTGTTAAAGAAACTAGTTGCTTACATCGGAAAGAGATAGAAGTGTAACTAGTTAGTATAAATATGCAAACTAGCCGGATTCTAGTTAATAACTAGTATTTTTTTCCTGCAGGGATCTTCTACATTGTGTGTGTATGGGTTTGTGTATGTGTGTGCGAAGATGGCGATATAATAAAGTCAAAAACAGCCTCAATTTAAATGTGCATACACATATATACACATATCAATAAAATTTGCATAATTATATGTGCGTACACATGTACATTTTAGCGTATACGTATATTGCTAATAAACATACATAAATTTGCTTGATGTTATTACCCATGTTATGTTGCTGCCTCAACCACAGTCGCAGCCTCAGCTGTTGGCTGCTGCTGCTGCTGCTGCTGCTATTCGCCTTTGTTTCGCAACGCGTCTAATTTTAATTTATACTAATTGTTTTTGATAAATGATTATTGTCTGTGTTTGTGTGGTGAGTTTTTGGTGGGCGTGTCACACACACACACACACACCACACTTGGTTATTTATTAGCATACCTATATATGTTAGTATATAAAAATAATGGGTGTTTCTTGGTGACTGTCGCGAAATACCCACACATAAAAACACATACTTTAATACTCAATTATATACAATGCATACATATGTACACGTACATATGCTCTATATTATTTTCTCGTGTACTTAAAGTCATGCAGACTTCTAAATTGTATTTTTCACGGTTTATTGCGTTTTCCGTTGCCACTTTATGGCTAACGTCAGACGGCACGTCGCTTCACACCTCCCCACGACGACGCCGCCGCCAAATGCGCTCTCTTCTTTCCCACACATATACATAGGTATTTCTTCGTCGCACGCGTTAACAATTTGATTTTTCGTCGCTGTAAGTTGTTGTAAATATATTTAATACGAGCAGAGCAAATTTATAAGTAAACAATTTTACGTTGCTTAGGAAGCTTCAAATAAACACATACACCCACATGCACCTACGTGCCCCAATTTATTTATTTTTATATGTTTATACATATGTATGTATGTATGTATGTATGTATGTATGTATGTTGTGTGCCTTGAAGTTAAATAAACAAACAGCTTATCCTCCTGTCTCACAAGCTCTGATGGCACATATTGCTCCTCCACAATTGTCAGTCGTCATGACCCAGAAAATTTATTTACTTTTACGAAAACAGTAAGAAAATCAGCAATTTCGCACATAAAGCAGGAGAATTGGCTTGTTATAATATTTTAGTCATAAAGAAATAGCGTGAATTGGCAATGAAGCGAAAATTAGCTGGTTTTATTCTCTTTTTTTTATCTTTACATATTTTCTGCTACGATATTGGTTTCGATTATATAATTTTAGTTTTGACAGTTTATTCATACAAAATAATTTTGTCGATATTTTTAAAGTCTCGAGTAGTGGCTGAAGAAAACTCTAAATTTGATTTTTATAAAAAAATAAATATGGTAGTGTGTAGATAGGAAGTGGTAGCCAATATGACAAATTCATCCTATCGTTCTGGCTTTTATAGCTCCTTTTCCTTAAACCCCAGTAGAGCCTTTGCCTAAGCGATGGCAACCCGACATCTACTCCATAAGCAAGCTAATAGCTTAATAGATTAGAAGTCGTCCTCTCTCCTTAATCATCCTATAGCTATGACATCATCTTCCGAAAAAGCGGATCAGCTTTTCTGCGCGGCGTCCTATCATGCAATGTTTGGTCAGTATTACTTTTTATAGAGTGTACTCCTATATCGGTCACGTTTGACTAGGTTTGTACCAAGTCGAGTGGTGTTCTCAGCTCATGACCATGTGGCTTGTCTCGGAGGAGGAAAAATTATTGTCAAAATGCTCCTCTCCTTTCACCTTTCTATGAAAAGTAAAAGATAACCTGTTCTATTTAGCCAATCAAGCACAGCCCGTTGTGAGTTACTCCTAACTGTTTCATAAAAATGCATTACCATATGTTTTGTAGTCTCCATGATTGCCAAAATCGCACTCTCGAACTCACTGCAGTAACTGCCTGATTACTGAATGAGAGTTATGGTATATGGGCGAGTACTCGTATCACGAGTTACAAATAATCGACATAGTGGTACCTTATTTTCGAACTATTTTCATCTTCGATCTGTAAGGTAAAAATAAAGGGATCTACAGATTTACCTAAGCTCACTGGTTTGTATCGATATATTCATTTCCCCAGAATCATCCGACTGTTACCTTCTCTGCTACTGCAGTCGCTTTTATTTAACAAGAGAAAAATGAATAATAGAATTGGAAATCCACGTTATTCGAAAAGTGTTAGATAGATAGATTAGTGAGGAGGATATGCACCGCGACCAGTGATCTATTGTGCCCTCCGATTTCTTCACATTATTTCAATCAGACCTAATGCCCTTATGAAACCTATCAGGCTTGAGGGGCTGATTGATATAATGTGGTTCTCCTTCGGCTGAATGTCTCCTAGGTGTTTGAGTCTTCTTCTTTCAACAGTTTCTCATTCAAATACAAGGTGCACCGGTGTTTCTGGTACCAGCTCACAGAATCGAGCCTGTACATGTGCTTACGCAGTCTGCAATGCCCTGTAAGAAATCCTGTTATTATTCTTAAATTATTCCTACTAAGTACTATCATTTTATTAAACCTTTTGGAATTGTAGTCGTTCAAAAGGTTTTTCGTTTGTCTCATTCCGTCGCTACAATACCAATAGCTGTTTCTTACTTTCATTTCCTCCCTTCTTATCTCTTCTCTAATTGAGTGGGGATCTAAGGGAAAGAATGGCCCAGGTCCTGTAGGAGAGATTGAGGCAGCTTGTTTTGCTAGTCTATCTGCTAGTTCGTTTCCTTCAACCCCATGTGTCCCGGAACCCAAATGAGCTGAACTTTGTTTCGTTCGCCCACTCTATTCAGGTTCTTAACACATTCCCTTACCATATATGATTTAATTATACATGACGATATTGCTTAAGTGCTATTGCTGCAAATTACTACATGTTGGTTAACTAAGTTTCTTTGGAGTATGAGCTCTGCACATTTTTTGATGGCAAACACCTCTGCCTAGAATATGCTAGGGTATTTCCCCATGGGAACTGATACCTTAGTCCTTGGTCCAGTGACTCCCGCACCTATACCATCAGTAGTCTTTGAACCATCTGTGTACCACACAAGGGAGTGTGGTTTTATTACTTCCTTCGTCGGATAAGCTCCGGAGAGTTCTCTTCTTTATATGAACTGCAAATTTTATCCTTCAACTTCTCAAAAATCCCATAGAGTAATTACTTTGTGTTTAAATCATTTGACAAATTATCGCTTTAATTTGGAAACTGTAAAAGTCGTGCTAATTAAAAAATATCCTACGTCCACTCCGATTTTTTATTGGGAGTACAAATCAATTCAGTCCGTGTTTTTTTTTAGTTCAAAAAAGGGTTTTTTATTGAAAAAAGTGAAAAAATACTTCTTTCGAGGTATTGTCCGTCGGAAGTGACTACTTTTTCCCATCTGGTAATTTTCGAATACCATCCCTAAAAAATGTTTCCTCTCTGTCCTCGATCAAACCACTGAGCCACTCTTCGATTTCCCCAAAAGATCCGAAACGACATCCTCAGAAACCGACTTGTATTCCTCGAAAAAGCCAATATTCGGAAAAGTAGCAGGAGTAGTGGTGGACGGCGGGCGGGGTAAGATCTCTCATTTCAGCGTTGGTTTTGACGTTGGAACCGAGCGTTCTCAAGTTTCGTAATCTTCAAACTTTTTGGGTTAGCCACAACGCTCTTTGTTTTGAAGTTAAAAACACCACTTTTGAAGCGTCGAAAACACTCTCTGCCTGACTTAACGATCGGCGCAGATTTACCAAAAACTTCCACAAACAGTCGATGGGCTTCAGCTGCATTTTTCTACCAATTAAAATAGAAAATCAAAACTTTCCACAAATGCTGTTTTCATTTAATACAAATTCGGACATTTACAAAGAAGCGAAAAACATGGTTGTTGTCGAAAACAAACGCTGATGCGCACCACTTGCAGGTCAATTTGTATATCCCCCCGTAAATACTTACTACTCTCAATAATATTACTTTAAACCAGAGATGCTCAACAAACGCAACGATATCATTTTGTTTCGAACATAAAAAGAATTAACTCAACGAAATGAAATCGTTTCGTTTGGGCGCCATGTTATCAAAACGAAAGTAAATCGTTAACGTTAATTTTAAATTGCTTACTCGTTATGATTTAACAGAATACTTCAATTTTAAAGTTTAACATTACCTCTTAACGATTTAACATTATCTGTTAACGATTTTACATTATCTGTTAACGTCTTAGCATTAACGATAGCATTCTGCTTTGGGTAAAAAACGAAATAAAATTTATTTTGATAACTGTTCTAATGAGAACGATAATATATCCGAATGTTTCAACCGAATCGATTGAAATTTTTTGATTCATCGTTACGATGCACCCTTGGTTTAAACTTTTCGGTGTAGCACCAAGTAAGCCTAAATGTAAATTTTGTCACATTGCAAAAGAAAATTTTATTTTCAATCATTCCTTTGAGCTGCAACCGTATTAAAGTCAAGGTGTTAATAGATATTGTAAAATAAGTATATGGTACATGTTCAGCAAATCAAAGTGTTGAAGTATAAAGACAACAAATACAGCGCTGCTCATCCGTAAGTGTTTTAGCTGAAAGCATAAAGCAGACAATTAACTGCACACACCCACCAAAATGGCAACTCGTGGAAGAAGTGAGTGGAGACTAATATTAACCATATGCCACAACACAAATACCACATAAACACAGACACATACATATCATGATGTACGAGGGGATTAACAAAAGTTCGGTCAGTTGATGATTTTCAATTTGTTCTTGTTAAATCTAAAAATACCAACTCCTTTGCAGTTACTTTTTTGGTCTTCTTTTCAAATCTTAGAACGATCGGTTAAAATGGAGACGAGAAAACGCAAGATAGCTGAGGATAGGTCAGGTGAAATTCCACCATAAACGCAAACAGAAATTCGTCATGTGATTCTCTTCGAGTTTCGCCGTAATTTACAGCAAATACAAATGTTCAGTGACCTTCAAATTACATATGGAACGATTGCACCGTCTTTAAATACTATTTCCAAATGGTTCCGAAGACCCTAGACCCTACATTTTTCCGTAGAGGCCCAAAAAGAGGCTCGAGTGCGTTTTGCTCAATTTTTCCGAAACAAATTCGAAAATGGTCAGTCTAGTAATTTCAGTAAAGTCGTTACTGGTGACGAATCTCAGTTCTATAAGTACGATCCAGAAACCAAACAGCAGTCTATGGTATGGAGCCCAACAGGAGCAAACCTACCCGTAAAATCTAAGCAACAAAAATCAGCAGTAAAAATAATGATATCAGTTTACTTCACCAGATTTAAAATCGTAGATGCTATTACACAGGAAAAAGGTCAAAAGATAACTGCAAAATGCTACATCGAGAAGTACTTACCAAAAGTTTCAAAAAATTTGTTGGAAAACAGGAAGAAAGAGGATTTTCGGCGCTACTTTTGCCATCATGAGAAGGCGCCATCCCACACTGCTGAAGGAACAAGTAATTTTATTGCGATCACTGGGATGGAAAAAATACGTTCAGTACCATATTCCCCGGATATAGCACCTTGTGATTTCTCCTTATTTCCAAAAATTTAAAAAAAAAAAAATTAAAAGGAAAGGTCTTTAACAACAACGCGGAGATAATTAATGCTGAGCTTGATAAGCTTAAAAAGCAAGATTTTGAAGACTGTTGTCAGAAGTGGATCTATAGGCTTAAGAAATGCAGTGAAATCAACGGCGATTATGTGGAGAAGGTAGTAAAAGACAAAGATTACGAATAAATACAAAAAGAATTTATTATTTTTTTTCTGGTAAATTTACCGAACTTTTGTTAATCCCCTCGTATGTATATACTACATACATACGTACATAAATTCAAGTTATGTATATTGAATGATTTGCACCCAGCGTACTAGCGGCTGGCCGGCGAGATCTTCGACAGATAGCGGTGAACCAGCCGATATATCACAATCACCGTCGCCACCACATTAAAAACAACAAACATTTGTATGCAACACGTACCATAATATACGTATCATCGTAGCAATGTTACGCCAGCCGGCCGGTAGCCACGCCGACAGAGTGAAGTGGGATGGGCGGTTGGTTGTGTGGAATGGGTTCAGCGCACTTTAAAATAATTCGTTTCATTTCGTTGAGTTACATACATTTTTATTTTGTGTTTTTATACATTTGTAAGTATATATGTATATACCATATTTATTTTGGTTGTCGGAATTGATGCATACTTGTTTCTTCAACTATAGCTGCGTGTGTGTGTGTGTGTGTGCGTGATTAGTGTGCAACTTTATTAAATGATTCCTTCAATTGTATCTTTCTTGAGTGCAGATTTGGATTGGCTTGGATTGGTTTCCCATCTGACTATCTGTCTGACGTTTTCACTTGAATGTCTCACAGTCACAGTTCGCTATTACTCTGCTTAGCGAATTAAATTATTTCCCTTAATGTGCGTATATGTCAGCCTAATTGACGGCAAGTATGCCTCCTGCATGTCGCAAACTCTGCTGTTTACGGTGCGTCTAGTCAAAGTGTTGTCTATGTGTCTGTGACGGCACGCCGGGCAGTGAGAAGACTCGAAAAAATATATGTAAATGTATGTATGTATATAAATAACGCTAAAGTGATTTTCTGTCGGGTTCCTCCATCAATTTGAGGTTTTCGTCTTGATGTTTTTCCGACAACTGGAGGAGCCACCTCCGAACGGCCAATGGATATTTATGAGGACCTTTTTGTATTTCGACTAATGCGGTCAGAGTTTTTGATTATTCATAACAATCTCATGCAACATTCTATAGGTTTTTTTTGATGAATTGAGCAGTTGATTAGTATAAAATTTAAGGAATGGTGATTACCAGCTTCCATTTTATACCACACTTTGTGGCATTCAGAAGTATAAAATAAAAAATTAATTAATTAAAATTAAATGAAATGAATCGAAATTAAATGAAATGGAATGATATAAAACGGAATAGTAAAAAATAAAGTAAATAAAAACTAAAATAAAGTAAAATATTAATAAAATAAAATAAATTTTCTTAAAATAAAATAAAATACAAAAAATAAAATCAAATGAAATGAAATACAAAAAATTAAATGAAATAAAATATAAAAAAATAAAATGCAAAGAAATAAAACAAATTAAAATAATATAAAATTAAAGAAAAAATAAAAATAAATAAACTAAACAATATATATTAATTAAACTTAAATAAAATAAAATTAAGGAAATAAAATAATAAAGAAAATAGAATCAATCAAAATTAAATAAAAATAATTAACTTAAATGAAACAGATAAGTATATAATACAAATAAATTTTATATTATATTAAAAAAAAGTAAATAAATTAAATAAAAAATACTTAAAAAACAAAGTTACATAAAAAACATAAATAAAATTAATTTAAAATATAATAAACCGAAATAATAAACAAATAAGATAAATGAAATAAAATAATTAAATAAAATAAATAAACAAAAATAAATAAAATTTCAGTTCCATAAAATAGCATAAAACAAATAAAATAAATTAAATAGAATTGAATCAAAATGAAAAGAATAAAAATTTCTATATCTCTAATTATTTGTAAAATAAAAAAAATTTAATGCAATGAAATAAAATAAAAATATCAAAATATAAAATGAAATGAAAGGAAAAATTAAATTTAAATAAAACTAAATCATAATTATATGAAATAAAATAAAGTAAAATGAAATAAAATAAAATAAAATAAAATAAATTAAAATAAAATAAAATAAAGTAAAATAAAATAAAATAAAATAAAATAAAATAAAGTAAATAAAATACAATAAAATAAAATAAAATAAAATAAAATAAAATAAAACAAAAGAAATTAAAATGAAAAAAAATAAAGTAAAATGAAGTAAATAAAATAACATAAAATAAAATATAATCAAATTAAAGAAAACAAAATTAATTTACATAGAAAAAATAAAAAAAGTAAAATACAATTCTTGAAATCTCCAATTGTGTCAGACTCTGCTATTTTCCTGTATGACTATTTAAACAATTACATTTCCTTCCTTTTTTGCATTTTTAAACGCTTTAAAAAGTTAAATTGACTAATTCAGAATTACCTGTCTTTATTTTTTATATTTGTAGGATCATCCTTTTTATATTTTTAAATATACACACTTTTTTATTGTACATATTTTTCATCACCTTTGCACAATTTTATTCGACATGACAAAATGATAATATTCGGAAATGTAATTATTAATAATATTTGTTTTCATGCCACTGTACGCACTGGTATACTGAATATGGTATATACATATATTTATATATATATATATACACGTATGTATGTTATTGAAAGCAGACTATACAAATGTGCACTTACTAAATATACCTTTCGGTTATCTATAGCCCAGCCATTGCTTTAAACACTCAAATGTCGAAATGAATTTAGTGCTCACTCAACTCAAACTGCTCCCCTTCTTCCTTCCTTCCTTTTTCACTCAACACCAGCACTTTCATTTCATTCCTTAACAATTCACATTTTGTGCTAATTGCATTGAATTGCTGTTTGTTGTTCTATGTTTGGCTTTTATTGACTTGTTTTATGCCTTCGTACAAGTACTTTGTCTCAATTTACTTCATTTTGCGTAAAGCCAAAGCGTTACAATTCATGCATATGCATTCATGTGCATATTATGTACACACGACCATACATGTGTATGGTATATTATGTATACGAGTATATGCTTCTGCTGTTATTTATGTAGCGTTGCATATTCGCGTGCTGCCTTGTAATGTTCTTCAATCCGTCAGCTATTAGATATATATGTATGTATATATATGGTATGTAACTGTTTATTTATGTCTTTGACTAACTTGAGAGATTGTTGTCTGCCTGCTATGCATTTGGCTGGTTCCATTGTATGCGCACGCTGGTCTGGTGATGATGATCAGGATCGCATATTTGTTAGCACCCTGTACTACACGTATGCGTGTGCACATACTTCATTTGTTCATTTGTTTTGTTGTTCACAGATTGTTGAGTGATTGTAGTTATTGCGCTTCATAGTCGAGCACAAGTTATGTGGGGGATATTAAGTTTGTTTGTCTGTTGCTGCATCTAAGAACGCCCGTCAACAAGCACAAGGAAGGTTCGACGTCGAAAAGTTAAGACTGCCGAGCGATTTTCTATTCAACTTGCACTCCTGCTCTCTGAGAGCACTCATCAGTAACTCGGACGTCATATCAAGCTTTCTACGTACAGCTGCAAACATGAAAGATCGTAAAAACAGTTGGTGCGATGAGCACTGCCGTGTCGCAGTGGAGAAAAAGCAGGCTGCCTACCTCGCAACGTTACCATCGACCACAACGCGCGGGGGTGGAGATAGATACCGAGAATTAAAGAGGGAAGCAAGACGGTTATGCAGGCAAACCAAGAAAGGGGCCGAGATGCGTGAGTACGAAGAGCTTGAGAAGCTGGCCGACAAGGATAATGGTCGAACATTTTATAAAAAGATGGATAGGACGACGGCTTGCAGAAGGTTTCAAGACTCTTGTAGGACACAAAAATGTGATCTAGTAGCTGATGCCCAGAGTATGTTGAATTTATAGAGTGAACACTTCTCCAGATTGCTGAATGGAACACCCGCAGCTGGTGAACACGAAACTACAATCGATAACGATGGAAAGAAAAGACGCTCCATTACCTGCCTATGACGTGGCTCGAATGGCGATTGCCCGTCTAAAGAATAACAAAGCGGAGCTGACGCCCTACCGGCAGATCTATTCAGACATGGCAGTGACGAGCTGACAAAGTGCATGCATCCGCTACTTTACAGAATATGGTCGAACGAAAGCATGCCCGACGATTGAAATTTAAGTGTGCTCTGCCCAATCTATAAAAAAGCGGATCCCACAGTATTTCACCGTCAACCGACTGATTGGACCTTATCAGTGTGGCTTTAGACCTCTTCTATAAGAATATGCAGCTGCTGGCGTATGCCGATGATATTGATGTTATCGGCCTCAACAACCGCGCCGTAAGTTCTGCTTTCTCCAGATTGGGTAAAGAAGTGAAGGATATGGGTCTGGTAGTGAATGAGAGCAAGATGAAATATCTCCTGTCATCAAACAAACAGTCATCGCATTCGCGACTTAGCTACCACATCACTGTTGACAGTCATAACTTCGAGGTCGTAGACAATTTCGTTTATCTAGGGACCAGAATCAATACCAATAATAATGTCAGCCTGGAATCCAACGCAGAATCACTCTTGCCAACAGGTGCTACTTCAGACTGAAGAGACAATTGAAAAATAAAGACATAGACGATGACAACATCTGATGAGTCGGCGTTAGGAGTTTTCGAGAGAAAGGTTTTGCGTAGGATTTATGGTCATTTGCGTGTTGGAAACACTGAATACTACAGCCGATGGAACGATAAGCTGTACGAGTTATAGGGCGACATTGACGTAGTTCAGCGAATTAAGAAACAAATATCACACGCTTAGATGCTCTTCTGTCGAATTCGTGATCAAAAATCTCAAATCAGAAAAATCGATTCCGACAAATCATCAATACAATAATGATTACAGGTTTGTCTGCGTGACGGACGGTCTAAATCAACTCAGCTCGTTTTTCTGATCCTATCTGTACCAATTTTGGTCGGTTGGTCTCTACTCCTCTCCTTTGACTCTACAGTAAGCGAGAGCTTAAGTGCGTAAAATTGAGCTTGCGCTGGTCCGAACTTTGCACCACCTTACTTGCTATTATTCGTTCCTTTCTTTTGTTTGCTTTAGATTGTTGTTGTTGGTTAGTATTTTTGTAACAATACCCAACGCGTGCCAAAACACAGCAGCAACTGCAGATATCCGTCGTAGCTGCCTGTCTAAACCCTCTTTTAGCGTAGCTGTATTAACGCTTGTGTTTTCATTGCTGTTATTGTTGTTGTCATTGCTGCTATCTCTTCTACAATCCGGCATCTTCAATTTCCTTGCATTTGTTGCTATTGTTTTTTGTTTTTTGTTTTTTGTTTTTTTTATACATAGTTTGCACGCTTGTCTTTGCTGTGCATTCTACGGATCAGTAGTTACCACCGACTGCGTTGCATGTGTGATATACTTGTTTGTGTGTGTGTGTGTGTGTGTGTGTGTTGGTAGCCATTTCACTGCTGCATTCTTCATGCGAAAATCGTCACATTCACATTGCTCATCTTAGCATTTGTCTACTACCACACGCCGCCAACACCGCCCACTTACGTGTAGTAACCAACTGATGCAAACCCACACACACACACACACGAAAGTTGTTGATGCACCGTTAAGTGATCACTTAAATTGCTAAGCAGACAAATCTACAGATGTTTGTGGTTTGCCAGGTATTCCTGCTGCTGCTGCTGCTGCTGCTACCGGTTGCTGGACGGACGGACGGACGGAGTATCTGGTTGGTTGGTGGAGCTTCGAAGATTTTTCACCGCAAATGCACACATATGTAAAGTCATATGCGTATACTCGTATGAGTTAGTCTCTGTCTCTTTATCCCTCTTTGTGTTCATCCACTTTCTCTATTGCTCCGTTTATTTTCATTGCATTTGTGTCCATCCAGTGCATCATTGTGCAAGTCGTGTAATTATTATCACATGATTTTTTATTAGAACATTGCTTCTACTACATAAGTATACATACATACATATGTAAATACATACAGCTATACAACTACACAATGATTTTAAGCATCTACAAAGCGACACATGTATGTATGTATGTATGTATGCAAATGCGTTCGCACATTTTCCTCATTTTTGCTTCATTCGCTTTCCAACAACACATGTTTGTTTGCTTTCTTTCGCACATACATACATACATACTCTTACATACATACCTACATATGTATATACAAATGTGGCTGTAGTTAAGACTTGCCGTTAGTTGCTTCCTTGTGCTACAATAATCTCAAGTGCGTGCCAGAGTGTCTTTTAAGTGATTTTCATTTGAATGCTTGGGAGAAAAGTGCAATCGGACGATGTGTGCACACGAATGTGGCATAAAAGTGCACAGATGTATAGATATTATGTTATACATATATGGTATGTATGTATGTACAAATGTATATATGTACATGCTGGTTGTTTATGGCAACAAATTAGCAAATTGAAACAACAAAATACTTTAAATTAATCATCGGCATGCACTTTCTTATGTGTGATTACTTTTAAGCATGCAAAAGCAAACATACATATGTATGCATGTATGTATGTGCGTTAGTGTATGCATATAAGGGTGTACCAAAAATGTATATGCATATGTTGCAATTTAAAAAAAAAAATTCTTTCAATTCTACTTTTTAATAATTTTTATTAGCCTCTGTTTACTCATGCGCCATCTCAGGTTAAGTTAAGACAGTAGTAGTCTCCTTTAGAACCCGGAAAAAAATTGTTTAGCATTCTTTTGGAAGTTAATGAAGGGAAGGAAATTATTGCGGTATATTTAAGCTTCAAACAAGAATTTTTAGTATCCAAAAATATTGTAATTTTCTAATGTTACGATGAGTTTTCTGTAGCGGCTGCAGTCTGAACTTGTAAAACGGTGCTGGTGATGGAGGTCGTGCGATGCATCTGAAACAAGTCGAACTATTTCTTTTTTTTTAATTTTTATTTTTTTGAGTATCTCTTCTAACGGGTGATCCAAGTAGAGGTCCTCTTTTTTAAATAGCCTTTTTTTTGACAGTGTTTTTTGACTCTCATCTTGGAAAGACTTACGCCTGAACAACGTTTACAAATCGTTCAACTTTATTATAAAAATTCACGCTGTAAAAAATGTGTTTCGCGCTTATCTCAACTTATGGTCAACATAATCGGCTTACTGAGCATACTATTCGCAACACCATCACCTATCTTGAGGACAATCCCGCTTCGATTCGGGCCTTGGAGTAAAACATCACGCGCATTATTCGCCAGTTACTAGTACAAATGCCCGAATGAGTCATCGAGAATTGGACTCAACGAATGGACCATCTGAGACGTAGCTGCGGCCAACATTTGAAAGAGATAATCTTCAAGAAATAAATGCCAAAGAATGTTCTTTCGGATGATAATAAACATTCTCCATTAAATTTGAGTTTTCTGTGTTCTTTTTTTTTCTTTAAAAAAGTAGAGAAATTAGAAATGGATCATCCCTTATATGAACTAAAAAATACGGAAGAAGTTATAAAATTTCAAATTTTTTCTAAGTTTGAAAAGAAAAATCACTTTTTTGAAAGGCGACTGGTGCAGAGATTGCAGTCTGGATGTAAATCCATCAAAGGCCTTATTGACATTCTTTACAGGAAGATATAAGCCACCTGCTTTTAAACCGCCCTTAGACAAAAATATCAGGATCCGAACAGAAATACTATATGGACGCTCACAAGGCGGCGATAGATAAAAGATGAGCTCTAAGACTATGCAGCAGTGCCGCCTTCAACTTCTACGTAACCATTAAAAATTTTCCTTATTCTTCTAACTTCAGACCTGTATGGAAAATTATAAGCAAACTGCAACATCATAAGCTAACTAAGCCATAGAGAAACTGCAGAGGATGAGAAATGTAATAAGTGTGGATTAAAGATGCGTCGCCATTTCATTGACGACTCAAAACTTGATGACGAGTGGGTTGCAGATTTCTGTACCACTTGTAATCGACATGAGAAAGAGACTTCCCGTCACTGCAATGGAAGTCTTAAATCTTACTCTCGACTGTGTGCGAAACATACGTGGTTTTGGTCCCCGGACATGGCGACATACCAAATAATGCAACGCCGACGGGCTAACCAGATGAGAAACAGTTGCACATGGTGTGGACATACCACTTTTCTCCGCAAAGTACCTGCTATGATCGGTCTTCACGAGTACAGCCAATATCAGATGGGTGAAACCACATGCATTGTAACCAGAGATCTGGTCATTGATCGAATAAAAGAGAACTAAGCATCTTATCCTTCTCAAAATGACCATGATGGGTGCTTTGGTAAAAGGCTAGGTTACTTCGTTAATGACTAGCGTTACAGCTGCAAAGACGAATTTGAGAAGAAGTCGGTGGAGTACCACCTCTGCCACGTCGTGTTAGTGGTCCTACAACGTTTTCTCGGTATTTTCTATTTTATCAGTGTTTTTCTGATGTGTCAGCAAGTAATAATCTTGGTTGTTTTATAAAACAAACGAAATGATTTATGCATCTAAGAAGTTGAGAGGAATCTCCATCATAGTATCCCTTAAGTATGCGCCTCCCCCTACTTGATGGAACGTTGTTTTGCAAAAGATTTGGTATAATTAGATTTCACAAAAACAAATTGAAAGTCACCAACTGACCGAACTTTTGTTAATCTCCTCGTATTTGGACGGTTCCAAAATTGATTAAATCTCAAAGATTTCCAATATGAAAACTAGGACCGATTTTTCAGGTATTTTTTTCATACCACCCTAATACACACAAGCTTGCAGACCATTGGTTTTATTGGTTGGTAGCTGCATATAGCATAAACATTTATTGCTCTTCAGATTTGTTGAGTCTTTAAGTGTGTAATATGCATTTGGTTGCAAATTCGTTTACAATTAAGAGTAATTGATTACTTGCTTTACATACAAACATTACAAATGCTCAAGTACACTAAGATTGAATTTTCCATTAAGTTATACTGGTTTAACAATATGCCTTTGAGGGTATTTAAATAATCGTATATAATAATTATTGCAGTTTAATTTCATCTGAAGTGTAAATATGTATTTTAAAAAATATTTTAGAAATCCTTAACGAGTGTTTCCTTCCATTTAGAAGCGTTTCATATCAAGTACACACGAAGATGGAATATTTTTCTATTAAATTGTCTGGTGTATTCAAACACCATTTAGAAGCAAGAGTAAATACGTATAAGACGATGGCTGCAAACCTTTTAAGACACACGATTTGGGTCCATGTGCCCCGAAGATCTGATCCCTTTGCCCTCAGTTCTCATATGATGAAAGGCTGAAGTTACCGCCATCCAAGAAGTTGCGAAATCTATCACAGTGCCCATTCGAAGGAAATTTGGTGTTAAATTTGTGATGGGAAAGACTCTCCGTCTCCGGTTGCTGGCATTTCCCACAGTGGAAGAACGTTCGCATCAAAGCGTAGCTCTTCAACTTATCGCTAAACAATGTTATGGCCAAAGATGCTTTAAGCGAAACAATCAGTTTTCGACTCCATCCACAAAAGAACTGGTACCATTAAAAATCTTGAGCTACAGCGAAGAGTTAGTTGAATCTCCCATTTTACTTAACTCCCATCCATACCATTCGACTGTAGGTTATGTTATGCCCATAGCTGGCAACCGCAAAATCATCTGTTCTGTGGCCGCTAAAAATTTCAAGACCAGACTCATGTAGATGCCAACGAGATTTCAGATCATACTGACTTTATGAGGGCAAAATTTTCCAGCCTGTAGAATGGCAGTGCAATGCAATATCCGGAGATGGAGGATTTGAAATCCAAATCTATGATACTAGGAAAGAAGTTCCAACACCCACCAAAGTTGACGATGCTCGAATGTGACTGCTCCTATTAAAGTGTAACAAATAATTTTTCTATTGTAATCGGGGTCGCTTGTTGGCAGAGAACGTCAATCCCTCCGAGTGTATTTCTGGTATGAAATAAAAGCTTCTCAAAAAAAAAATCCATCGGCCGTTCGAAGGCGGGTCAGAAGAAACTGTACGTATCTCCATTGTTAGAAAACGTCAAGAAGCATACCACAAATGGAGGAGGAGCTCGACAACGATACTCACCAAAATTTCATTGATTTTAATGTTAAAAAGTTATTTAGGCAAGCTACAATCTTTAACAACCGCGCAATCAGTTCTGTTTTCTTCAAACTGGCTAAGGAAGCGAAGCGTATGGGTCTCGTGGTGGACGAGAACAGTACGAAATATTTCACAAACTGTGGTCGGCTTTCACAGCACGGTTGACAGTCATAACTTTGAATTTTAGATAATTTGGTCTATCTAGAGGGACCAGTCTTGAAATCCAATGCAGAATCCCTCTTATCAGTAAGCTCGTCAAGTTACATATGTATGTTGTCTGTTCATAAGTATTATTTTTTTAAGTAAAATGAGATAAAATTCTTAAATGTAAAATTAGCTACATTGAAATATTGATTTAATTAATTAATTGTCCCGTGTGAATTGCAATGTTTTTTTATTTTTATTGACCTAAATACGAATAAAAAGTCATGGGACTGTAAAATAAGCAAATTTTCAAAATAATTCATATGATTGTCCCGTGCAACATGACGGAATCCTAAACAAAATAGAAAGTAATATATTGATAATAAATATACATATATAATCTAGAGAAATGTCCTTGTACAGGCAAGTACTTTCACATATACATATGTATACATATACATAGTATAATGACATGAACTCTGCATCCGTTTGCTTTTGAATTTATACTCTGCGTACGATGCAGTTATGAATTAGACAAAGTGACTTGATTTCCTGGCACACTTGGCATGCCTTTGTCACCGCCACTCGCCCCTCTCGAGGTAATAAAGTTGCAATAATGAGCTCAATAACTCACTGCGAAATGAAATACATACCATACATGTGTATTATGTAACTTTGTGTTTGCTCCGTTATTACAAATATCTCTTTGAATGTGGAACAAATTGTTGTATTTTATACCTTTTACCCTCCGTGCCACTACATTTTGCTTTTGACTGTGCTTTTGACAAACTGGAATATGGAATGCTTCATTGCGCTCTAAACCCAGTTTTATTTTATTTTTTTATTGAATTGTAATTTTACTTTGATTTATATGCATTTTCAATAGCAAAGTTTATAAAATTATTCAATCTGTTTTTTTTTTCTCTCTCTTTTTCTTTACAGTGAATTACACATTTAAAGCTCAAATATGGTGATAAGCAATACGGATGCAGTGGCCGCTGCTGCCACCGCCAATAACGCTACTGGCGAAGCTGGCGATATGGCGCATCCATCGGGTATTCCACGAGATAGAATAGATAATATAATGAGCGGTATAGCGAATACGGGAGATGTGAAAATGAATAACCACCGAAAAAAGCTGCGTCAGAGGTGAGTAACGAGCTTGATAATATAAGATAATATTTTTTTTTTGTTTGTACGAGTATTGTACGCGTATATTTCGTTGGCTAAATAGATAACTGAGTTTTCATCTATTTTTTTTTTGTGTTCAACAGATTTGATATTATTAAAAAGTTAGGTCAGGGCACATATGGCAAGGTGCAATTAGGTATAAATAAAGAAACCGGCCAGGAGGTCGCAATAAAAACTATAAAAAAGTGCAAAATAGAAGCTGAGGCAGATTTGGTGCGTATAAGACGTGAAGTGCAAATTATGAGCTCAGTGCAGCATCCAAATATTATACACATTTATGAAGGTTGGTATTATAAGGATATTTCTGAATTCAGTAATCCGTCTGATTTCACTTTTTAATTGTTCTTATATTTATTTTATTTTATTTTATTTTATTTCATTTAATTTTGTTTTAATTTATTTTTTTTTTATTTTATTTTATGTTATTTTATTTTATGTTATTTTATTCTAATTTACTTTATTTTATTTTATTTTATTTTAATTTATTCAAATTTATTTTATTTTAGTTTATTTCATTCTAGTTTATTTGATTTTATTTTACTTTGTTTGAGTTTATTTGATTTAATTTTAATTTATATTATTTCATTTTGATTAGGTTATTTTAATTCATTTTATTTTATTTTAATCTATTTTAGTTTGTTTCATGTTATTTTAATTTATTTTGTTATATATTTTTAGTTTGTAATGTATTTTATTTTAGTTAACTTTAATTTATTTTATTTAAATTTATTTTATTTTATTTATTTTGTTATATTTTTTTTTAAGTTTATTTTAATTTAATTTAGGTTATTTTATTTTATTTTGTTTTAATTTATTTAGCTTTTTTAATTCATTTTAGTTTATTTTATTTCGTTTTATTTAATTTTATTTTATTTTAATATATTTTATTTCATTTTATTTTAATTTATATCATTTCATGTGGATTTGGATTACTTTAATTCATTTTATTTTATTTCAATTTGTTTGATCTTATTTTAATTCATTTTATTTTATTTTATTTTATTTTATTTCGTTTTATTTAATTTAATTTTATTTTAATATATTTTATTTCATTTTATTTTAATTTATTTTATTTTATTTCGTTTTATTTAATTTTATTTTATTTTAATGTATTTTATTTCATTTTATTTTAATTTATTTTATTTTATTTCATTTTATTTTAATTTATATTTTCATGTGGATTTGGTTTACTTTTATTCATTTTATTTTATTTCAATTTATTTGATCTTATTTTAATTAATTTTGTTTTATTTTTTTATTTGATTTTATTTTAGTTTATTTTATTTATTTTATTTTAATTTATTTATTTTGTTTGGTTTTATTTTGTTTAATTTTATTTTATTTTGGTTTATGTTAATTTATTGTAATTTAATTTTAGCTTATTTTAATTTATTTCGTTTTATGTTAATTTGTGTTATTATTTTAATTTATTTAATTTTAGTTTAATTTAATTTATTTTTAGACTATTTAAATTTATTTTATTTTAATTATTTCTTATCTGTGTCATTTAACTCATTTATTCCATTATATTTTATTTTATTTTTTTATTTTGTGTTGTTTAATTTTAATTTTCTATTCTTTTTTAGTTTATTTTATTTTTAATTTGTTTAAATTTTTTGCTTTAGTTGTATTCTATTCAATTTTAATTTATTTGGTTAAATCTTTGAATCAATATTTTCCTTTAATTCATTTTATTATAATTTTTATAAATTCTATTTTCTTTTTTAATTTATTTATTTTTTATTCTATTTTATTTTGTTTTTATATTTTTAATTGTATTATTAGTTTATATATTTTTCTACTCTAATTTAATTCTAATTGAATACGTTTTATTTTAATTTATCTTATATAATTTAGTTACATTCTATTTTCTTCTGCTTTAATTTAAATTAATTTTTTTATATATGGTTTGTTTGGATGTGATGTGATTGATTGTCATGTGATGTTTTGTCATATGATGTGTTTTCATTACTTTATTTGAAGTTATTTGAATTTTACATTCTTTGGCTATAATAATACGCGACTTACATTTGCAGTATTTGAGAATCGGGAAAAGATGGTGCTGGTCATGGAATTTGCCGCAGGCGGTGAGCTCTATGACTATCTCTCGGAACGTAAGGTGCTTAGCGAGGAAGAAGCGCGTCGCATATTCCGACAAGTGGCCACGGCTGTGTATTATTGTCACAAGCACAAAATTTGCCATCGCGATCTTAAGCTGGAGAATATATTACTCGATGAACATGGCAATGCAAAGGTCAGTGGAATACGTATAACACATACACGCACACACACACATTATCTCACTCTCTTCATTCGCTGTCACTCCCTCATTTCTGGTGAAACTTGTATTGATAATTTTCTTTTACATTTTTCAGATCGCCGATTTTGGTCTCTCAAATGTGTTCGATGAACAAAATTTACTCTCCACATTTTGCGGATCACCGCTTTATGCCTCACCGGAAATCGTCGAAGGTACTCCATATCAAGGTCCAGAAGTCGACTGCTGGTCCCTTGGTGTACTCCTCTACACTCTAGTCTATGGATCGATGCCATTTGATGGTTCCAATTTTAAAAGACTTGTTAAGCAAATCAGTCAGGGTGACTACTATGAGCCAAAGACACCGTCGCGTGCTTCCACCCTCATACGTGACATGTTGACGGTGAGTCCACGTAAACGTGCCACCATCGAACAGATTTGTGCACATTGGTGGGTGAATGAAAATGATAATGTGTCATGTTTGGATTTGGCTGAAGAACTAGCAACACAAACGCCAGTTCGATTGGATGTCCTATTGTCGTTGACACCGGCCGCTGTGACAGCCGATCAATTGGTTGTGCCATCCGCTGATGCGGGCAAAACAGAACGTGTGCCAAGAAGTCATTCGGTGGGTTCGATACGTGAAATGGGCGGCAATACGGAAGCAGAACAAAGAATATTGGACATGGTGGCTGGTAGGTAGAAAATTATTTTAGCAGTATTGGACAGAGCTTGTGGATGGAGAAAATGTATGTGCCCAGTAAAAGAGTAAAAGAGAATTAAAAGCTCTGCAAACTCTGCTCAGTCTTTTCTCCACAAATATTTTTTTTTCAATTTCCTCTTTCTTTCAAAAAAAGAAAAAAAAATAAAAATATACTTTATATATAATATTTGTTTTTATGTATGTGTTTAGTATTTGCTGTGTCCCGATGTCTGTAAATAGCTGATAACTTTCTTTTCCTACCCCTCATGTGCCTTCAATTTACTCTTCACAAACCTTCCGCGCTCTCTCCAAAAAATCTTATTATTATTATACTTCCACATACTTTTAAAATCCACAAACTTGTCTACATGCAACCCTACAACATGTACACATTCAAGTGGACTAAATTTGTATATCCATCTTAATATTAACCCATAATTCATTACATCTCCTCTACTCTCTCTCTCTCTTTTATTTCTCTTCACATATAAAATTTTCACGCACCTCATTAGCCGGCGGTGAAGCAGCACTCATGCCATCACCTACACGCACAATCACACCAACGCAGAGTCCAGTGCAGAGTAAGCGGAAACTTGAAACCACTGTCTCCACAGAGAATGCACATGGTGCGGCGCTCAAGAAGAAAGATAAACCTGGTAGCAGTTCCATGATAATCAGTGAAACAACAGCGCCTCTGACGGATGATATACCCATGGAGACAGAGGAAGATGAGGCAGCAGAAATTGTCGTCGAAGAGCCCATTACACCAGCGCCCGGCACAACCATGCCCACTGGTAGCTTCTCTCAAAGAGATATGGAAATGGTGGGTGATCTTTGCGAGCAACTGATGAAAGTTCCTGAGCAGCCGAAATCTACTGTCGCCACCGCACCTTCCCAGACTGAAACCGGCACTGCAGTGACACCTCAACACGCCAGCGTACCGCGTCAAAGAACTATTGGCAAGCTCGAATCACTAGAAGAGACGCCCGAGGAGAAGGATGCCACCAAAGTTATTAAGAAATTCGTCAATAAGCATAAAACCGCTGATCTGGTGAATGCCATCGGTCAGATTAGTCCAGCAGGCGAGAAAGGCAAAGAGCCAACGGCTACATCTACAACAACTACAACCAATAATGCCAAAACCGCAATCGGCAAATCCACCGCCGGCGTCGCGGCGACAACCAACAACACGGCGGCCGCACCGTTTGTCCGCAAGTGCAGTCTGCAAGACGACACGTCACTGAATAAATTCAATGCCGATCGGCGCAAATCACGTGTACTCGAGACCACCGAAAAATTGCAACAAATGAACACGAACACCGCCAGCGGCAGCGGCGTTGCAGAAAAACCGAAAAAGTTCAGCATACCCGGTGTTAGTGTCGGTAGTTTCAAGAAGGAATTCGAGCGAAAAGCCGCCAATCCGCCTGCACCACAAGGTCCAACACCTGGTGAGCTGCGTGCCATGGAAGAAGTTGCCGCTGCGGCAGCGGCAGCACAAGAACTAGAAGAAGCTGCAGACCAACAACCAACAACACCCGCCACGACTGCAGCAGCCGTTGGAACGTCACAAGAGTCAGCGTCAATTGAGGCAAGCGATTCGAAAAACTCCGTTGCATCGCTGTCACTTGAGGATGCACGTCGCTCCATGGAAAACTCCATAGCTTTGTTGCGGCAAGCACAAAGTGAGTCGTCGAAGGAGGTGGATCAGCTATGCGCACAAACAGAGAACATCGAAGTTAGCGAGAACAGCAATCCAATAGTGGCCGCGGAACGCGAACGGAAGTTGAAGAATGCCCGCGCGATCATTGGAAATGCCATACAGCCAGGTAAGTGAGATGCGAGTGAGGTTGCTTAAGATGAAGTAACACAAGCGTTAACAAGCTCCATCAAATTAAATGAAACCGGAATGTATTTTCAAAAATTAAAAAAGAGAAATATTTAACAGCTTGTGCTTTGAATAACTGTATAGGAGTTCTAACAAAAATTTTGCACAAAAGTAAATAACCAAATTTGTCTGAGCCTAAATTATAGCCTTTTAACAGACTAGCGTAGAATATCGGTTGCTTGGTTCCCATTGATAATGCGGCAGTTGTGCCTTAATATCCTTCTGCTGGTCCCGCTAAGCGGTTTAATAGCTTTTATTTCTAAGAAGTCTTCAATTGGTGCGCTGCTCAAACCCAACAACGTGCGTTTCTCGCCTAATCAAAGTCGAACGCGATGATACGTAAACCACCAAGTACCTAATTCATACCCTAAAGGATCTCCTGAAATATATTATTGCCTAATTGTAGTAAACTTTTGAATCTGTCTCATGAGAATGTAGGAGTCTGTACCCTGCTCCATTTATGTCGCGTTTTATATATAAAAAACAACATAACGTTGTGAGATCCGAGCAACATACTGAACAACATACTAAAGTAACAACACCTCGAAGAGCTAGGGCATGTTTAGTACATAAAGACTTCCACTGAAACTTACTTACTTACTTACTTTACTGGCGTAGACACCGCTTACGCGATTTTAGCCGACTTTATAACATCGCGCCATTCATTCCTTTAGAGAGCCAGATCCCTCTCTACCTGGTCTTTCCAACGGAATGGAGGTCTTCCTCTTCCTCTGCTTCCGCTGGCGGGTACTGCATCGAAAACTTTCAGAGCTGGAGTATTCTTACCAGATCACATGACCTAGACAGCGCAGCCGCTGTTTCTTGATTCGCTGAACTATGTCAATGTCGCCGTATATCTCGTGCAGCTCATCGTTCCATCGGCTGTGGTATTCGTCGTTCCACTGAAACCAGCTATCTTAAATTTCTCCTTCGTTAAATGAACTCCTGGATAAACCCTTGAATAATTTTGATGATATCTTGTAGATTTATCGTGAAGTAAATTTGATTGCTTAATCTTCTTCCCTCTTGCGATCAGATCAAAAATAACTAACGCTCACAACTTCCACAACATTCATTGTATGAAAGCATCAAATCTGGACCCTGACTTATACGCTGTACGATACAACTTGTTCTTTTCTTGGACCCTTCACTTTGTATGGAGATTTAGAAGTTGTTGACTCTAGAGAATCGAATTTTTATTCAATTGTGAGAATTGTTTGGGTATTATACTTACGGTACTCTCTTAGGCGGATTAGTATAAACAGTTGCTGGAAAAACATCAAGCCGAACACACGTTTTCCAGATGAGTACCATCCAATTCCGAGCATAAAACAACATTAATTATCACTCGATAAAGTAATCCATTCACCGTAACTCTTGCTTCAGCCTCATTTTCGAAAAAGTAAGGTCTAATGACACCGCCGGACAATAAACCCCACCAAACAGTAACACATTGAGGATAGAGAGGCTTTTCAACAATAAATTTTGGGTTTTCCGAGCTCCAGATGCGACAGTTTTGCTTATTGACGTAGTTATCGAGGTGGAAATGGGCCTCATCAGCCAGTATGACTTTTCGATGATATTCCGGATTATTTTCAAGAATTTCAAGGACAGGATCAGCAAAGACACGACGCTGTTGATGATCGGCCGGCTTGAGCTCTTGTGTTAACTGAAGTTTGTAAGCCTTAAGACTAAAGACTTTATGCAAAATGCGGTGTAATGACGTTTGTGGAATGCATAATTCCAAAGAACGGCGAGGAATAGGCAAACCTAGATTTTCTTCAACACTTTGGGCTTCAGCCAGCAACAATCTCAGTTATCCTTGAGCGACGTGCACGTTTTTTATTCTCCACATCACTTACTCGTGCCAACAGCTCCATTTTTTCCACCAATTTCTGTACTGTGCGCCCCGACAAGGTAGTTTGCGACGATCGAAAAATGTTTTAGTTTTACGAATCGTCTCTGTCAGGTTTTCACCATTTTTGAAATGAATTTTAGTAATTTCAACGCGTTGTTGACGCCTTTATCGTTCAATTTTTATTAGTGGCGTGGTTTTTACTTGTCAAATGTCAAAAAATTACAGCTTCAAAGGTGACATCTACCGGAATAGCAGGCTATTCAAAAGAACACCTCTTATTGGAAAATCCTTTATAAGAAAAATAAAAAGTTGAATTAACTTGAAAAACAAAATTATTAACCTTTCTTAATCACGATTTTTCTTAGAACTCCTATATTTTCCTTCTCCGCACAACAATTACGACTTACGAAGCGCTTTGAAGCAAGTCAAAATTTACTTAAACAAAATTCTTAGAATTTTTCCAAAATCAAAAAAAAATCCGTAAATGAAATTTCGGCCTATCAAACATTGGAAGTTGCATTTTATTTTTTTTTTGTGGTCATTTGTAGTTGTTTCATTTGCATTTATTCATCAGTTTTAAAGACATATGCACATACATACATACACACTTATCAGCATTCATTATAAATACAAAAACATACATACATATACCTACATAACAGTGGATAATTGGTATAAGACAGTATAGACACACATACATACATATGTACATACATACTCCTGCATACACGTACATATGTACATACACGCAACACGTAAGTTCATTTGCATCATCTCATCATTGGTTCATCTATTTTAGTTATACGCAGGCCACCATCTCAACCATCCTTTGGTATCGGCGGCGGGGGCTACGGTCAAATGCGTGCAGCCAGTAGCGGTTTTATTGGTTTTGGCAGCAGTGGCAGTGGCAGCGGCAACGGCAGGCATAGCGGCTTGGGTATTGGCGATGCGGACGGCAATGGTTTTGCGCCGATCGGTCTCAACAATATCCAGCTGGGGTGTGGCTTTAGCGGCGGCAGCGGAGTTGTGGGTGGAGGCGGTTCTACAAATAAAAAATTGGCGTATAATTTGAGCAATACTTTGCCACGGACAGTCCAAACAACGCCACCGCCGCCGGCCACCACCCCTCTTCTGTTCGCAAATGCAAAAAAAGTGAATGCTAACGTTGCCCTCGCCGCTGCACGGCAACATATAATGGGACGTTTGGCAGCAACAGCAGTGGGTGTGGGTGGTCAGAATGAATATTTACAACAACAGCAACAAGAACAACGTCCACTACAAAATGAAGCATTCAAACCGTCCAAATATTTCATACAGTCACCCAATTCCCCCTCCAATTCCTCTCCATTGTATAATAATAACAGCAATAATGTGAGTTTTCATCACAACCAACAACAAGAAACACTGCAATACATGCCACAACAACAACAACAACAGCAATCACAACCACCTCAATATCAGCCAACAAATTCGACGCAACAACAATTAACTGGTACACAAAATCAACTTTTGCAATTCCAACAAAGACTACAACAATTACAACAACAAAGACAGAGACATCATCAAACGCTGTTAGAGCAGCAAAACGAAATAGAACAGCAACAGCAACAGCAACAATTTTACACAACACAAAGTCATGCACTATCACAACAACAGCAACAACAACAACAACAACAACCATTAATGCATCAATATCGCCAACAACAACAACAACAACAACAAACTCACAGCATGTCAATGCCACACACACTTGCCGGCGCATCTGCCATTGCCACTGCCGCCAACGTCAAAAATACCGCAACCCTGAATACCCCGACCGCTACCGCTACCGTCGCCGCCACCGCGAATAGCGTGCCAAAACCGTTTTATAATGCACCACCTCCTTCTTCGCTATTCTACAAATGTAAGTTTAGTTGTCGTTGTCGTTCGTTCGTTCGTTCGTTCGTCCATTCGTTCGTTCGTTCTATCTTTCTTGCGTTCGTTTGTTCGTTTTCTTAGTTCATTAGCTGGTTCGTTCGTTCTTTCTTATGTTTTCTTTTATTTTTTTATTATTTATTTTTTTTTTTTGCTGTTCTCTTCCTTCTTAAGTTGATTTTCTTTTAATTTCCTTTTCGAAAATGTTGCAATTTAAATATAATTTCCAAAATTGTAGTATTATTTAATATTGGATTTTTGGTTGCTTCTTTTTTTCGCTCATCACGTACTCGTATACCTATACCATAAGTACATACATACATATGTATACAAACATACATCTCGCACAAAAATAGATACCGCCGCAGCAATGCTTCTCCAAACTATCCCGTGTATCTTGTACTTACTACATATGTACATACACGTACATATGTACATTAATTATAGAAGAAACAAAGCGCTGGTTTATTTAGAATTTGGGGTGTTTGCTTTCGTCTTAAAGAAAATTTTTTTTTAGTCAAAATATTTATGATTGCCTTTCTTTGGTTTAAAAAATTCTCTATTTAAAACACGCAAAAAACGAATTGGTAAATTCGTAATAAATCTCAGAGATAGATGGTGTCAGGTGTCAGGCTCGATATTTCAAGAATTTACATTAAGAAACATTTTCTTTTCAGCACCATATACAGCGATTGATCTTAAGGCTGAATATCCTTTAGGCAGAAATAGTAGTTTCTAGTTATTTTTTTTATCAAATGCTTGGAACTCATTCACTCAGTTCGATTTATGTCTACAGATCGATCGAAAGAATAATAGACGTTCTGTTGTATGGGAGATAGATCTATTTCTACAACCATAAGCCATTTTGGGTAGGACTTTGTTCGCCATTAATCAGGGGTGTTATAGAATCCGACAAAGAATTGCTTATTTATCGAAATGAAAAATCAATATCTCTTTGAAATGGTGTTATGAAACCGATTTAATTTTGCTTTTTTCGAAGATAAGCAAAAGCGATATTCGAATCAGCTGTCATCCCACTTGTGCTAAAAATCCCAGCAATTCAATTTAATTGTTGTACCGGCTTTAAAGTCCATTATTTAATCCATGCTTTTTTTAAAAGGAGTCCACGGGATGACCGATTTCTTCTAAAGCATGGTACCTAGAACAGGAAAGCAAAAAGTTTTATGATCTACAAACTATGGTCTGTAGAAGTACGTACGGATTTATTTTTTAACTAATTTTTGTGAATGCGGCACACTTTTTTTTAAAAAGATTGATTTTTGACTAAAAAATACGCACTAAATTATTAAAAAAAAAGTTTACATTTAGTCGAAAAACGGCTACGTACTTCAAAAAAAAATGTATTTGTGAAGCTGCCATCAAATTTTCAGGGAAATCTATGCAATAGGATCCGAATAATATGTCCTGCCAGTTTGAAAAATTTGATTTTGAATAAAACGGGCTTAGAGTTTTCATTGTACTGAGCGCACGCTCTGATGGGCTGCAGCGAAATAAAAAGTTCAGCTATTTGAAATATATTGTTTTTTTCACTTTAAAACCAATTGCATATCATTTCTAGGACCCAAAGGTGCCCTGTGAGCAAAAAAAAACAAAAAAAAGTGGCGTTATCCAAAACTCTAGAGCGGCTTTACCCCTTAATGCAAATTTCTCAAGGCAATAAGGAGAAATTGTTTTTCAATAGATTCTATCATATCAAATTATCAAGCCTTATTCCAGAAAGGCCTATTCTGATATTATACGAGTAAACAAAACTTATTAAGGGTGTTTGAATTCCTTTGTCCTTGAGAATTTCAGATTCTCTCTTCTGGTACTTACATTCATCGAATCATAGTTAATATAACATTTTATGAAAATACGTACGTGTATATGTATTTCAGGACACAATTGGAAAAATTAATTAATTAAATCAAATAAATTAAAACAACGAAGGCGTACTAAATTTAGGTGGAAATTAAAATTAGATAATCGGCTGCAATCTATATTGAACGCCATATAGGTATATATATCTGACTTACAAGAGTGTGCCGAAGTCCACTCACTTATATAAAAGGTAGGATTGTTGGTGGACCCAAGTTAGATAATTTTTTTTAGTAGACGTTTTCAACTCACTCATTATCTGTAAAATCAAGATTTCTCGATGAATTCATGAAAAGTTCGATACAGGTCGTTCAAAAATATAATAGAAGGTCTGTTTAAAGAAATAATTTTTTTTTTTTTTTGAATAGGTCTGGTCTACTTCCCGGTCTACCTGTTAATTTTATCAAAAACCCACCAATTCACCAAATTTCAAGTAAATCGAACCGTTAATCAATTTTTTTCGAATAGGGCAGTCCCTGGTCCACTTCCAATCGGCCGACACCTATAATATATGATACATATTAACTACCTGACATGATTTTTTTATTGTTTTAAATAGTTTTTTTGTCTTTTACTTATTGCCTCAAACTGCTGAAAATGCTGGAAACATTGATACGTTTCCAAAAGTTTGCTACTTCACAAGGACACTTGCAGTGAAAAAAGACAAATCTTTTAGCTAAAAGAGAAAACACAAATAATTATTTCATAGAAAATTATCTGATATTTGGCAGGAGGGAGGGTTCTTATTGAAAATACTTAAATATACTGCGATGTGAAAAAGTATTAGTGAACCGCATGAGAAAATGCTGCTTAGATCCACATCAAGGGGTAAAGATAGCGGAGCTTCATTCTTTAGTTAAACCCAATTTCCGGTCTTCCCAGCAAGTTTCCACCGTCCACCGTTGATTGAGCACATCAAAGGCTACTAACTACTAACGAGATAGTTGGGCGACCGATGCGTTTGCGTTTTCCTTTTTCATTTCGATGCAAAATTTATGTATGTTCGTTAATGTTTTGTTCACTTACCCCCCAACTGACTAATACCGTTTTAAAAAATATCCCAAATTAATTGTTAATAATACATATTAGAGCTTTAGCCACTTGTACGAGCTCGTTACTCGGTCAGTGCTCAACTGCTGAAATGTTTGTTTGATTTGTTTGTGTTTGTTGAGCTTTTGAACGATTCGAGTACTCATTACACAAGAGCTCGTATTGCTCGAAAATGTTCACACTCGGTTCTTGAGCTCTAATACATATCTAAACAGTTGTTCGTTATTGATTTCTGCACCTCTATGGAAAAAAAAAGAAATTTCTCTACAGTTACGACAGCAGTTTGTAAGTTTTAAATATATAATCCATAACTTTTTCAACCATTTTCATCCATTTGCTTAATTCATGTCGCTTCTTTCAATGTTCACTAATCATTTTGCCCACATTGCTCAATGCATTAAGCCACCATTGGCGCGTATTGTAGACTTTCAACTTTTTTTCCAACGATATTCATTTTTTTGTTTTTGTTTTTCTCCCCGCTAACGCACAGCATCACCCGGTGGCGAACCGAATAATACAGTTAAGACTTCCACCGCAACGATAACATTGAAATCAGCCACATTGCCGCGCCGTAAACCAACCGCCAAAACGGAAATCCAATTGGAAATAAAGCCACGCATTGTCGAACAACCGAATATGCGTTTCACAACGGAAATGCAACATCCCGTCGCCGATTTGCGTAGTGCGCCGCCACGTGATGGACCGGCACCGTACAGTCCGATCAAGACGATGCTGAATCCACGCGCTGCCAGCTTAGAACCAAAGGAGCATATTATACCCATACAAAGGCCACAAGCGCCATACTCGCGTACCACTTCAAATACAACAACAAGGTGAGTTGAATTGCATTTTTTTGTGATTGCTTTTTATTATTGATTCTCTTCATTACTCATTTCAAGATCTGGTTCACTATCACGTCAATCCACCAATGATTCTGAATCCGATACAACAACAACAGCAAATATGTCACAATCCACCATAACGGGCTCATCACAACCGATTAAAAAGAGTCCACGTGAATTTATCATACCGATAGCAATGGAGGGCGGTGGCTTTATAACACCGCGTGAGGGCAGCATTGAGCCATCGGAGTCTAGTCATACCACATCGAGTCGTGCGACATTTAATCGTTTGCGTCCCACTCGTCGCATGGGGTATGTTTAAGAATTGATTTAATTTTTTTTTTTTTTTTTCATCAGATCAGAAAAAAACTAATTATTTATATTGAATTTATAGCAGCTCACTACTTAACGATTCTGGCATCGACGATAATTCGCCATTCCAGAAGTTCCGCACATCCTCCGGCAATAGAGATGGCGATGAGGAGCCACGTTTCACGCTGCACCGATTGAGGTGAGACTGAAAGAAAAATAATAAAATAAAATTTAATAATTTTACATTGTCATTATATTTTCTTCAAACGTTGCAGGAGCTCTCGGCCCGTAAAGAAACCGAGTCAGGAGAATGATTCACAAAGTTCCGGCGAAGAAGATGATGATGATGGCTTTGAAATATTGACCGCTGAGAATCTCTTCTCCACATTACTACAACGAGTATTTTACAAACAAACTACAAATTCATTAGAAATTTACTATATTTTCTATTTTTACTTCTATTTTATGCTAAATTTAGGTGCATGCATTGACACATCGCATGAATGTTGACAAGGACTTAACGTCGGGATTTTCAAACTCAAGCCGCCTGTTGGGCAATATGCGACATGGTTCCTTCTGGAATCAAGAACCCTTTGGCAGGTGAGTTTTATTTTTCTATTGAAAATTTTGTTTTTGTTTTGCCCTTGCTTCAATATTTCTAATATTTTTCTTCATAAAAATAACTTAATGTAAAATTTAAATATTTTTCATACATATTTCTGTTTTCATGCTGCGTGTGCTTTTGGCTAACAATTAACAATTAATAAATGGTGTTTTTTATAAAACAATAACAATAATTCACTTAACATTACCCAACGCCATTATATGTACAATTATATACACATAAGATCTCAAGTGAGTTATACTTACAGCGAAACGGTCGAGAAGAAACAAGTGTAAGTTTTGGTTTAGTTATGCAGCGCTTAGTTAGAGAGCACCATCCTTACGCTTCTTCTTTGCCTTTCATCTTTCATTTCTAATTTTTACTTCTTCCTTTGTTGTCTTCTTTTTAACCTTATACTCAAGAACTAATGCAAGGAAGGAGCATGTATTTACGTATTGAAATTAAAATTTATGAAAATATTCATTTTATGTCACTTATTTAATGCAAAATTTGTTTATACAAGATTATCCATTTTGCGGTCTCGAAAATTAACGCAAATAAACTGCATTTAAAATGATATTTTGAACCTGAAATACATATTAAAATGACCGCCTTGCAATTTTTTTTTTTTTAAGGAATCGTTCTGTCTGAGACCTCGTTTGGTATCAGACGGCTAGGAGAGGTCCTTCCCGATCCTGTCGAAGCTTTTAGTGTTGCTTAACGTTAGTTTACATAGCCGTATAAGGTTTGCGGGATACCAAATTCAGACATAGCGGCGTAAAGGTGGCTCCTATTCGTGCTATCGAAGGCGGCTTTGAAATCTTTTATCGTCTTCAATTGGGTTTTTCGGGTAGCCCCACAAAAACACAGTCAAATTCGCTCGTATTGTGTGGCAACATCTTGTTGAAACCACATATTGTCCAGGTCGTGTTCTTCAATGACCATAATGCACCGATTTGACAGTGAAGTGCGGCTGTTAAGAGTTTCATTTTCACAAATACCTGATTTTTTACTAAAACAAAACATGTTTTGTTGTACATTTAAGTGTGACAGATGTCAGAATACAACCACATACTTTTGAAATCACGAAATGGATAACCTACATAATTATTTTAAGTTTCAATTCAATGTTTGTTAATTTACTTTTGAGAATCTCATCAAGTCGTCGCATAAATATTTGTTGTTTAAATTTTTTTTTAATTGTTTCTACGGGAGTTGCCTTTTATATTTCGGTATTAGAGAACATAAACAAATGTAAATCATCTAAAATCGCTTTATTATTTTTTCAAAATATTCTCCATTAAGATCTGTATACAAAAACGTTGACCTATAGTAGTCGCAATCTCACGACGCACAGCGTGAATAGTTTCAGAAACAACAACTGATTTTGGAAGACCTTCACGAAATTTGTCATGGAGTGATGTACGAAGTCGATGGAATTCATCAAACTATCGATAAACACTGGCCAAAATTTCAAACTTTACGATAAAGAGTCAGTTGCCAGATTGCAATACTACGGTTGGCAAATCCCAAAATGTAAAAGGCAACCCGTAGTATAGGTTTCCTTTGATTTAATTTATTTAATTAAAATTTTGTTTTCTATCGCTATCTCAACATCAATAGATTTTTAAAAATAAAGCAACGAGTTAAGAGGAGTCTTGCTAAAATTTCTCAATTAAATAGATTTTTCTCGAATTTCAAATCACATTGTTGCTTGTAAGTTGGATGGAAAATTTTTATAGATTTTTAAATATATTTATGTATACAAAATTGATGTCATCTAAATTCAGGTCATCGTGCCCCAATGAGCATGAGACTCCTCTGTAAACTCATTGCAAGTTAAACGTTTAAAAAAAAAGAATCATAATTCATTTGACTGAAATAGCATATTTAATAATAGTTTATTCAATATGCAATGCAAATTTTAAATCATATTTGGTCATATATGTACCCATAAATGTATTAGAGTACATTAGCACCAATGTGAACGTTACTAATTCTTTTGCTGTTAAAAGTATAAACATCTGTATAATATGCAATGTTATATTAGCTCTGTTCCTTGAGAAATGTCAATAAGAAATGTTAAAATTGCGTTCGTTCGGTGCAAAATTTATATCGATATGATCAGAATGACGAGTGGAGCTTTTCATCTTCAGTGGTTTATCAGCCGCCAGGTTGCCTTTCGGTCGCATAATGTGCCTCGTCTTCAAAAATGAAGCCGGCCATCAGGCGTACAACTTTGCTTCCGCCGTTTTTTCCAAAATTAAAAGCTTTATTGCGAATAAGTGCTTACAGATATATTATTCGAAGTATTGTCCTTCGCTAGCGACAACTTTTTCCCATCTTTCCGGCAATTTTCGGATCCCGGCTCGAAAAAAGGAGTCCTCTTTTGACGCTATCCATGAAGCAATCCATTTTTCCAATTCTTCGAAGGATTGAAAATGTTGATCTGCTAGGCCGTGTGTCATCGAACGGAATAGGTGGAAGTCAGAAGGAGCGACATCTGGGGAATACGGCGGGTGGGGCATGGGGACTTCCCATTTCAGCGTTTCCAGGTACTTTTTGACCACTTTTGCGACGTGAGGCCGAGCATTATCGTGTTGGAGGATGACTTTGTCATGTCGCTCTTGATATTGTGGCCGCTTTTCTTTTTGCGCGCGACTAAGGCGCATCAGTTGCTTTCGGCAGCGGGCTCCTGTGATGGTTTCAATGGGTTTTAAGAGCCCGTAGTAAATCACACCGAGCTGATCCCACCAAATACAAATCATTACCTTGACGCCGTGAATATTCGGTTTTGCCTTCGACGAAGAAGCATGCCCGGGCTTTCCCCATGATTTTCTGCGTTTAGGATTATCGTATCGAACCCACTTTTCATCACCGGTTACGATTCGATGTAAAAACCCCTTACGATTTTGTCTTTGAAGAAGTTGCTCACATAAACATATACGGCGCTCGATGACCCTCGGTTCCAACTCGTACGGCACAAAGTTTCCTTCTTTCTGAATCATGCCCAGGGCCTTGAGACGTTTTGAAATGGCTTGCTGCCTCTCTCCCAACGATTCGGCAAGCTGCTCTTGGGTTTGGCACGAATCTTCATCAAGCAGTGCTTCTAGTTGTTCATCTTTGAAAGTTTTTTCTTTTCCACCACCATGTTTGTCTTCGACATCGAAATCACCATTTTTAAAACGTTGAAACCACTCCCGACACGTTCTTTCACTCAGAGCAGCATCACCGTAAGTTTCTGAGAGCATTCGATGCGCTTCAGCTACATTTTTTTCGAATTGTAACAGAAAAGTAAAACTTCCCGAAAATGGCGAGAATTGGGCACATAAACGGACATTTCCGAGCGTGAATAATACGAAAACAAGAACAACTGTCACTGAAACGGCGATGACAATTCGTTAGGCACTATCCACACTCACTTTAAAGGCATTTTCATCTATGTATTTCAACCAGCCTCCGCCGGTACAGCCACCTATCGGAAAACGGCGGAAGCAAAGTTGTACACCTGATACAATCAATGGGGAACGCTATAAAGTCATGAATAATGACTTGTTCGTAAGTTTATTGATGTGGACGACCTTCCGATCCAGCAAGGCGGCCACGAAACAAACAACTTAATAAAGGAAACTTTTGGTGAAGAGTCTCGTTTCTATGCAGATAAGTCCGAGACGATTGACGCCTTGAAAGAGAATATTCGGCGCGTTATTGCTCCAAAAAGTGTTCGAAAATTGGATCTCTCGTTTGGAACGTATTGCAAGCCCTTATCCCTATAATAAAACTAAATTCTTGTGGCAATATTAGTAGTATGCCAGTCACAGTGGATCAGTTTGCTTTATATAGAAATTATTTCTCAAATTTTTTTTCTCGAACTTTTTTCAAGTTATTAAAATAACTATTCACTTTTAATTTTAAATATTTTCCTATATATATGTAAAGTGTTTATTTTTTTTTTTTTTAACTATTACAATACATTTTAACAATTTTCTTTCTCATCTAACTGAAGCCTTTTCCAAAACCTCTATGTACCATCTTTTCTGCAGCACTAATTTTTTATTTGCAATTTAATTTAAATAAATATATGTATTACATACTACATACATATGTACATATGTTTTTTTTTTTTACTTGCAGCCGCCTCAACACCGCCGCCGGCAATAATGTGGGCGCACCATGGCGTCATAGTATGTCACGTGATCTGGGCAATGACATGGATTCGATATTTTCACGAACTGGCGCTACATTGCCAAGAGGTGAATATCACAGATTAAAGAGTAAATTTTTAGATCATTAAAAATAAATCAAACCAAAAAAAAAAAAAAACAAAAAGCCAACCATAACGAAGCTTTATTGCAAATAGAAGGCAAATGTTGTTATGTGTTAAAATTGAAGAAGAAAAGCTTCAAAATTGAATGAAAAAAAGTAAAAACCAAGTGAAGAAATGCAAAGCAATATTAAATAAACTGCTACAATATAAACAAATAAACACGGTAGTGCACTTAATGCAAAGCAAAACAATTGAAAATGCAACAAAAGTAGAGAAAAAGAAAAAAAATTAATATTAGTAAAATGTGTGTAGTTGTGTTTGAAAATTAGTTTTATGTTGTTCTTAGCTATTTGATGCTAGTTTGTTTTTGTAATAGAAGCTGTAGCATATTAGTATGTGAGAGAGAATTATAAACAAACATATGCACACATTAAAATGTTTTACTTACGTACATACATTACGTATGTATGTATGGTTTTTCGCTAAGGCAGAGTTTCAAATATGTACTCGTACATACATATATTGTGTATTTGAATTTTTTTCTTAATTTATTGTTGCTCCGTTGAATTGCAAATGTTTGGAAATTTAAAATAAAATTTGGTACGCTATTTTTCCGTTAAATCTAATTGCTTTTTCGCACGCTTATTTATAAGCAACTGTATAGTAAATACTTGTATTGCAAATTTGTTCTCATTTATTAGTAAAAAATGTTTCGGGGCAAATTTTTTAAAATGAAAATCTTACATTTGGTACTTAAAACAGTGTCAAAATTTGTCAATTTAATATTCTTGCAATTTATTTCCCTTACATAAAAGTGTAATTTTTTGTTAAAAAGAAGCAGTAATTTAGCTTTTAATTAAAAAAAATCAACGAATTAATTTATTGATTTTTAAATACATAAAAATAATATAATTTTTCATTTGTAATTCAAATTCTACCAGCTACTACTACTCCTATCTGTTTTAGCTGTTTTACCTCTTTTTGACATACATATAAACTACAATTATATTACAAGTAGCATTTGTAAATGTGTAACACACCAAGAAAATAATTATTTATTTTATTTTCTTATAAGAAATATGTTGATTTTTGTCTTTCTCTTTCAATTAAATTTAAAATGATTTATTATTTGCTTATATTCTTTTGTTAATTATTGTTATTCCTACATTTTCATACCGTAACTCTGAAGTAAAACAGAGTTTTTGTTACTTTTAAAATACTACGCCTCTTTTATTCTTCTTCTCATTATTATTCCGCCTGTGTTTCTCTTAATACTACTGTTTAAACAATTTTGTAGTTAATTGTTAAGATAATTAAACAAAAAAAAACCTCGTATTCAAAGTTTTGTACAGCAAGTGAGCGATTTAAATAAAATTGTTTCTGTGAAAAATTCTACAGTAGTTTTGAATACAAAGAGCCAGTACGCGTGTGCTACGAAAACTTGAAAATGTATGTTTTGGTTAGTTGTTGCGTTTTTGAAGGGTCGGATTGGTGTGTTGAATGTGACTGGACAAGAGATATTGATTTAAATTTAAACAAAAAAAATCTTCATAATCTACATAAATGTATATTTACGAGTAAACAGTTTCATTTTACTGAGCAAATTTATTTAGACATTTTCACGAGCGTATGTGCTAAGTAAAACAAAAAAATTAAGCAAAAAGATTTCAATCAAATATTTTAAAAGAACGGTTATATTCAGCATGCGGCACGACCCTTGGAAACCAAACTTCACAGCGCTATTTGGCTATATGCAAAAATATAGGTTAGAGTTAAAAGAAAACAAAAAAAAAAAAAAAAACAAAAACAACAGCAACCATAACTAACCTTAATTATATACAACAATACAAATGTATATTTAATATAATATTCAAATGGAAAATATTTATAAATATTATAAACAACCCAAAAATATATTTGTAGTATAAATATTACCTACTATACATACATATATGTATATGTATATAAACCATATTCACACATAATTGATAATGACAACCCAAAATCAAATGCAAAACAAACTTGAGCGAAATAAACGATTTGATGCACAATATTACAGAAAAGAAAAAGAAAAAAAAATAATAAAAATAAACGAAAATAAAAAAGCTGTTTTTTGTTATTATTATTATTGCTATTATTATGATTTGGTATAACTGTTTCTTTAGAAGACTTCTTTTAACTATCAACCAAAACTAGTTGAACCACAGCAATTACAAATACAAAAGTAAACACATATTGAGTCTATGTAACAACAACAGCAACAGTGCGCAGCCAGTCGTGTTTGTATGCGTGCAACCAAAAGAATTCTGTAAATACATAAATTTTTAATTATTTTGAAAAAAAAAATAATCAAATTATATATAATTTTTCATAATTTTTTTTTTATCGTAAAATTTGTAATTTTGCAATGGCCCCGCTACCTTAAATTTGTTTTTTTTCTCTTACTCTAATACTTTTTTTAACTTAATAATGACATTAACCACAAGAAAAATTATTATGTTTCACTAACCACTGGCAATTGTTTGTAATATACCATATAGCAGTTTATATTTGTTGTTGACCTATTTCTAATATATTTTGTACAGCTTTTTTACTGTTGTTTTTATATATCAAAAAGTATTATATTTCCAAGTGTCCTTTTGGTTATATAAAATTTAAAAAAAATTACACTTCTATTCTAAGTCACTCGCTGCGACAATTTATTAATGAAAAATGACAAATGTTTGAAAAAATACTTTAATTTAGTTTATTTATTCTTAACTAAGGCTTTTAATTTTAAAATCCTTTAAATCCTAACTGTATTGAGTTGAATTTATTTTATTTATATTTTTTCAAATTTTTCTATTTTTTATTTTATTTTATTTCACTTTACTTCGATATTTTATTAGAATTTATTTTATTTTATTTAATTTTTTTTTATTTTTATTTTTTAATTTTATTATAATTTCTATCAATTTGTTTTATTTCACTTTTATTTTTTTATTTTTATATTATAATTTTTAATTTTTAATTAGTTTTTTATTTATTTATTTTTTTAGATTTTTTATTTAGTTTTTTGTATTTAATTAACTTGTTTAACTTTATTAAATTCTTTGACATAATTTTTTTTTATTTAAACTAATATTTTTTATTTAATTTTAATCTATTTTATCGTTATTTATTTTTTAAGTTTATATAATAATCTCTTTTTTCTTTTTCTTAATTCATTTTAGTTTTTTCTTTTATTTTATTTTTACTCTCTTCATTTTACTTTATTTCTTTTCAAGGTACTCTATAGTAGTTCATTTAGTTGTTTGATTTAATTTCATTTTACTTTATTTTTTCGTTCATTTTATTACTTTATGTTTTTCTTATTATTTTTTAGTTTAACTCATGCGACTCATGCATCTCATTTTAATTCGCTTCACTTCGATATTTTATTTAAATTTATTAAATTTTATTTAGTTTTTACTTATTTTTATTTATTTATTATTTTCTAATTTAATTTATTATTTTTTTATTTTAGTTAACATTTTTTATTTTATTTTTATTCACTCTATTTTAATATTTTTCTTTTTTCTTATTTTAATTATTATTTGTTAATTTTATTTCATTTTTTTATTTAAGCTAAAATCTATTTATTTTATATTTATTCCCTTTATTTTAATAGTTTTAATTTTTTTTTATTTTAATTATTGCTTGTTAGTTTTATTTTATTTTTTAATTTAATTATAATTTTTTTTATTTAATTATTTTTTTTTAATTTAATTTATTTTTTATTCACTTCATTTTAATTTTTTTTTTGTTTTAATTATTATTTTTTAGTTTAACTCCTGCGGCTCATGCATCTCATTTTAATTCGCTTCACTTCGATATTTTATTTATATTTTTTTAATTTTATTTAGTTTTTTACTTAATTTTATTTATTTATTATTTTCTAATTTAATTTATTATTTTTTTATTTTAGTTAACATTTTTTATTTTATTTTTACTCACTCTATTTTAATATTTTTCTTTTTTTATTTTAATTATCATTTGTTAATTTTATTTCATATTTTTATTTAAGCTAATATCTATTTATTTTATTTTTATTCCCTTTATTTTAATAGTTTTTATTTTTTTTTATTTTAATTATTATTTGTTAGTTTTATTTTATTTTTTATTTTGATTATTATTTTTTAATTTAATTTAATTTTTTTTCACTTCATTTTAATTTTTTTTTGTTTAAATTATTTTTTTGTTTAAATTATTTTTTTTTTTTTTGTTTAAATTATTTTTTTTTTGTTTAAATTATTTTTTTTTTTAATTAATTTTATTTTAATTCCCATCATTTTGTTTTATTTCTTTTTAAGGTATTTTATTTTATTTCTATTTACTTCATTTTGCTATTAATATTTTTTTTAATATAGTTTACTTTGGTTTTGCTAATTTTTTTTTACTTTATTTCACTTTACTTCACTTTATTTTACTTTAACTTAATTATTCCTGTTTTCTTTTCAGTTATTTTATTTTTATTTATTTATTTATTTATTTATGTTTTTTTCTTTGAAAGCTCAGTTTATATTAAAAATGTTTATAAAAATTAAAAAAAAAAATATTTCGATGGGAAGCTCTAACTGTTTTAATAAGTCTCTATTTCGTTTTAATTGTCCAATTTGTTTAGTGGCTAAATGTTTTTAAATTTATTTATTAAAATAAACTGGAAAATAGTTATCAACAATAAATTTATCCCAATATTAATACTAACAAAATCAAAAATAATATTATATATACTCGCAGATCCAACCAAAATCCTTTGCTGTTCACACTTGCTAATATTTAAAAACAAAATTTTGAAGAACTAAAGTTAAAATTTAAAAAAAAATATATATGTATATCACATTATATCACTCATCTCATTAAAAAAGGAAGCAACCCAACAAAAACAACATATGCTTTTATAAACGCTATATATAAAACAAAAACTACAGTAAACATAACAAAACAAATTTCTGAGTTCTGGGCTTTTTTGAGATAATAGAATGTATATGTGTATACATTAGCTAAGAGTATATAAATATCTTCAAAATTACTTAGTCAATTGATACATATTCGTATACCAAAAAACAAAAAAAAAAAATAATAATAAAAAATAAAACTAATTGAGTATAATTTTAGTTTTCTTCTCCATTGCAAAATTGGTGTTAAATCAAAATTTTCCCCATATTGCGGGAAAAAAAGCATAAATCATTTATTTTTAACTTGTGTTTGTGTCATTACTTGCCACCTGCTAGAAGAGTAAAACTATACAAATTGTGGTAATTAAGTCATTTTTCAACATAACAGTACAAAATGTTAAGCTGAAAATTAATTGAAAATACATATGTACATATATAAATTGTATTAAGCAGCATAATAAAACTGGTATATACATATGTAAAATAAAAAACTTATAATTTCAACAAATTGAAAGTGAAGAAAAATGTCCAAAACTTTGAATACGAATTTATTTGCGATAATCTTACTTTGATGTTAATAATATTAATATTAATAATGTTGTTCAATACTAATTGTAAAACGTTGTGCAAACGTCATACATATGTACATTTGCTAGAAATTGTTTGTTATTCTTTTTTTCTTAATTCTATAATTACATATTTTTAACTGGAATTTATAGCTCCTTTTTTTGTGTATACCCAATTTTTGCTATTACTAAAATGCTAAGTTCGCTGGTACCGTTAAAAACAAAACGTTAGCTGGTTATGTAAAAGTGGTAAAACATTTAATTTTTTTAAATTATTTAATTATAAACATTTAACGGTTATTTCTACTCACAATCTATTGCGTTACTTTACTTGTATGCACATTTAATTCCATTTAACATTTTTTAATTTAAATTTTTTTTTATTTATGTTTGTTGTTTATTTTATATGTTTTTTTTTTCATTTTTTTCTTATTGTTATTGTGTTTGCAGTGGGCTTACGCATACCCAAAGCGCATGCGCTACTTAACAGTAAACGCAGCTTTCCTACTACAACAACAACTACCACAACTACTACCATAATGCCAAAAACTAAAACCAATATATGTACTACCACTACTACAATAAGTACTACCACAATACCACAAAAACAAAAATCGCAAACGCAATCGCTATCATCACAACAACAACAACAACAACAACAACCACAACAAAAACAACAAACCAAAATAATAATGCAAACAAAGACCAGTAGTGATCCCGGCATTGGCATCATCAACAGCATTAGCAATAGCTACAACAAAAATAAACTTAACATTAACAACAATATTAGAAATATTAAACCATTATTAGAAAAGCAGCAAATATCCGCCAAAGCCATCGCCACAACAACGACAATAAGAGAGCGCCCCAAAGCACCGCCATCGTCAACACCAACACCAACACCGTCACCATCATTATCATCATCTGCATCTACATCAGCATCATCATTGTCGTCTAAGCCATCCAACACGAAAGTGTAGCCAAATTAATTTAATATAATATAAAAAAAAACGAAAATAATCATAGTCTATTAACAAAGAGGGTTAACCTACAGTACATGCGTAGTAACAACAATAATAACAAACCCATTAATGGTTTGGTCCATTAGTAATTTGGCTTTAAATAATCTTAAAAATTTTCCGTTAATATTATTAACGCTGCTCATTTATTTATTATTATTATTTTTATTTTGAAGTTATTTGCATATATGTTTGTATGTATGTAGAATTAATAATTGTGCTTATAAATTTAATATAATTTTTTGTATTGAACTGTAACTGACGCTATTGGTGTAGTTTCCCTCATTATAAACCAATATAATCAATATATAGATGATAAAGTACATTCATACATACATACATACATACTTACATATATAAACCTAAATTTCATTTTTAGTTTAGTTTAAAAAGAATGATTACTTATATTTATTTAATTGTTTTTATTTTTTATGTATTTACATACATACATACCCCTTTGTTTCCTTATTATTATTATCAAATAAGTGAGCTCAATTAAACCCTCCCTACAATATTAACCAGTGAACATTTCACGTCATGCGAAATTCTTAATTAAATTACAAATGATATTAAATTTTTCAATATTTATGACATTTTCTATCTAAACATGAAGTAAAAGATTAGTATGTTTATGTGCTAGCAATGAAAAATTCAAAAAAGTAACAATTTGGCTGTACCATTTCATTACCAAAATTATAGTAAAACTTGTATTACAAAGAATGAAGGTAAATTCAATGAAATATTTTTAACAGAAATTTGTATCCGGCCTTACCGTACAATCAGTGCTGTGCTGCATCGTAACAATAAATTTCACGTAAATCAAAAAATTTCAATCGAATGTTAACGTTAAACCTGTTATCAAAATAAATTTTGTTTCGCTTTTTTTATCCGAAGCGAAGTGTTGTCGTTAATGTTAAATCGTTAACAGCTAATGTTAAGCGTTAACAGCTAATGTGAAATGTGCTGTTAATATCACAGCAAGCAGCCATTTTAAAATAACATTAATGCTGAGTTTGTGTGGTTTCCGAAATGAAACAAAAACATTTCATAAAGTTAATTTTGCATATTAACAAAATGAAATAGCATCGCTTTGTTAGTTGAGCATCTCAGTTTCAGGGTATTTCATATTATGATTTCAAAAAAAAATAATTAAAATATCTAAAAATAACATATTTAAAGACCGGGAATAATTCCTCCACATTAAAATTAATAATTTTTGTTTATTAATTATTAATTTTGTTATAAATCACGATTTATGTTAGTGTTTTAGGGCCTGTGAGTTAATATCAACTGGAAATACGAATTTTTATGAAAAATTTTTGTTGAAAAATCAGTTATTAAATTAAAACGTAAAACGAAAAACAAGGCAAAAGGAAAGTCTCAACGGCTATATGGTAAATATGTCATAAGAATGTGGACAATTGGGCAGTGTTTTGGAAAAAGAAAAGCTCATTTCATAATAAAATGCATTTTTTACATATCATTTCAATATGAAATATATTTTTTCCTGTTTTCTTTTATTAAGTTTAAGTTAAAAATTCACTTATATTTCCATATTTTGGTTACTTTGATAACAAACTGTCTGGTAGTACAATTTTCAAGTCTTATCATAAATTTATTTAATGATAGGCGATGAGTAACAACAATGAATGTCAGTAGATGAAACTACCTTCGTGTAACCTAAAAATCGATCATAAAATAATTTTGCAGAGACCGAAGCGAACGGTAGTCAGATGATGCACCACACTGGCCGCGCCATATGGTGGGTGTATCAAAACTTCCCAACCAAGCTCTGTCATGAAAGATGTATGTGGTCTAGCATTCTTATAAGGCAACACAACACCTTTTTTATACATTCGAGTATATCAAAACTCAGGCTTTAAAGTCCTGTGTGAACGACTTTGATTTTTTTTTGCACGCTTTTGCCTTTTTGATAATAAGAAAAACACCACATAATGTATTTCTTGGGAAATTTCGTCTATTCTCAAATAAAAATAGCTTATTACATGAATTTCGATTTACACAATTTTCTTAACGAAAATATTACTGGAAGATACGTATTCGTATTAGTTTGCCAAAATCGGACTAATGTTACCCGAAAAAAGTGTATCATCACCATCTAGTGATAAAAACCCGCGTAGTAGAAATGCTCAATTAAAGAAATAAAAACATTTAATTTTGTTAATTTGAAAAATAAACTTAACGAGTGATTTGTTTTTACGTTTCGGCGCCATGTTATCGAAACGAAATGAAAATGTTAATTTTGAATTTCGAAGTGGCTGCTATGCTATGCTATTTACAGCACATTTCAATTTAAACGCTTAACATTAGCTGTTAACGATTTAACATTATCTGTTAACGATTTAACATTGACGCTTCGGGTTAAAAAGGAAATGAAATTTATTTAGATAACTGCGTCAACAATAACATTTCCAAATACTTCAACCGAATTGATTGAAATTTTCTGATTAATGTGAAATTCAGTAATTATATTTTTTTAATTTGGAAATATATTTCTTTTCATTTGTTTGTTTGCTTACTAAAAGCACATCGAAATCACTATTTTTATTATATTTTTTTATAAATTTTAATTTTAAAACGCAAAACCGTTTTCTTGAAATTAAAATGTTTCAAAAAGTCAAAGGGAATTTAGCTAGGAAGAAATTATAAATGTATGTAAAAAAACTCCGGCCAAATCAAAAACTTTCGCTTGGAGGCCAATACTATAAATTCCAAGCGTAAGCATTTCATTGATTTTACTTTCTGTATAAATTGTGGAAAGTGTTAAATTTTTATATTAATTGCCAATATAAAAAAAAAGATATTTAGAAATTCCCGTTTTTAAAATAAATTTTATATTAATTTCCTTATTATTTTTTTCTTTTTGCAGTTAATATTTAAAAGCAATATAAATGTATTAATATACAAATTTATATAAAAGCAAAGATGCAGACAAAATACGACAGCTAATAATATATAATACATACATATTCAAAACTAAATGCTTTAAAATTCTTTTTTATAATATTTTTCGTTTGTACTATATATGTATATACATATATATATTTTAAAACAATATTTCCAATAATATATTTTACTTATAATTAATTAATTATTTTGCTAAAAATATATGTAGTCTACATACCATATGTACTAATATTTGCCTGTCTTTATGTATGTATGTATGTATCATTATAATAATAATTTTACTTTTGCAACACAACTTGAAGAAAAAATTTGATCAAAACGGCAGTGCAGTTTCGAACAGGCTGCATGTTATCAAGAAAACAAAACAAGAAAGCGAAAAGTATGCCATGGCCACATTGATATACACACACGCACATATGCCACGCCAATGCAGCAAAAGAAGACTAATGGAAAATAAATAGCATTTTGGCTTTCTTATACATACATATATTTTGTTATTATTTTTTATTAATTTATAGTTTATTTATTTACTTTTATTTTTTTTTAATTTATTAATTTTAATTTTTTGACTATTGAAAACGAAAAGCAATATTTTTTTCTATTAAATATCAAACAAAAGACATAACAAATACATAATATACATTCATTAAACTTTTTTAGCTATTTTATATACATAAATAACTAGTATGTGAATTTGAATGTAAACAGCAAAAAAAAAAACAAAGCAATAAAATTGTAAAACTAATATTAAATCAAGAAAAACAAAATAATTTATTATTTTATATTTTTTTTACGATTTTATTTAACCTTGTATGTTTCCCCTTTTGCTCGATTGTGCATTGTTTTGTTGTATTAGTTTTTTTTATTTATTTATCCCTGAAATCCTTTAACTCCAGCATGCGTTTGCAGGCCCTAAACCCATAGCCGCCGGCTCCAGCTTTTTGCTCTTAACACATGTTTTTATGTATGATTGTATAAACATTCGTTTTAATCGCACTTATATACATATATTAATTTAATGAGTGGGCAAAGCAATGATGCCGGAAAAAGCTCATAAAGTATAATGATTTTGGTTTTGAAAGAAATTTCTGCTGGTTGCATTGCACTACAATAATTCGTAAAAAAAAAAAAATTCTGCGAGGTTCTGATATACATACATATGTATCGCCTATGGTTCTTAAACAGGTAAGTTCTCATTAAAATGTTCTAGAATATTAAAAAAAAAATTATGGAATTTTTTATTTACTTTTCCTCGTTCTTTAAGTCTTCAATTTAAACAAATTATTTCTAAAATCATTTTATAGTTTAAGGTTCACTCAATTATTTAATTCTAATTTGAATTGTAAGTCGTTTATGTTAGCACTAGGAACTTTAAAAGATAATAAGGTAAAAAATATATTTTCCACGAAGGGAGAGAGATGCAAATGGTTGGAGATCAGGAGCCATTTGAGGGTCAGAAATCATATTCACCTTTTTCATTTTAAGTTTGAATAGGTAGAAATTTAACCAGCTAACGTAGTTGACGGCCACGGTAGCCGAGTGGTTGGCATTGCGTACTGACATTCGGAAGGCCCGTGTAAAAAACCTGGTGCGAATAATATCCAAAAATTATGGAAAATTAATTTAAATAAAAAATTAAGTTAAATTTTCTAATTGCGGTCGCCCCTCGGCAGGGAATGTCAACCCCTCCGAGTATATTGCCATAAAAAAAACCATCAGCCGTTCGGAGGCGGCACTGGAAAAACATTAAGACACTCACCACAAACTAGAGAAGGTTCTCGGCCGACTTCCTTTTTAGCGGTTATAAAGAGTTAATCATTATTATTATGTGAATGGTTTTAAGATTGAACCAGAAAGTGGTAAGTCGAGGGGTACCATTCGTCATTTATATAACTCTCTATTAAAAACTACCCAGGTATATCGGTTCTCTGGTTTGCGTCAAATGATTTCTTGATTAGACATATTCAAAACCTTCGATTGCAAAGTTTATATTGGATGAGTGCATAAGTTCGTGCCCGATTCCGCTGGATGCCGTACGAATCGTTTGAGAGTGGCGCTCGTGAAAGAAATATATACATATTATATATCGTTGGAAAGGTAACAGTCCGAACTGTAAATCAAGCATAAAATAACTTCATTTTGATTTGAGTTACTTAGTGAAAAGACGCATGGAAGATGAACAACGAAAAAGATCATATGCGTCATATTATGTTATACGAATTCCGCAAAGGAAAAACAGTGGGCGCTGCAACTAAAGATATTCGCGAAGTTTATTTGGACCGTGCTCCAGCACTCCGCACAGTAAAGAAATGGTTCGCGAAATTTCGTTCTGGAGATTTTAACCTCGAAGATCAACCTCGCAGTGGACGGCCTTCTGAGCTTGATGACGATGTTCTAAGGACTTTAGTTGCGAATAACTCACGTATTTCGACGGAAGAGGTTGCCAGTGAATTGAACGTCAACAAATCAACTGCGTTTCGTCGTTTAAAAAAGGTTGGGTACACTTTCAAGCTCGATACATGGGTGCCACATCAGTTGAGTGAAAAGAACAAAGTGGACCGTATGTCAACAGCAATTTCTTTGCTTCGACGGATCAAAAACGAACCTTTTTTGGATCGGCTCGTGACTGGTGATGAAAAATGGGTCCTGTACAACAATGTTCAACGCAAAAGAACATGGAAACAGGCACACGAAGGGGCGGAACCGATGTCGAAAGGTGGATTGCATCCGATGAAGGTACTGCTGTGCATTTGGTGGGATATCCGAGGCGTGATCTATTTTGAGCTCTTGCTAGCTGGAGAAACGAACACTGCCAACAAGTATTGTCAGCAATTGGTCGAATTGAAGAAAGCAATTGATGAAAAACGTCCGATTTTGGCCACTCGCAAAGGAGTTCTTTTCCATCATGACAACGCCAGGCCACATGTTTCAAAACCGACCCTGGCCAAACTGAAGGAGATGAATTGGGAAATCATGCCGCATCCCCCATATTCACCCGACATTGCACCTTCTGATTATCATTTGTTTCGATCGCTGCAGAACAATTTGAATGGAAAAAAATTTAAAAATGTGGAAGACGTCAAAAACCACCTTGACACCTTTTTCAACGAGAAACCGCGCGATTTCTATGAATCAGGCATCCGTAAATTGGTTGAACGTTGGGAGTGGATTGGCGAACATGATGGCGAATACATAATTGATTAATAAATGCGCTTTCTTCAAAAAATTTCAATTTTAGTTTGCACTTGAAATCGGGCACGAACTTATGCACTCATCCAATAAGTTAACGAGTATAAATCTCGGTTGAAATCGAACATTAGATGTTCAGTTGTTATTTATATTAAACGGCAAGCAGCTTATCTGATTTTCACGATAGGGCTAAGGTATGGACCTACTATGTTAGTATTTTTAGACAGATATTTGAAAATCACGGCAACTATCGTATTCACTCAATAAGATCAAGTTTTCTCGATGATTTTTTTTAAACATTCGATTTTTAGTCTACAGATTGGTCAATAAAAGAAACTTTGTTATATGGGAGAAAGGTCGTTTTCAGGACCTCTGTCAGCCAGAACTTTAGTCCCCTTTAAAAGTAGCGTACCAAATATTGTTGGGCAAATGGAATGTAAAAAGTCCAATATGTGGAACAAATGTCAAGTCGTTGTCCGATTCCGATCACAGAAATTGGTATAAAATTATAATTATAGAATTGTTTTTTGAATTAAAAGTGGGTGGCGCACAAAACCCTGGCATTATTTACTTCCCTCATATTTTTCAATACTGTTTATCGCGATTTTCGTACTTTTCGAAATCACCGTGAACTTGGTCCGATTTCATCCGTTCCCAAAAACATCCATACTTGTCACCCGAGGAATGTGTGAACCAAGTTTCATCAAAATAACTCAATCCATGACAGAGCCAATTCCTCTTATCATTCCGTGAACTTGGATGCAAATATAATATTAAATATCTGTCTCGATTATTTTATGCCATTACATACAACCGTTAGTTGAACATAGTAAAGCAAAGTATAAAAACCCGTCTTAAAGATAGGAGAAAATGACAACGCATTCCTCCCGGAAAAAGTAGACTCTCACAACAAATCATCGAGCGTTGGGCTGCTACAAAAACGTAAACTGTTGCAAAGTGTCCATCATGGAATACTCTTGAGCCGAATTGTTTCTGATAGAGCAACTCCATTGTTTTGTGATTTCCGCCATAAGCGCTCGTTTGATGTCTGCTGCAAAAATGGTTCCGATAAACAGGAATCAAAAATAATTAAAAAATTAAATGAAACGCTTTCGTGTTTCGTCTGAAATAGCCCTAAGGTTGTCTTCCATTTTTATTGAAGAAGAACTGTCATCACTTAGAAATATTAATATTTACGAGTAGATACGGTTCATGGAGCGTAAGTTTGATATTAGCATATTCCTGAAAAAAACGGCTGAAATATAAGAATTAGAAGAACGCAGAAAATATGTTACCACCATCCTCATAATTGCACGGTAAGTACCAGCATAAATTTTCGTTTTGAAAAATTTCACATTCCCACAGAAGTAATTCAATATATGGTATACTTTATATTCGAACTTTGAAGCCAAGAACTTACCGATGCCTGCCCATCGCGCCTTATTATCACTTGAATGTTTTTCATTACTTTCCAGGTACGAAGACTTCAACACGCATTGGCCGTCCGGCGACTATAGCCGAGCCTAGTAGCACTGTTGATGGCCCAACATCTTCAACACCCATTGGTGGCGCTGACGAACCGCTCGATTTGGCCGATTTGGATCTTTCACGTCTACGTTTGAGCAAAAAGGACCTGGAAACTCTATCTAGCATTACACCCGGTCTGCCAAAATGCTTTCAAGAACAATTACTCGCTAAATTGCCACCAACGCAGGCACGTAAATTGTCACGTACATTAAGTATGCAAAGTAGTACCCAAACGGCGCCGGTAAAGGTATACAAGCGCAGTCAGAGCGGCGGACGTGGTGTGCTGCATGCCGCCGCTGGTGTTGTGGATCTCAAAGAAAATGTGGTCGAAGAGACGGCCAGTAGCAGCGCGGCGAGTAAACGTAGCAGCGATAGTGGTGGTGAGCGTCGTCATTATGACCCCGTTTACCGACGGAGCCTCAGCCGTACGCGTTACGATTACGAATCGGGTATACCATCGGCTAGCGATGCTGTCTCGAAGAGTCGTAGCAGTAGTGTTTGTCGCGATGATTATAATAAAACCATGTGCTCCGCTTATACAACTGACATTAATGACCGTTACAAATACTATTCGCCATATCTGAACAAGCCGGCGTCGAAGGACTCCACCACCGACAGTGGATCGGTTTCGCCGCATAAACGTTATAGCGGTTATGGCGTGCAACGTGACGCAGCCGCTTCTGCGCAAGGACGTCCACCAAGTGGTTGCTTATCACCGCCTATTATAGCTGCGGACGGTGGCAGTAGCTCCTTGCGTAGACGTTCTTCGCAGAAACGTATTTCACGTTTTCTACGTCCCGATTTCTTTGATGAACCACTTGAGGAGAATCCATTTCAACGTGAGAAGAAACAACGTGAACGTGAGACACAAAGTGTGCTACGTGAGATTAGAGAAAAATCGCGCGAGCCGAGTAGGGAGCGCTGCAGCTACGGCAGTTACAATGCCGAGGAAGCTGTAGCACGCAAGCATAGTTTACCGAATGCAGAGAGCACGGTTATAACACAAAAGATGGAGCCAAAGCATGTGCGTAATAAGAGTATGGAACTTTATTCAGATTATCAGCCGGCGAGTAGTTCATCCCAGGAGACTATTAGAAACAATAGACGTAGTTTGTCTCGCCCGCGTGAGTTAAATGAAGAGTTACGTAAGAATGAGTTGGCCGACAAAATTTTGGAAGAGCTACAATTACTCTCAGCAACGCGAACTCAACAAGACCAAGATCAGCAGCAGTTACTATTGCAAAGATCAGCAATGCCAAGGGAAATTTCTGTGGAACGTTCTTTGGAGACTACCACAAAATCAGTTGTAGAGGGGCCTAGTAGTCGTGCTGAAATTGAAGAGAAGGAAACCTCTTCAACAATTAAGAAAATTAAAAAGATCAAACCTAAAGAGAAGTCCAATACTACAGAATCCAGCACAGACGCCGATGCTACTATAACTGCATCTGTGGTAAAGAAAGTCAAAAAAATTGTGAAAAAGACTGAAACTATGAAGACGACACTTAGTGATGCCAGTCCAAATGGTACAGAAAATAGTCCACTCACACCCTTAGAAATGGAGCAATCCAAGAGAGAGTCTAAACTTAAACGTCCCAAGTCATATCCAACCAAAGAGCCTACCAACCCCATGAAGCCAGAAATGGGTGCTTTGACACCAAAGCTGTCCGCTAAACCAAAAGTTATACCAGAAATAGTCTCGGATATAACGCAAGCCACCTCCGAAACATCTGCTGTTACGTGTGCACGCGAGAGTCGCTTAGTAAGGCCCAAAAGTTATCCTGCATCAAAGCTCACGCCACCAAAAGACTCTAAAAGGGTAACGCGTAGCGGCGCAGCCATACCAACTATAGCCGAGGGCAGAGTAAAAAATGCTACGCCACCACTAGCAGTTGAAGAAAAATTCGAAACACAATTGCCAGCACCGAAGGGCTGCATCGAGACGTCCTCTTCGAGTGACGCAAAACCCACTACAATTAAGAAAGTTATTAAAGTTTCGAAGAAATCCAAACTTACACAACCACTGCCACTCACACCGACGACGCCGACGCCAGCAACAACTTCTGCTACGACCACACCAGCAGAGAACTCAAAGGAATCAAGTCCGATTGTAAAGGAAAAATCGCCCGAAAAGAAGCCGAGTAAAGGGCTACTTTATGCTATTGGTCAGAAATTTGAGAAATTACGCGACTCTGCGATGAGTAAAGAGAAGAAGAGCGTCACCTCGAGCCCTGCTTCTTCATCGAATGGAGGTGTAGTTAAGAAAAAATCGCCAGAGAGTTCGTCGCCCGAAAAAATCAAAGAGAAATCTGCACTACTTAAGAAGAAGAAATCTTTGGATGGCACTTATTCGAAGACGATCACTGACAGCGATGCATCGCCAAAGCCACTAGGCGAAAACAATGATGTCAAAGAGAAGCCAGTAAAATCAGACAAACGTTCACGCATTGATGCTGTGATTCGTTCGCTGCGCGAGCGTTCCGTACCACGATCTCGACCGGTCACTGAAACCAATTACATTAAAAGGGCAGTGAGTGTCGAGGAAATGCCAGGCACATTCAATAAAAATGCCGTCAATCGTGTGCTTGGCCTCTTCAAACGCAACGATAAAGAGGTAACGAGAATACAAAGCACACGTTCCACTAGCAATATTGAACGTCAGATACGTGAAGCTTCACCCTCTCCCATTTATCAGAACACAGCTGAATGTCAACGTTCCAATAGCATCTCCGCAGCATTAGCTACAAATTTAGGACCGACTGCCGTACGTAAGCCCGAGATCACTGCCAAATGTAGTTGCGAAATAGCGCCCGTGCCACCAAGGCTAAATACGGAAGAAAAGCAATGTGTTGATTGTCTACAAGATGCCGTAGCAAGCTTCAAATCAAAGAGCCGTGACGAGAAAGAGGCTGTTATGGCAAGTCACAACGAAATCACACCGGGCAATAAGGATAAACGAAAGGGTTTGATGTTGGATCTTACAAAGTTGGACAAAATCGATAATAATACTACAACGAACCGCAACAATATGAAGGCTACATATATCAATGGTAACGGTATTTACTCGAATCTGCCACCATACCCCGGCGCGGTTAATAGTTCTTCGAATAATAGTTCCAGCCAGCAGTCGATGGATAATGCCACTAATAATAACAATTCATATATGACCAATAACAACTCATCGATACAAACCTCGCAGACATCAGGTTATCGCACATCGTCGACACACGAGATAAATCGCAATCACCTATTAACACCTTCCACAGAGAACATTGCCAATTATTCTTCCGACTCGCGTAGCTATCAAGACGACTGTGCATCCACTTCGACGTTCCTTTCGCCAACCGAAGAGCCAGAGCTTTACTTCGATAATTGGTCTGTGTGCTCGGAAGACAACTATATGTTGCACGCATCGCCATCTCCAACTGTTTCGCGACTCTCACGTGCATCACAGCTCTCCTCGCCTACGCGTGGTGAAAGTTCTGATCCTAATGAGAGCGTAATAGATCGTATCAAGCGTCGTAGTTTCTATTGTCGTTTCAATGATAAAAAACCCAAACGTACAAGTAGTATTGTGGGGCCCAGCGCTGTACGCGACTACTATCGTGAACAACAGGCAGCTGTGAAAGCGCGCTCCAGCAACAAATTAAATCCCAATGAACGTGCCAAATCGCCAGACATTACGCAAGAATTCTTCCGACCACTAAAACTAAGTCCTGTCGGCACCGAATTGAAACCACCCATTTATAAAGCGCCACTCGATTACGCCACCAACATTACGAAGCCGCGAAAGAGCCTAAGCGATATACGGCCGACCACCTCGCCATCATTGATTAGCAAACGTTACGGCTCCACAGCAGACACCGACTACATTACACTGAGTAGCGGTGTGCCCATACGTTACAAATCATCAGCCAGCTCCAGTCCGTACGAAAGCAAAGGCTCCTCGGCTAATAGTGGCTTGAGTTTGGGCGCGAGTGCAAGTGGTGTGACACCAGGTGGCAGCTACTATAATACCTATAGCCCGAAAAGACGTTCCTCATATACATTCAATGGCACACTACCGAGTGGTGCTACGCTTACCAATTCCACTTTGGATGGTTATGCGACGGTAGGTCGTCGACCTATACGCGCCTATGATCATCGTACGATGTCACTTTTGGATCCAACCACATCTATTACGTCAGGCACAGCAGCGGCGACGACTGGGGTGGGTGTTGGTAGTTTTAGACGTGAAGCACGTACACCAGTACGCGATTACACATCGGGCATTTCGAGGTACATAGTTAGCTTATGGTTGTTATTATTTTATTATTATTTGTTCTTTTTTATTTACAGATCAAACTCCCGTTATCGCACCTCGTCTGCATCGCGTAGTCCCACAAATATTTGATGCACAACACCGCAGAATGGTTTTTGTATCTTCTGCTATTACTCGAAACGGAATCGGAACAGCAGTACGCACACGGCCTCGTCGTCGGCGTCCTCAAGGACTAGTGGCGACAAGAAATTGCAGGAGTGCACAAATCGAATTAGGAATAAGTTTTAGGTCAATAATGCTACGACAAACATAGGCACTCGTATTGAGCCTTCAGCAAGCGAAACATCAAGCTGCGGGCATTGAAAGAATGTAATGAAGTAAGGCAAACAATTAAAAAAAAATATGGACTGTGCAAATTTTATAGGTTATAACTCATAATAAGCCAAACACTATAATGAATTTGTTATAATTTATAGCCCCGACTACTTGGCTCTTCCAGAAAGGCCAAATCATAAGATTGCTTTCGAAATGTGATTCGCTGTATGAGAAACTTTAAATTAAAATTAAAGCTTTCGAAAGCTTTTCATAAAATATTATATGTATATTAAAAAAGGTATAAAATAAAATATTGAATATTAGAAAAACAATGTAAAAGAACTCAAAATCGATGCATATGTTAAAAAAAAATTCAAAAGCTCATTTAGCATGAATTCAAGAAACTGTTGAGTATAGGTATTTATATGATTGATGAAACTAGTTTTTCGGAGCAAAACTTTGCGTGAGCTTTAGGCGTTTGTTGCTACACGTGTTTTGATAGCGATTGTAAAGCGTTTAAAGCTTTACAATAGATTGTTAAATTTACAAAGAAACTTTTAAAAAAATCTGAAAAGTTCCCTAGGGCAAAATAAAAATGGATGTCGACAACAATTAGGAAAGTAAAAGAAAAAACCCTTTATATATTTAATCAAATTAGCTATTAGCTTTTTAATCTGCTGTTAAATATGAAAAATTGACGAAAAGATAAATCGTAAAATGGTATAGAATTAAAAAAAAAACTGACTTACTGAGTACGGTGTCAAAAAAGCAATGTTATTTCGAAAATTTAGAAAAATTAGTATAAACTGGAAAACTGCTCGGAAGCCTTGATAGTATATGAATGAAAGCTAAATTACAAGAAAGCTTAGTTAAATTGCGTTGAGTTTATTTTATAGTCTCTTCACAATGACTGCCAAACAAACACCCTTGAAGGAAACCCAGAAAACTTTATAAAAAAAAAACAAAATTCACCAATTTTTTTATTTATTTATTATTTACTTATTTTATTACAAAAATTTCAAAAACTCAGCGGACATTATTTACGGGAGCTTAAATTCGAATATAGTAAGCTTTAAAACGTTTTCTTAAATTCTCATATATTTCAAAAACAAAATAAAAACAAACAAAAAAACAATAATACAATAAATGATTATAGTAAAAATGTGAGAAATAAAGAAAGTAAGATTTTTGAAAAGCTTCCATCCCATCATTTGTGCTTTCGTAATTACAGCGTATCACTAGAAATAACTATAATTATAGAACTAGCTGTTGTATTATGATTTCTATATAGACTATGTTATTTGTATAAGCTAATACATACATACATACATACTTACAAACATACGAGTATGATTAGCACATGAGCAATGACTGATTTAAAATAACAATAACAATAAATTTTTGAATTAAAGAAAAAAACTATCTAACTTCTATTGCACTCATTTATTTCTTTATAGTAAATTAATAAATATGTGCCTTCTTTGTTTCAATAATGATTTAAATAATTTACGTATGTATGTAATTAATCAGTATGATTTTCACTGATTAAACCACAATAATAAGTCTTGACTTATAAAGAATTACATACACGTACATATTTACATAGTAATTATGTAGTGAAAATATTAAAGAGCTTAGTGTAAATATTTTTAAGCTTAACTAAAAAAAAAACATTAAAAATTTTATAATAAACAAAATATGATTGTTACGATAAAAGCGATTTTTTATATAGATACATATGTATTTATGGATTTGTTTGGATGTACTATAAAATGTATGATGAAGATTCAGAAACGTTGACAACTTTTCAATAGCGAGAGCTTCAGAGAGAAACTTAACACTGCGAAATGTTTTAAAATTACTATAAAAAGTAGTATTAAAAACAATAGAATACCATACATTTCTTTGAATTGGCATTATTTTCACAATTATTAACTTTTCAAAAGCCGTAATAAAAACATGTTGCGATTTCTTTGTGTTTTCATGAAATTTTAAAACTTATAATATTTTTACGCAAAACATATGTATATGTAGTTATATAGCGCTTGAACAGTGACAGCATTCAAAAATAAAGCAAGCTTTTAAGCTTTGAAAACATGTTATGGAAAAAAAAAATAATTATAAAAGCTCAAACCATTTCGAAATTAATATGGAATTTGTAAAATTTGGAGATAATTTTTAGAGCTTTCACAATTCGTTCAAAGTTAGATTTTTTTAAGCTTTAATTTTAAGAAATATTGAAAGCTTTTTATAATTTGTGAGAACAAAATGATATGAAGCAAGGCGAATGCGAAATGCATGAAGGTAATAACAGCAGAACATGTAAAAGGTTATCCCTTTTGCAGTTAAAGAAAATAAACATAAATAAAATGCATTTTAAACATTTTTTTTTTTTTGCAATGAAACTCCTTTTCTATTATAAATTTTGAACCTTGACATTATACCTACTACATCATTCAAGTGATCACATCGCGCATTTTTGTAAACTTTAATCCGTTTGAGGGTGTTTTTCTACCACTTTTTGGCACTTATTGAGCGGTATCTAGACGAAAGTTGCTTTTCAAATGCTCAAGAGTTAAAACACGGACTTTCGGGTAACCCCACAAAAACACAGTCCAACGGTGTCAAATTGCACGATCTCGGTGGTCAATTGACATCGCTAAGGCGAGAGGTTACGCAATCGTGAATTTTTAATTTTGGTGTAATTTCCACTCTTCAATTACTTGAGGATTCTCGGAGTCCCAAATGCTGTAAATTTGCTTATTTACATATACCCGGGTGAGAAATATGCACCGTCGCCGAATAAAATTTTGAAAAAGAATCCAATGGAGGTACATAGGTATATACGGCGTTGTTAGTGGTCAGCTGGTTTGAGTTGCTGTGCGAGCTGGACTTTATATGGATGTAGGTGTAAGTTCAACGCGATAATGTGCCATTAGAAAGTCCCAGCTCTTGAGAATGTCGAGAAATAGACACATTCAGATCTTAGGCTAGACTTTCACTTAGAGTAACAATATTCCAGGTGGAACGAGCAAAACGGTGATGCACTTTGCACACAATATCTGTAAAGGATTCAGTCTTTAAATTTTTTTTAAATTTTCCCAATTGCTCGAGTATGGTATGCACTCTCCTCTTAAGGCACGAAACGTGGCCACAGTGGAATCACTATTTTTGTAGTAGATTTTAACAATTTTAACGCGTTTTGCGATTGTTAAGTGATTCATTTTCATGAATGCATAACTTCAACTAAAACAAAACATGACAGATGTCAAACCACAAAATGCATAACCCTATATAAACATTGCAATTCACTTTGCTTTCGTTTTCTGCTTAAGCATTCACAAAATCTTGAAGCACATTCACAAATTCTCTTTTATTAATTTTCAAGATTTTTACTTCCACAATTAGGAAACCAAATGAAATGCGTACAAAAAACATAAAATAAAATAAAAAATACTTTGGCAATCTCTGCGCTAAGGCAAAATCATAGAATGAGAAAATTGAATTCGCTGGCTTAGCACTTTAGAGTAGCCGAAAAAAATGTTTTCACGGTTCATTGTTACGTTAAGTGAAATGAAACTTCAAGAGTTCCTTTTTTAAACTTTTAAACCATATGAAGATGTGTTTGTATGTATATTGTTTGCTACATCTGCTGATATACACCCTAAACTTAATCCATTATTTCATATTTTCAGCCCATTTTGTCACACTTCTTTAGGATTGAATGTAACTTGTAGTGAATTTCATCAAACAAATGAACTGATATTTAGATCGAACTAACGAAAATGTTGTTGTCAAATCATAAATTGAGATAAAATATATATATTACAAATGTATGCATGAATTTGTGTAAGAAAAACTTGAATCTTTAATAATAAACAAAATATAAATAGTTAAATGGTTCAGAAAATAGCATATGAATAATTGTTAAATCATAGAAATGTTAATGTTATTATAATATGAAATCGTAGATTAATAGATGAAATAAAAAAAAATGGAATGAAAATAGCAAAAACAAGCTCATAGCACAGAACTACATGTGAGCGCTGGTACTGATTATGTGCAAATATCTCTAATGCAGAGGTGGAAAGCAGCAAGTACGCATAGGGAGCTTTCCGAAATTAATGTATCGAAAAAGTTTAATTAATAAAGTGACAAATAGGCTGATAGACTTAAAGATTGAATATATAATGCATTACTCAATTAATGACTTCATTTCTGAAATAGTCAAAATGTAAGTGAAATTAAATACAAAGATTATTTAAGAAAAATTCAAGCGATTAAAAAATTTGCTTCTAACGAAATAGATTTAATAAAGGAAAATGGAAATGATTCACTTTAGGCATCATATATAAAGCGAATTCGCCTTGGACTCAAAATATAGTTGCCAAGTTAAACAATTAAAAGAAACTACAAAAAAAAAACTATATTTACGTAGAATAAAGATATATCTTAATTAATTTCGTAACTTCGTTATTTAATTCTACATAATATTATTATACATACATACATACATATATCAAATTTACGAAATATTACTCATAGAGCAGCGTTTTGTAGAAAACATTTAACATTTAATAAATATAAACTTACAGATTTTAGAAAATTTTCAAATAATGTTACCTTACAATGTCATTTGCTAAAAGTCAAAAATAAATAAATCAACACTAATGAGAAATTATTATATTAATAGTAAATCGAAAAGCTATACAAAAATTTTGAACTGAAAAAAGTTACAATGAAAACGAAATAATTAAAAAAAAAAGTGGACAGCAAAAGCAACAGCAAACTTAAAAGAGAAAGTCAAAAACTACAAAATACGTTTTTATAGATGGTATTAAGTACTAGTTCTTAATAGAATGTATGTATGTACATATGTATGAAAAGTGTACTGTTAAGACTCAATATAACTGATTTACATAGATTTGTTGTGTTATTTTTGTTTCATTTGTAAAAAATATACTTACATATATAGTAAATATTTAAAGAAAACAAGTTTACATTTTTTTTATTAATCAGTTGTAAGCACTTATGCTTTATGATTTAGTCAAAATCATAACAACTCAGCTGTCCTGTCTCAAGAGAGCGCTATGTACATGAAAAGTTACCACCACTTGCCGATGCCGTTACGTTTGTTCCGCTAAAACCAGCGGTGATTTGGTTTTTCCCATAAAACAGACTCAGCTGATTGCTCGCTGTCATAGTACAAGGTTGTCAGTATGGACTTTTTTAAACAAATTTTAAATTAAATAAGAAATTCCGCAGTATTTTCTAAAGAAATGAAGTTCAATGCGTAATTGACTATTTATATTCGAACATATTAAATATGAATTTTTTTTTTATGTTATCTTTGGCCTTGTAGCCGAGTGGTTAGCATTGCATCTTGCTATTCGGAAGACCTGGGTTCAAATCCTGGTGTTGTACCAACATCCAAAAAGTTATAGATAAATAATTTAAATAAAAAATTAAGTTCAATTTTCTATATGCGTAGTGCAATGAATGAACTAAATAACTGGATATAAGCCTTTAAAGAGTATGCGTGCTTGCATTGGCAGTTGGGTGACACGGCTGGGAGGTAGGTATGTAAAATGGCTAGTTCGGCTAAAGGACGTACTCGTATGTTAATTAATTACGTTCTTCGATTCGGCTATTAAACGCTGGTTATAATGGAAGTAGCGGAACGTAATGGACAGTAAGCAAGTATGTACAGCAATTATTAAAATCGTTAAAATTATCGCAAAATCATTTTAACATCCGAAAATCGTATAATATACTTGTTTAGCAAATTTTAGTAACAATTGTTAGTGCCAAGCAGCAGGACTTTCAATGAAATATTATGAAAAAAAAAATATATATATATTATATATATTGAATTATCTCCTTCGGTACGCTTTTCTTTAAATGGTGATGAATTTTCCATGAATCATCCTTTTTAACTAAGCTCTGCAACTGCAATTCAGATTTAACATTCTCTGAATTTCAGTCATTTTAATGGTCGTTGGAGAATATCAATTAATATGTGCATATGTACAATATATTGAAAGGTACGGGACTATGAACAGTTTTAAAAGTAACGTTTTTATATTTTAACATTTTATAAAATGCAATTCATTATCTTTTCTAATATGTTTTTCAGTTGAAAATATGGAAGAAAATACCGAAAACACCAACGACAGAAACGTGAACGCGAAATGCAGGAGAAGTGGTCGCAGAGGAAACCGAGATGCTGATCGCTGAAGTATAATTGAGTTTCCTTTTGGAATTTTCGGAGAATTTTTTGGCCTTCCTGTGCTAACAAAAAGTTATGGAAATCAAATTTTTTGATTTACATATATACTTGACTTCAACAAATATATTTAATTATACTTTTTCTTAATTTTAACGTACAGATTTTCGGTGTTTAATAAAAAATTTATTGATATCATAAATTGCTTTTCTGAGGAAAAACGGTGCGTTTCTTTATTGACTAAGTGGTACTGATGATCAGCTGTTCAAACTTCCTTCATTTGGCTTTGTTGCCAGCCCAGAAAATATAAACGCCGAACGCTTTATCTGCAATTTGTGAGCTATTCGTATCACGTTATCTATGATTTAATTATCTTTGAGGGCTTTTAATTAGGGGATTCCCCTCAGTTGAGACTATAAATATTCTTGACGTTAAAGACAAGTTAACTAGGTGTGAAAGTCTTTACATTGTTAGAGTGATCAAAAATCATCATTGGTTAAAACAAGCAACGCGTATTTGCTTTTTATACAGAATACTTATTTGTGCTTTATTGTGCCTAAAAATACATCTGAAACAATTATTTGTTATTGTGGAAAAATGCAGCAGGCGGTGAAAACAGGAAAGAAATCAAATTGTCTGGAATGGTCTGATAATCTGTTCTTGAAACTTTATTGGTTGCCATTGCCGCGTTACAAGCGACCAACGAACAATGAACTACATAAAGCTTCAGAATTTTTCATTTACCATTACGTGCATCAAAGTGGAGAGCTGAGCGATTGGAGAAATACATTCCAAATACTTTTACTTGGTCTAAACATCAACCATAACAATCTTCCTGTTTATATACTCGCCAATGAAGATGAGAAAAAAGCAGTGGACTCGGAGATTCAGTTGCCTTGGAATGACGCAACAACAACGGTGGCGGAGTATAAGAGCGGCCAGAGTATTGAAAAGGCAGAAAATAAATGGCAGGCTTGGTGTTATTCAGAGCTAAATCGCGGAAATATTGGTGTAGTGAGTAATTATTTCGGACTTATAAGTCTCTTCCTCTGCGGTCAGGCTGTTGCTACCGCAACGGATGTAAATTATGACTTTAAACTTATAAAAGGACTTTTGAAAACAAAATCCACACCTGGAGAAAGCTCATGGCCAAAAACGCCGTTGCCTGGCGAAGCACTTTTTGAGAAGTTTTTTGTTATTTTCAATAGCAGCGAACAGTTTGCTAAGCAGCTGATTTGCAGAGTGACGCAGCGGCGATTACAAATCAAGCAAGAGTTGCCTATGGAGTTGCAGAGTACGATTATTGAAATACAAAATGCAGCTTGCTATAAACGATTTGAGGAACGTGGGGCTGGTTTGTGGCTTTGGTTTTGTAGGGCCAAAGAAAGCTTGAATGTTTCAGATGAAACACTATTAGAAATGCTGAACGTTATTGGTGAGTTTAAGGAATCGGTTGAGGCACTAAAAAGCATAACACCATTCGTCCTAAAACAACAAACCTGGCGCATAGCAAGCCTGCTGCGAAATAAAGCTTACTCCAATTTATGTGTTAAGAATATTGAAAATTTATTAACGATTGCCATTTTTATGGTAGTTTATTATAATATTACCGATGAAAATGATAAGATTTGGGTAAAAAAAATTTTTGAATTTGATCGTTTGAAGCGGGATGGACTTATGATAAAAGCTATAAGTGTTGGTCAGTCGTTGAGACGTGCGGAAAAGTTTAATACAAAGTCAAAAACAAATAATTGTAGTGGAGAAACACAGCAGGCAGTGAAAACAAAAAAATCAAAATGTTTGGAATGGACCGATGATGTGTTTGTGCAACTTTATTGGTTGCCACTGCCGCGTTATAAGCGCCCAACGAACAATGAACTACATAAAGCTTCAGAATTTTTCATTTACCATTACGTGCATGAAAGTGGAAAGCTGAGTGATTGGAGAAACACATTGCGAATACTTTTACTTGGTCTAAGCATCAACCATAACAATCTTCTTGTTTATATTCTCGCCAATGAAGATGAGAAAAAAGCAGTGGACTCGGAGATTCAGTTGCCATGGAATGACGCAACAACAATGGTGCCGTTAAATAATAGGGAGAAGGAAACATATAGATGGCAAAATTGGTGTTATTATGAATTGCACCGCGGAAATATTGCTGAAGTAAGTAATTATTTAGGGCGTATAAGTCTATTCTTCTGCAGGCTGGCTGTTTCCTCCGCAAACGATGTGAGATATAACTTCAAACGTATTAACAGAGATTTAGAAGAAATATTTTCAGCTGGAGATAGTTCATGGCCATTACCTGCGTGGCCTAGCGAGGCACTTTTTCAAAAGTTCTTAGATATTTTTAATTGCAATACACAGTTTGCTAAGGAGCTGATATGCAGATTGGTACAGCGACGATTACAATTAAAGAAAGAGTGGCCTAGGTTGCCTAAGGAAATGCGGCGCACGATTATTAAAATACAAAATGTTGCTTGCTATAACAGATTTGAGGAACGCGGGGCTGGATTGTGGCTCTGGTTTCAAAAAGCCAAAAGAACATTGGAAGTTTCACAAGAATCACTTTTGTATAGGCTGAGCGTTCTGTATGAGTTCGAGGAATCTGTTGAGGCGCTAAGAAGCATAAAACCATTCGATCGAAATCAAGAAACTTGGTCCATAGCAAGTCTGCTGCGAGAAAACGCTTTGTGTATAAATAATATTGAAAATCTATTAATGATTGCTACTTGTTATGTCATTGTTTATAATATTACAAGTAAAGATAATAAGATATGGACAGAAAGAATTTTCGCATTTGACCGTTTGAAGCAAGAAGGACTTCTGGGAAAAGCCTTAAGTATGGGCCAGTCGCTGAGACATGCGGAATACAAAGTAAAAAACAAACATGTTGTGAAAAAAGTATAATTAATTAAACCGTTAAATCCAATTTTATTTTTAAAAATGTTTTATTTGGGGAATATTTTAATTTTCAGCAGATTTTCGTGGATAAATTTTGTATGGGAGGAAAGAGGAAGATGCCTAGATTTAAAATCTACCTAAATTTTTGAATGGTTATATTTTATGCAAAGTACACACGATACAGCGTGCTGTACAGCAAAGCAATGTTATACAGCAGATTGCGTTGTGTGTAGCTTGGCTGTATAGTGTTGGTACAACCGTTGGACGAATATCAAAATATTTTGATTTTTAGTGGGCGGAGCTTGCGGTTGTATATTTTGCATGACCGTGAGTATCACTGTTGTACAGCAAGTAGTCAAAGATGACTAGATACGAAACTCTTCATTTCGTGAGAACGCTCAAAAATCTGCATTTTTTATAACATTTGTGAACAGTGCCACTGTGATAGAAAAATTACTTCTTTGGATTTTTAGGTATAATTTGGGTATTTTATTACAAACAGCGACGTCTTTAAATACAATTTCGCTAAAATATTTCATTGAGAAACAGTCGAGCATTTAATTATATTAAATTTTAAGAATAAAATTACAATAATTTCTTTAATATTTACTGCCGAAACAAATTTCTTTTGAAACAAAAACAATGGATTTTTTTATTGACATGGTGGAACTGGTGTGTTTTGCACATCAGCTGCTGAATGTTCCCCGATCTGACACTCCTGCCAACATTAGAATGTGAGTTGGGGGAACGCTCTCAGCTGCAATTTGAGTGATTTTGAGTAAGTTTCGTATCTAGTCATCTTTGAAGTAGTAGCAAAGATGATGCGCTGAAAAATCCGCACTTTTTTTTATAAAATTTCCGAACAGTGCCACTGTGATAAAAATTATTTCTTAGGATTTTTAGGTCTAATTTGGGTATTTTATTACAAACAACGATGTCTTTATATAAAATTTCACAAAAATATTTCATTGAGAAACAGTCAAACATTTAATTATATTAAGTTTTAAGAATAAAATTACAATAATTTCTTTAATATTTACTGCTGAAGCAAATTTCTTTTGAAACAAAAAGAATGGATTTTTTTTTATTGACAGTGGTACTGGTGCATTTTATTGAATGTTCCCCGATCTGACACTGCTGCCAACATTAGAAAGTGAGATGGGGGAACCCTCTCTGCTGCAATTTGAGTGTTTTTGAGTAAGTTTCGTATCTAGTCATCTTTGGTCTTAGTTACGGAACGAGCAACATTACAATAAGAAATAACCAAAATTGGCAAAATTATATTTAATCTGCACCATTACGTATATTTAGGACATACACTCTGATTATAACTACGCCCGTATAAAAAAAGGCATAAATTCTATTAATACCTATGAAAGCGGCCTAGAATATTGGAAACATGCAATTTTCTTAAAATATTTACATAAATATTTTTTTTTTTGTTGGTATTACAGTAGGCAAATTTACGAATATGAGTATAGTTAGTGCTCGTTAACAGCATAATTAAAACGATTTTTCGAGCTATTGAAAAGTAACTACAAAGTGTGATACACCAAATTAAAGGTACTTTTATGTTCTTTTTAATTAATTTTGTTTTATGTTTGATTTATTACACAACATTATAAGAAAACAAATTTTTCTGTATTTTTTTTTTGTTACTGGATTTTTTTCAAATTTATCTTCGAAAATTATAAAGATATACACATAAATAAATAGGAATTTCCTCTTCGCCTCCCCATATCTATGAAAATAAAACTTTGCCCAAAAAAAATGTATGCATGCATATCATTAAAATCCTGAAATAAGAGCGAACCACGGTCATTAATTCATTTTGTTCTACCTTAACGGTCAGTATTCTGCACTTACGCTTTATTTTCACCCAGTCTCCTATGCAAAATTTTTTTATGCATATTTATTTTTCTTGTATATTTTTTTCGATTACACTAACAAAATACATTGAACGAATTTCGCTTTTGACTTTTCGAACCTATGATTATACAAGCAAAATAAATAAGCTTTTTGTTTTTGTATTCTTGCTACACCCTGTGTGAATTTGCCTTGACTTCACTTTTTATAAATTCGCCTTTCCGGCGAAAATTCAGCAGTCGATTGATAAAGAAAACATGTTTTGACATTTCGAACGGAGAATTGTACAAAGAACAAAATACCCCGGGTTGTTCAAAAACATGCAATACTGTGTTAATATAAATATGCATATCCCTTACTTTACATACAAAAAATATATTTTTGAAACAAATAAATCAACAATCAAAGCATCAGCAGACAATGAATGCAAAAACAACAATTGAATGGTCCGGTTATGATTTTGTGAAACTTTATTGGTTGCCATTGCCGCGTTATAAGCGACCAACGAACAATGAACTACATAAAGTTACAGAATATTTTATTTACCATTACGTTCATCAAAGTGGAGAGCTGAGCGATTGGAGAAATACATTCCAAATCCTTTTACTTGGTCTAAGCATCAACCATAACAATCTTCCTGTTTATATACTCGCCAATGAAGATGTGAAAAAAGCAGTGGACTCGGAGATTCATTTGCATTGGAATGACGCAACAACAACGGTGCCGAAATATAATAGCGGTAAGAGTGTAAAAGGCTTGGTGTTATTCTGAGTTGAGTCGCGGAAATATTGGTGTAGAGAGTAATTATTTCGGACTGATAACACTCTTCCTCTGCGATTAGGCTGTTGCTTCTTTAAAAGACGTCAGTAAGGACTTTAAATATATTAAGCAATTTATGGAAACAAAATTTACATTAGGAGAGAGATCGTAGCCAAGAACGCCGTTGCCTAGCTGACCATTGTTCCAGAAATTATATGACCCCAAAAATGTTTAAGTGAAATAATAATTTTTTTTCTGTAAAAATATGTGAAAGTTATGTATTTTAGTCTTGTTTCTGTAAAAATATGTATATGTATGTTATTAATTTTCGTTCTTGTTTGTTTCAATAAATCTAAAAAAAAACTGGGACGGACCTCCATACGCTCCATTTTATTTATTGCTTTTTTTTAGATTTCTTACACAGTACGGCAACATCGCTTTTGGGAAGTTTTGGCAAAAGCCGCTGCGATCCGTAATTACCAAAATATGTGCAACATTTAAACATTTATATCTGCTTAATAAATGAACATAAAATAAAAATTTCATAATTTAATGATAGTTTATTTTATTATATTTCCTATCCAACATAAATTTATTAAAATTAGTGAAAGAAGTACAACATAAATTGCAAAAGTGTGAAAATATGCAATTTTTGATAGACTATTGTAGAAAAACTACAGCACCTAAATAAATAAAACAAATAGTGAACAAAAGTTTAATTCATTGTCTATCAAATCCATCATAAATTAATTAAATCGGTCCACCCGTTTAGATACAATAAGCAATGAAAGTGGGATACTTTAGTGTAGCCAACCCATTGTTTCTTATTTTTAAGTCTCCCGAACAGTTTCAGCAGCTGATTTGCAGATTGACACAGCGAAGACTATAAATTAACCAAGAGTTACCTACGGAACTGCATTGAACCATTATCGAAATACAAAATGTGGCTTGCTATAAAATATTTGAAGATCGTGGGGCTGGTTTGTGGCATTGGAAGTCTACTACGGAAAAAAATAAATAGTTTTGAAAATCAATTAACTCTCGCTGTTTTAATGGTTATATTTTTTGATATTACCGATGAAAATGATAAGATATGGACAGAAAGAATTTATGCATTTGATCGTTTGAAGTGGAAGGGCCTCAAAGGAAGAGCCATAAGTATGGGTCAGTCGTTGAAACATGCAATAGAAAAGTAAAATACATGATTTAACACAGTTTTTTGAAGTTTCTAATAAAAGTTGTTATTATATAATATTCTTTATATACTTTCTAAATGAATAAAAACTGTGCTCGTAAGTAAAGTGGAGGGAAAAAATAAATAAATTGTTCTTAGTTATGTAAGTGAGTGTATATAAAATATAAATAAAGAAAAAAATGTGAAACTTCTTTACACGGAATATAAATATATAATTACTAGGTATTTTGATTTTAATGAATTAACTGTACCACAGAAGTATATTTATGCTAAATACTTTTTGCAGCTGCAGTTATCATTTTTTATCCGAAGCAATGTAACAATATTGAATAAATATTTGAATAATAAATATACGTTATATTGATTAAGTTTCATAAAAGTACCTATGTATATAAATATGTATGTGTCTGCCAGTTTTTGTGACTTTCTGTGTTTTGTCAGATTTTAATATTATTGATCTAGCTACATCCGCGACAGCCGAGTGGTTAGCACTGCGTACTGCCATTCGGAAGGCTAGGGTACGAGTCTTGGTACGACCAACATCCAAATGTTATAGGAAATTAATTTAAATTAAAAATTAAGTTAGATTTCCTAATTTCGGTCGCCCCTCGACAGGGATTGTCAACCCCTTCGAATGTATTCCTGACATGAAATAAAGGCTCGTCGTAGTAAACCATCAGCCGTTCGTTTACAGCTTAGTATAAACTGAAAGTATCTCAAGTTACGAAGCGCCAAACATACATGTACATATAGGTATATACAGGTTTTTTTTAGTACGAAATATTATCTTTGTAACGACATCTAGCGGAACCCGATCGGACTTACACAAGGCCAGATACGGATAAATATCCCCATCTATTGGAAAAATAATGGATTTCTTTTTACTACACTTAATATATACATATAAAGAGCCAATTATATATACATATAATATATACACAAATGTTTATGTATATACGAGTACTTATCTATTCGTATATATCCTCCAAGTAAATGTGAATATGAATGCCTGGGAGTAATACAAAAGCACCATTAGGATCTGTGCTTATTCACAATACCGTTAAACGTAAGATAATAGCTTACAAATTATAAAATTATACCAGTTTTTGGCAATCTTTCGGCTATCCTTTTCCTCTTCCCGGTCCAAGGTCTCTTTCACTTTTCAGTCAAAATTTAGCAAATTCTTTTTGTCGGAATGTTTAAATGTAATTGAGAAAAATAACAATTAAAATAAGGTACTCTATTAACAAATTGAATAAATAAAATTCGATTATTTCAAAACATAAAAAATATATATTAATAGGAAAGATATTAGGTAAAACTTCTTGCATGGTCCTCCAGGCCGATATACTAAAACCGAAAAACCGGAAGTCGCAAGCTGCTTTTATGCTCATAATGTGTCACTACTTAAGAAGATGGCTAACATTGTAACTACGAAACGAAACTTAAAGCTTTGCTTGAGCTTTCCAAAGTTATTAACATAAAGTTGACTATAATTTAGTAAGCCGTTTGTTTTCAAAGTTTGGTGTGTGTCTCGATATTACTTCGTAAAAAAGCTATGAGTCTACAGTCTTAACCACTTCCGGACGCTAATGGATTTTTTATGAGAGTATTTTATTTTTTGATATCATGAAAATACATTTGGAAGCTTTGACATTTTTATAAGATTCGTACCGATTAATTAACAACAAAAGTGGTTATCTTCCCTTAATATATTTTTATATTATTATACATACATGAATGCCCGAAATGTGTAAGTACTAGATGTAGAAGTGAGACCTAGCAACACTTATACCGATCGGAACGGGGCCTGCGGGGTAAGGGTTCAAGAATTTTCGCGTGGTAAGGTGGGTCTGTCATAAAAGGCGATTAAAATACAAAAGTTCCCGCGACAGTCGGCTCTTTATACCGGAACGACCGGCTATTGAGAACGTCGGGAAATAAACACATTCGGGTCTTCGGCTACACTTTCACTAACAGTAGCGATATTTGAGGTGTAACGAGCAAAACGATGACGCACAGGCTTTATAATATCTGTTACCGATCCAGTTTCTTTGAGTTTCTTTTATTTTAGGTCGTGGCCACATTGGAATCACCATTTTTGTGGCAGGTTTCAACAATTTTAACGCGTTGTGCGGTTGTTTAGTGATCCATTTTCGCAAATGCCTGAATTTTAATCAAAGCAAAACATATTTGGTTTGACAGTTAAGTTTGACAGATGTCAAAATACAGCACTGCACTTTTGAAACCATGAAATGGATAACCCATTATAAGTATGTATACACATTTGAGAATGAATTTTTGAAATTTTTGAATTTCTGGTATCTCCAGACCAGTTCGCTACTCGTTCATTTCTCACAAATAAGAAATAAAAAAAAAATAAAATTTGGCTGGCTGTTTGACCGCCAAGGATCTGACCGCAAGCGTCCCTACTTAAGCCATTGGGTAGGCTCATATGTGCTTGCCAATGCTACACTAGATTTTATGAACTGTTTGTAAGGCTGGAGCTGGGAGGGAACATCGTGAAAGATGTGACGTCTCAATCAATTGAAGACCGGACTCTCGCAAAGGTAAGCTAAAGCGTTTCGCCAACTTTTGTGTAAGCTCTGCAGTCAGCCCCGTCAATATACCCACAATAATATTTTTCTTAAGGCAAGTAAGAGTTTGGTCTGTTCAAAATCCACGCTGCTCTATGGCGTCAGCGTTAGCTACCTCGCCCGCTTTTTCATTGTCTTCTACATTCGTGTGACTTGCAAACCAAATGATTTCCATTGTGTTTTTCCGCGATAGTCTACCATTTGTCTCTTTACATATTCTCATGAAGTCTATGTTGACACTTAATTGTCTTAATTATCTAAATTGGAACCTTCTGCAATTGCGACAATCTGTGTTTAGAAGAGAATGGTTATTGTGGCGGTCTTAGAAGGACTCGTATTCTGTGTCCGCTTTGGCTTTAAAGCCATCATTATTGATGTGGATATTCTCATTCCTACCGATGGCCTTGTCTACCGTCTATTCTACTCTTACAGAGAAGTATGCATGGGAATGCCGTTACTTTGCCAGCGTAGCCGTGCAGTTAGTTGATTGTTTCTGAACTTTTCTCTCGAAAACTCCAAGCATTGAGCGAGAAATTCGAGCTTTTCCCTTCATTTTGAGAAAAAATATGGACTTTTTTCCTCAGATCTGCTTCTCAGAACTAACCAGTTTTTACCGAATTCTAAATCTCAAATAGAGATTTACCCTTCCAAACGAGATAACGGATGACACCGCATATTTCGCATTTGCCAAAGTTTTCAAATTACAGACTGACTTCGAACCGATCTCGCTGCAAAGGGGAATGAATAAAATTCCTCAAAGCATCACTACACTTTCTTTCTGTCTGGATACGAGGCATAGGCATTATTTTGCCTTGTGCTTATTCACTACCACTCCCTCTCGCTTCGCTTCTTCGTCCACACTGGAGAAAATCCACGATTATGATATTTCTCCTTACTGATGGTGGATTAAATTGGTTAGTTTGTGTCTTTTTTGTGAGGAGGAAAGCCTTCGTCTTTTCGGGGCTTACAGTGAGCGCGCTTGCCTCTCGACGATGGACGTTTGGGTTGTTTGCTCGAAGATATGATAACAGAATCATCCAACAGCAAACTAATTTCATGTTCACCCCTAAAAGAAGCTGGAAAAGTTGGTTAATCAAAGTTACTCACAGTAGCGGATATAGTAGGCCACCTGTGGAGTACCATAAGTGGTTACGTGGATAATTTTACCAACTTCACATTCGTATACGTCAGATCTATTGCTTAACAAAAGCTCCATCCAGGATTCCAAAATGAGGCCATAAATGAGACCTCAGTTGACCTCAATTATTGCTAAAAGATGAACTCAAATTTAGTTTATGGATCTATTTGCAAACATTTTTTTTTAAATATTATTATTTTACTGCCTCCATCAAGTTTATTGTTATTATTATTATTATTACTACTGTTAATATTTCTTGGCTCGTCATGCGTTGCCGCCGGTCAAGGGATTACTATTCTTGTAAAATTGTTGTAAATTATTGAAATAGAGCTCGAGGCATTTCGTAATTAAACTCAAATCTTTATTAATACGACCATGCAAAGTGTTCAGAATATACTCTTTAATATACACACACACACACACACACCAACGAAATCAAACAAACCCCTATACTCGCTAAGTCGCATGGAGTCGAGTAACTCTTTAGCTCTAGCACTTTCAGGTGAATTTTGCAAAAAAAAAAAATAAAAAAAAAAAATAAATGACCTGCGGATATTCTTATATAATGAAATCAAATGAAAATTGATTTTAATTAAACGGGTTCTCCGTGCTTTCGTTTCCATCGCCGCAATTCGTCTCGCTGTCTCTGCTGCTAGTTGTTGCGATATTAAATCGCATTAGTTCTTATGATTTTATTGCTCTTGGCTGTATTTAGAATGATAGCTGTTGTTGTTGCCTCTCCTGCTACTGAAGTGCAAATTAGTAATTAATCTCTTAGCAAAGGCAGAGATGTTTTTTTTTATTCTTGCAATTCAAGATATTGTTTGACACTTCACCCGTTCGCCAATTAGTTAAATCATATTTATTTCAACTGCTAATTTGTCAGTGACCTGCCCCACAGCGAGCTATAAGGAAGATGGTTGCTTCGCAGGTGTAGTTGAGAATTGTCGTAATAGACTTGGTTATAGTGTTATTAGATTCTTCTTCAACTTAACTGACATAGACACCTTCTTCTTCTTCATTGGCATAGGTACCGCTTATGCGATTATAGCTGAATCAAAAACAGAATCAACAATTCGTTCTTCTCTTCGCTGTTGGAAATACCAAGTTAACCTACGTCGCTCTCCACCTGTTCCTTCCAAAGGGGTGGAGGTCTTTCCTTTCCTCTGCTGCCACCAGCGATTATTTCATCGAATACTGGAGTGCTTTCATTCATTGGGCCGCAGGCAATGCGCAAATAATCACTTTTCTCTGGAAGACTTCCAAGGACGACTCATCGGATATCGTTAGGAATGATAAGTGACTTATAGAGTTTGGTCTTAGCTCGTCGAGGGAGTAATTTACTTTTCAATTACCTATACAGTTCAAAGAAACATCTGTTGGCAACAGTGATTCTGCATTGAATTTCCAGGCTGACATTCATGTCATGCCCTCGTTCGCTACCGGACCCATATATTTCGTTTCCTTATCAAGTTTAGAGAAAGCTGAACTAACGGCGCGCGTGTTGATACCAATGATTTCATTATCATCGGCGTAAGCTAGCAGCTGTACACTCTTATAGAAGACTATACCTTTCATATTCAGCTTTGGAGCTCATAGGTATTATTTTCTCAAGCAATTGTTTAAAAAAGTCGTCTGCAACCTCGTATGATCGGCTGTGTGTCGGTCCTTTTTTCACTGGTCTTTTCCAAGATTTGGCGCATGGTGAATTACCGATCAATGGTCGGTTTAAAAGGTCTAAAGCCACACTGATAAGGTCCAATCATTTTGTTGGCGGTGGGCTCTAGTCTTTCACACAATATGGTCGATAGAAAGTTAAATGCGATAGTAAGGACGCTTATTTCACGCGAGATTACTCTTTTTGTGGATTGGACAGAGCATACTTAGGTTGCAAACGTCGAGTAGGTTTTCATCCGTCTGCACACTGCGAAGAAGCTAATGCATGTACGTTTTTAGTCGCCGCCATATAAGAAAAGCTTTATCGGTAAGCCATAGACTTCAGACGCTTTGTTGTTCTTCAAAAGGGCAATTGCTATTCGACGCTCTTTGTAGTCGAGCAATGAAAATTGTGTTCCATCGTCAACGATTGGGTAATTGGGTTCGCCATCTCCTGGTGTTCCATTTTTCCAGCTATTCAGCAGCATGGAGAAGTGTTTCCTGCATTAATTCAGTATACTCTGGGTATCAGTAGCTAGATTGGCACTCTTTTCGTAAAGTTTTCGGACATTACGTTCGGTTATGTTTCAAAAAATCTTTAACTGTGATGTTATAAATATTTTTGCAATATATATATAACCCCTGAAGCGATTTTCCAGCCGGTTTTTGCAATTACTTTATGTTATATTTAAAGCTACTGGCTAAATTTGCGGTATATAGGTATATAGTTCGTACCAATTATTATTTATTATTTTCTTTTTCAAGAATTAATGCCTTGAATTTTATTTAAGCGTATATATGTATGCGCGCTACATTGTGACCAATTCACTAAAACTAATCCTCTAGAGTTGCGACAACCAAACTCTAATACACAATAATAAAGACTAATAGTTATACACTTAGCAAAAGAGACGTAGTAATGGTCAGCAATTTGGAAATTGTTGCTTTCGATCCGTTTTCTCACCGTATTGCCTGCCACTTAATGGTAAAAGTTTAATAGCCAATGATGACAATAAAACTTGAGCCCAAATAAGCACAAGTGAAATTTCTGCAGATTTTTAATGTGCTTATATTATATTATATTTATACACATGTACTGGGTTAATTGGCCTTAATAGGAGTTGATCAAAACTAAATGAAAGTTTGGAAAGCATATTTTGAAGAAATACATATATTGAATGCGGGAAGGAACATACCAACAACATACACGTACAATTTAACATGCAAAAAAATATCACATATATTTAGTACTAATTATATTGATTTTTTTTAATGATTTCGAAACCTCTGTTATTCGTATATAAAAGAAAAGATAAAGTAAAATAAAATAAAAGAAAAGAAAATAAAAGAAAATAAAGGAAAATAAAAAAAAATTAAAGCAAAATAAAATAAGATAAAATAAAATAAAAAAAAAAACAAAACAAAAAAAAATAAAATAAAACAAAAAATAAAAATAAAATAAAAAAAAAAAAATAAAATAAAATAAAATAAAATAAAATAAAATAAAATAAAATAAAATAAAATAAAATAAAATAAAATAAAATAAAATAAAATAAAATAAAATAAAATAAAATAAAATAAAATAAAATAAAATAAAATAAAATAAAATAAAATAAAATAAAATAAAATAAAATAAAATAAAATAAAATAAAATAAAATAAAATAAAATAAAATAAAATAAAATAAAATAAAATAAAATAAAATAAAATAAAATAAAATAAAATAAAATAAAATAAAATGAAATAAAATAAAATAAAATAAAATAAAATAAAATAAAATAAAATAAAATAAAATAAAATAAAATAAAATAAAATAAAATAAAATAAAATAAAATAAAATAAAATAAAATAAAATAAAATAAAATAATATAATATAAAATAAAATAAAATAAAATAAAATAAAATAAAATAAAATAAAATAAAATAAAATAAAATAAAATAAAATAAAATAAAATAAAATAAAATAAAATAAAATAAAATAAAATAAAATAAAAAAATTAAATTAAAATAAAATAAAATAAAATAAAGTAAAATGTGTTAATTTAAATTAAAATAAAATAAATAAAATAAGCAATGTGAAAAATTAAAATTATACATTTTATTGTCTTATATTACGCCTCCTATTCATCTTCTGCTATTTTTCTATTCTCATCGAATTTGCCACCGATTCAAGGCATGCTTTTCTATTTCTTTCTTTGTCCTATCGGCCTTGCTTATATGGTTTCCCTTTATTTATTGAGCAGCTTTTTTTCCAGGTGACAAGAGATCGATGGGAAAGCTTTCGTTTACTATAGTTATAGCTACATATGGTGAACAAATGCCTCCAATTAGATTGCCGAATACGTTGGATTGGCTCTCACCATGTGCCAAATCTTGTAGAAAAAAATCGATACCCGCCTTTATCGATTTTAAAGCTACTACCGACTGCTCGATAAGGACGGTGGTCAATACCAGAAGCTTAGTCAGAACTGCGAAGGTTTCAGTTTAACGCTGGAGAATATAATAAAAGCTAAATAGATAAATAAACCTCAGGGCAAGGCAAAATATCTCCTAGCATCAAACAAACAGTAAGCCCCTACGGCTCTGTAGACGGTTAAAGCATTAAAGTTATTATCTAATAACTAGAATGAACACCATTTTGATGAGAAGGAAGCAATTACAATATGAAATCCAGAGAGAGAGAGGAAGGCTTTCACCTTTTAGGCTATGTGGAGAACGACCTGGGTTCAATTGGTATTTCCCACTGGCGCCAAACAGCGAAGAGAAGAACCGACTGGCGCGCTATTGATAATCCGGCTATAATTCCGTAAGCGGTGCCCACTCCACTGAAGAGGAAGAGTAAGATCTTAAGAATACTGGAATACTAAGATGGGCAGTGATTCCGGATGTTTTCCCACAGCGTGCTGGATTTGTGTTCAGTAGGAGAGCCTGGGGGCTTTTTAATCGATGAAGCGATCTTCGGCCAAACTTCTCAATTTTTCCAATTTGTGTTGTGTGTCTTGAAGTTTTCGAACAAATGGGGGAACCTACATTTTGTACTAAGCTGCCTCTGTGCGGATGATGGTTATTTATGGTGAACTTTAATTTCTTGTCAGAAATAAACTTGAAGGGCTTGACATTGCCTGCCGAAGAGCGACCGCAATTAGAGATTTACTCTTCTTGATCTAAAAGAGGCATATGTTTCAGAGGTCTAGTTTAAGGATAGAGTTCTGTACAGTCATCTTAAGTTTTTAATTAAGTTAAATTGAATTATGTAAATAAAAATGAAGTTAAGAAATTTTTCATGCCATCAATAAATTTTAAAACTAGATAGCCTTTTATGTTGTGAGGTATTCCAATTTTATTTTTGTAATATTATATATACATATATCCTTCAGGCATTCTTTATTTGCTTAGCCAGTTTTGTTTTTTTAATTTTATGACTACACCCACATGCAAATATATTCAAATACATGCGCATATATTTAAAAATTATAGCGAATGCTTTGAAATTGTCAAGCACAACGAGTTTCAGGTGAATTTCTTTCCGTAATTTCGATTGTGTTTGGCATTCTTTGGTAACAAAAAACGCACACAGCACTGAAGTATTAAAATATAAAAGTTCTTTTTTTCTTCATTTTCAAATATGCAAAATTCTCAGCTACATCCTACTAAAACAAAACTTTACTTTGATATCTTACAATGCGGCGTAGGCTGTTAGTTTGCCTCTCTTCCCCATAAGAGACTTGTCAGTTAGCTTTTTATGCTGCATACTTTATGGCGCTAAGCAGCGTGCCTCCTTTTAACATAATCATTTACATAATTTGACGCTGCCATTTGTAAGCAGATATCTTACTTACAAATTTAATATCTTCACGAATGTTGTTGAAATACTTTGTGGCATACTTGGAGTCACTGGAGTTGGGTTCGTTGTTTGGCGAGTTGATTTTCTGCGTGCGAGCGTTAGCGTGTGCGAGTGTGTGTGCGTGTGCATGAAATGGACATTTTGGCGTTTATTGCATTTTAAAGTGGCAATGGTATTTCGCAATAGCGGTGTCATGTGTTGACAGTAACTTTGCAGTCATGAACAAACACACCTTGCTTATTTATGGTATGCATGTTTGGTTTGTTGTTTGGTTTTCACCATTGCCGTGTGAGCATTTTATTTATTCTCTGTTTTTATTGCCAAATATTTGAATAGCTTGGAAGGTATTTAAAAGTAATTGGCACTTTACAAACAAATTCCATAAGCGTTTTAAAATCGAGCTTAAGCTCTGTCTTTCTCTTTCACAATGGGTCTTAGTCAGCCCTAAGAGAATACGATAAGATAGATCGGTAGCTGCCACAGCCTATCCTCTATTTTACAAAGTGATTTTGATCATTTATTTACAAATGAGGGACCAACAGTTTATACCATTGAAATAATTCAGTTAAAATCCAAATTTTGAGCTGCAAATTCATAAAGAAATATCTGCTAAATAAAAGCAATATATATACCATATATACCATTTCCCGTTTATTTAAAGAAGCATTCTTTCCAATTACTCAAACCTTCCTGTGTATCGGTTACCTATGCTCACTTGTATGTGAGCGATTTATATACACATACCTATACTCAATAACATGGTATATATACACGCATGTGTGTTCTTTTAACCATTTCCTGTAGCAACTAGCAAAACATTGTCTCTTGGGAAATTTCGTTTGTCATGTTTACTTGAAATTGTAAAATACCATAGCTTTGACAGAAAAGTGACCAACATGTGCATGTATATATAAATGTGTATATGAATATGTTAGTATACAGCAGATATTGATATATTTAGCAATGTGCATGCCAAATAAAACAAACGAAATTTTAATTCAATAAAAAATAAAAAGAAAGCAATTGTGCAAATAAAGTTTTTGAATTCAGAGAAATTTTATATCAACCACATTTTGAAAATATCTTCAAAGTTATTTCCGCTGTTGGTATTTAATATGTTTTTTTAAATTTTATTTTTGGTTCAACAAACATAAAAATATTTTATATTTTTAGAATTACTATGTTTTTTTTTTTAACCACATCAATATATTGTAGTATAGCATGAGTTTTGATGTTAAAAATAATAATAAATATAAATATAGCATAGCATGAGTTTTGATGTTAAAAATAATAATAAAATAAAATAAAATAAAATAAAATAAAATAAAATAAAATAAAATAAAATAAAATAAAACAAAATAAAATAAAATAAAATAAAATAAAATAAAATAAAATAAAATAAAATAAAATAAAATAAAATAAAATAAAATAAAAAAATAAAATAAAATAAAATAAAATAAAATAAAATAAAATAAAATAAAATAAAATAAAATAAAATAAAATAAAATAAAATAAAATAAAATAAAATAAAATAAAATAAAATAAAATAAAATAAAATAAAATAAAATAAAATAAAATAAAATAAAATAAAATAAAATAAAATAAAATAAAATAAAATAAAATAAAATAAAATAAAATAAAATAAAATAAAATAAAATAAAATAAAATAAAATAAAATAAAACAAAACAAAATAAAATAAAATAAAATAAAATGAAATGAAACGAAAATAAAATAATAAAATAAAAAAATTGAAATTATATAAGAGATATAAGAAACACAAATTAAAATAAAATTTCAGGATTCAAGAGCAGTTATCTAAAATGTTATCTGAAATGTTTTTATATAACTGTAAAATTTTGAAAAGTTATCAAATTTCAATTAACGATCTTTATATGTGTCATTACACGCCCGATATTGATTCCTCTTGATGTGTTGTATGAGATTCTGGTATAAGAGAATATATCAATCCACCGGATCCGTAAAACTCACAACCAAATTGGTCAGTTGCCATAGACCAACAACATGCCTCCAGTGCCTCAATATATATATATATATGAGTATATGTGCGTACTCCGAATTCCTTACATCCACTTGCACCAATATCTTGTCGTAGCCTTCTCGATGCAACTAAGAAAGTTGGGCGTCGAAAAGCTTCAATTACAACAGACACCCTAATAAGTGGTTCTCTTGCTCTACTCTCTGAGAGTGTTTAACAATTCGGCATAAAGGTTGTTCAAGTATTGTCGCCAGAGAAATAGTAGGAGGATGATAACCAGATACGATAAATTAACATTAGAAAAATTGGGAGCATATTTTTGCAGCACATCGAACTGTTTGCAAATCGAATAGAAATATATTTTTTCAAATTTTTTCTTAGAAATATTTTATTGTATTGAGTACATGCTAATGGTGGAACAAATTAATTCGGTCCGTTCTCAAAAGATGGCTTGGTGATTTTACCGTCGGTCACAAAGAGCGAACTGGCCAACCCAAAAAGTTTGAAGATGAAGAATTGGATCAAGATCCATGGCAAACGTAAAGTGAACTCATAATGAATCATTGGAAAATACTCAGCAAGACATTTCAGTTCGGTTAAAGCAATTTGGATTAACTAAAAAGCAAAAGAATTTTGATACTGTTCGTGTTGGAGCAGAGAGATATCGAAAGGCAATTTTTCACACCGAAACTGCTTCTTGAAAGACATCAAAAAAGGGAATTTCACATCGAATCTTGACTGGAGGTGAAAAGAAGAAGAAAAAATACTATGCCAAGCCTGATAAACTCGTTCCATCATTGTCTTCTGCGACAGCAAAGTAAAACATCTACACTTTAGTGGTGAACTGTGAGTTGCTAAACCCAGGCGTTATTCTTCATGCGAAACGTTACGGTTTGAGCTGTGCACTGCGTGAAAAACTACCCGAAATGACCAAAAAGGTGATTTTTCAATATGACAACGCTCGGCCCCACGTGGCTTTAACGGTCAAAAACTATCTGAAAACGCTAAAATGGGAAGTTCCACGCACCGTATTCTCCACACGTTGCTCCTTACGACTACTAGCTTTTTTTGATGGTTGCAAAACGATTTGATTGGGGCAGGCAGTTCAGGTCATTTGAAGAAATTGTAGGAGGACTCAAGGATTAGTGGACTTATTTTTAAGAGATGATATTCAAAAATTATCAGAAAGGTGGGCAAAGTAAGACTGATATTTTTACTTTTTTCAATTTTTTTTTGAACAAATACATATTTATACTACAAAATGACTGTTTTCACACCAATTATAACTCACACGATTAGTGTTAGTCAACAATTACCAATTACCAAAGTTGAGATGAAAATTATAATGCCAATCATAATTAAAAAATTATACCAGCCATTTCACCTAAATTGAAATTTTTCGCCAATAAATACGCACACGCAATAATTAAAAATAATTTTCATAGTTAATAAATATTTCTGTACATATTGTACTTAGGTCCTCATAAATGTACACAAATATATGTATGTAGGAATGTACATATATCTAATTCTATTCGACCTGCTTATTATTAAACCCACAGATTCCTTTTTTTATTTATTATTATTAATTTCAATACTTTAAGTTTTTGGGCAAACAACGTCAACTTTAATCTATAAAATATGTCTCCAAATAGTCCGCATATTTGCAGCAAATTAGCCGGAATTAGATAATATTAACAGATTAGCCGCACAATGAGCGGTCTGACAGCCAAGCAGAAATGCCAAAGCGGAAAAGTAAAAAAAAAAATATATATTAAAATAACTAATAGGCTTGTTAGTTTTAAACTTGATTAACTATGTAAACATATATGTATATAGCTGGTGTATCCATATAAATTTAGTAGCTGCTCAATAATGAAAATACCACACGCTGGGCCCAGGAATTTATGAGGTGGCAGTAGGAGAGCAATTTTAGTTAACAAAGTATGTTTATCTCAATAAAAGTATATATATATATGTATATATAGGTCAAGTAACAAGTCATCCATTATTTTTGCATTAAATTGAAGGCTTTATTTGTGCTAGTAAGAATTATCCGATTTATGCCAAAAATGTATCGATTTGCTTGACAACCTTTTGACAGTTTAAAGGTAATATCATAATGACACTCTTATAGAAACTGTTGTTCCTATTGGCAAAAAATTGGGACATTGGATTTTCACAAACTTCTCTTGAGGGCAATTCTTCACCAGCCAAATGATGCGCCATAGGCAGTAAGATATGGCAATCACTTGGTGCGTGGCTCGGACTATGAGGTGGATGCATAAGAACCTTCCAACCAAGCTCTCGGAGCTTCTGACTAGTCACTATCGATGTGTGTGGTCTGGCGTTGTTCTGATGTAATAAAACTTTCCTCCTTTTTGGCCAAAGCTAGGCGCTTCTGTGCAATTGCTTCCTTCAGACGGTTCAATTGCTTACAGCACTGGTCCAAATGAAGAGTTTGGCCGTAGGGGGGGGGGGAGCTCATAGTGTATAATTCCTTGACGATCCCAACAAACACCTTCATTCCAACTTACAGACCTTGTGTACTGGCTCATTACCCTTCGACCCCGACTGTTTTCGTTTGACGTTACTACAAGTGATCCATTTTTCATCATCAGTCACCATTCGCCTCAGAATGGAACGCTAGTTACAGATCACTAAAGCAATCTGTTGCAAAAACATGTATGACTTTTTACTTGACCTATTATATGTGTACGTGTATAAAGTTAAAATAAATTCGCCACATCACTTGCGGCTGGAAGGCAGTTGACCGGAAAAAGGTCGCTATTAAATAATATCTAGATTAGTTACGCTTCGGCTTGGGTTGAGGTTGGATGGCCCAGCGTGGGACGTACATATAAAATGAAAATCAAAAGTTTGTGTTACTAATTAACCAAAATAATTTTGACGATTCATTGAGTGCGATTAAAAAACGTCAGAGAGCAAAATTACACATAAAAATTTGACACGTTTTTATTATTTAAATAATTTGCTTAGATAATAAAACTTTTCAAAAAAAATTGCTGGCTAGAAAAAAAGATAAATAAAAACAGCTTATTTTTTTTATTTTATTTCACTTAAGTTAATGTTTTGTGTGGTGGTTGTAAGTCCCGTCACATTAGCTCATGCCTATTTAAAACCGTACGATGCTGTTAAGGAGCCAATCCACGTCGGGAAGGTTATCCTCGGAACTTCAATAGAAAGGTGGCCCTCAAAGGTACTCTAGGTACAAATAGGTAACTCCACCAAGTTGGCCATTTCAGTCTCCACTAGATCTTTTCGAATAACAGTCTGAAACGTTCAAAAACTTCGATTTCCACAAGGCCATTTGGCCATGAACGACGGAAGGCATATTTCAAATGTTTCAGGATGTCAATGGTAACTCCAACTCAAGATACGCATGCCGCTATGCAATGCGAAAAACGTACGCAATCTCAACTTTCGACCGAAACCTACTCAGACTACATCTCGGAATTGCTCCACCCACCTCCCTGATGATGCTGGCGTGAATTGGCCGCACATCTCGTTCTGTTAGCGCACTGCACCTGAATGATCCATGGATACAAGTGCCCAAATCACGGAATCAACGTGTTGCAATGAGACCTCAGCGAAATGCTCCGCCTAAAGAAAGCTGTAGTCTACTGCTACTCGAACCAAGCGGAAAACTATAAGGAAAAGATGATAGGTGCGAAGCTCCGTTTCAAAACGGTGGCAGAAAGTAGCGAATGTGGATAGGTCGACATGTTACGAACAAAAATTACGATCAAAAATTCTCCAACTGGTTTTCTCGGAGCTTCAAATTGTAACTACACTATAAAGGGTGTATTTATCATTATCAGCGCCTTGTAGGGGATGACTTCACCAATACCGTCTCTGGAGGAATCAACCAAATATCGCAAACCAAAGACAATGCTGTAGACCATCATACTATACCACCATCTTACATTGACAAAGTTCAAGCCGTAATTATGTGAATAAAGAACTATAAAGTAGCCGAAGTTGACAGACCGCCTGCAGAGTTATTTGGGGCGTGCGGAATGGCCTGTACTGAAGAGAGTGACCCGACGAAATGTGCTAACCACGGGCAATCAGTCATCTTGCCATCTTATATCTCATACATATCGTCCAGTCGAACATACTATTGAAATATTAAAGGCGACTTTAATCAGTTTAGCTTTAGATCTGACAAGTCCACAAGTCCATAAGCCCGAACCTTTCAATATAGTTCAAAGGTGTAGAAAAGGCGACTCTCCCTCGCTCACCGTCTGTAACTTCGTAATGGAATGTGACTGTGGAAGGCAATTTAAAAGTAATCAGCGAAGATTGGTCTAACCGAAGTCCATGAACTGGGATTCCCTTAGAATCGTTGTAAATACTTTATCGAAGTAAAAGCCGATAAAGGACGACAAATTGAACAACAGCGGCTCCGATGAAGAGTACAAATTGAAGGAAAGGAATTACTAGGGGTGGCTGAACACAACTTCTTTTTATTAAGTTTAGTAACATTTCGTTCCTGGAACAAGCCGCAAGGCTATGCCAGCGTAATCTGGAAATTCTCGCAATTTGGTAAAAAAGAAAGTACGCCGAGCGAAATTTATAAAGAGCTATCATCGGTTCTTCAGGACTCTGCACTTCATATGTGACAGTGAAAAAATGGGCTCGGCTGTTTCAATAAGGAAGAGAGGCATGCGAAGATGAGCCGCACCCGAGGCGCCCAATGACAGTCGTCACTGAAGAAAATGTTCAAAAAGTCGAAAAATTAGTACTGGCTGATCGATGAAATAAATTGTGGCAGATAGCAGAAAGATTACAGATTAGCAAAGAACTAGCTGGAGAGATGTTGCATGAACATTTGAATATGAAAAAATTAAGTTCTATGTACATATATATATTAGATAAATTATTGCTTTGAGTGAATCGTTCTCCATTGATGGTAGTGAATAAAATAATTATTATCACAGATAAAATACTTATGTTTATTGGATAATAGTTTTGATTATCTACATCTCTTTAGGCAGGCGTGAGCCAATTTCTCTCGCTGTCTATATTTTATTGACTTGTTTTTATGCTTCCTCTAAGAAGGTGCTGGACCGATTCTGCAAAAGTTGACGTTCATCAAATAAAGTGTGGAAGCGAACAGTAATCCACATTTCATTTCAATTCATTTTGGCACAAAGGCTTGATTGACAGCGTTTGAGCTAAAAGTTCAATAAAGCTGTCAATCATTAACAGTTTCAGTGCCATTACAACAACACCAAAAGCCAGTTGACTACAAAAGTGGCATGAGAAATGGAAACAATAAAGTTACTTGCCATAATTGTTACATACCATATATACTTATGAAAATCTTCTAGCAAAATTGGTAAGGTCTTACCATTTGGAAACGAAGTGGTAATACAGATCGAATCTCAAAACCACCTATTTACGTATTACTGTTGTTGCAGAATTTCCTTGCAATAAAACGTAAATAAAAAATACGCTATAGACAAACTATTATTCTCCTGAAATATCGCTTACCTGGTAAGCATAGCATTAAGGCTGCAATAAGAGAAAGCAAACATACATGAATGAATACTCGCGTTACTCGAAACGGTATTTGGAAGAGATATTAGAAGGTCAGACCGATAGCAACTGTAACTATGGCAACACCGTGTTAATTTTCCGTCAGAAAATCAGGCGTCAATGACACAGTTTCCTTTGTGCCTCTACACTTCCAAGTTCTTACCATTTGCTGCTGGGATTATTGTTACCATAAATGTTACGTATACGCCGTGACCATGGCGACGACCGCTCCGCACACACCAACAATATACTGTTCATACAATATAACGGCTTTTCGCATAAAACTTCTCTCTCTAAACTAAATTTCAATAAAAACTATCGGCAAAATACTAAAAGCTAACATATCTCGGCTCATAAATCATGCACATGCGGCAGCGAAGGCGAGCACTGATGTCGCGGAAGGGAAGGGGGTGGGGTGTGGGCAGATGGAAAAAAAGTTGACGAAAAATAGATCAAATATTTAACGCCAAAATGACTGTAACTCAGCTGGGTATGATTGGGTATGGAAGAGATGTATGCATGTGTGGGTTGTTATGCGTAGCTGTACGTTAATGTATGTATGTATGTATGTATGTATGTATGTATGTATGTATGTGTAAACTCTGTGAATCTGCGAATTTTGTCTGAATGTGCAGAATGAAAAAATTCCTACACTTCCGTTGGGAAGTCAGCTTTGTGTTCACTTACGAGGCATTGAAAGATTTTGTTTTTTGTTTTTGGAATTTTTACTTTTACTTCCTGCGCTGCTGCTGCTATCCACCCGCCACATGACTACTTCGTCTCTCAGTTCTCACTAGATTCTCAATATTTGCTCTGCTCTTATACACGTATATATATTGTTTTTATCATCTTTCTGTATCATTTGAAAGACAAGCTTAAATGTTTCATTGCTGCAAAGCAGTTAATAAACTGTAAATCACAGCGAAAGAGTTAAATCAGCAGTGACGCGCCGTCAAGTGAGGAGTAGCGAGTAACCAGGAGGAAATGCCAACGCTTAAATGATTATAATTAATTGAGGCGTTTTATTTGTAAGGAACATACATACCTACATACACAGCTTCTTATTTTACGTTTGCATGTATGCAAGTGGACGTAATTAAATTAATTAAGCTGAATTTAATTAAAAATAATTGCTCTTGCAAGTAATTTGAGTGACATACGCAATATTTGCTTAATTAAAATAAATATTTATTTAAAATGAAAAATTGAAACAGAAAAATGGTAAAAAGATGAAGACCATCGTATATACATATATATATAAGTGGATTCGTTGTAATAAAATTGATTAAAATTGATTAAAATCCATTAAATCGATATTTCGTACCTCAGTACTTTATCACTTTAGATTAGCTTCCGAAGAAGAGCAGAATCTCATTATGCTATGTCCTGTACAGAAGAAAGATGACCCGGAAATCAATCTTATTGTTATCTCATACAAGATCCAGTCGAACGTATTCTGTGACTCATTAAAGCCAGTTACCAACAGACTGATTGGACCTTATCAGTATGGTTTTAAACCTGGTGAGTTCACCCTAGACCAAACACCTTACGCCAAATTTTGGAAAATACCTACCAAAAATAGTTCGACAAACATAATCTCTGCGTCGATTATAAAGCTGCACACTTTCGAAAGTCCGACAAGCGATCGCCTGTATGCTAACAAGTCTGAATTCGATATTCAACATCACCAGCTCTAATAAGATAGGAACGAATCTTTCTGGGATTTTGAATACCGTTCGAGGTTTCCAACAAGACGACATGCCTGTAGTACAGCCACTTAAACTCAGTGTTGGAATGGGTAATACGGCAGGCCGATGTACATCGTAATAATAATATTTTCTACATAAGTGGCACCGCATATGTCGACAATATTGATATCTTTGGATTTGATTTCGAGAGACAATTGAAAAATTTTGGTTGCGTTCATTTTAAGGACGACTAATTCCACAACGACATCGATATTGTCCAGCGCATCACGATAAAATGTCAGCGCTTGCTCAAGCATATTGTACGTATGGCTGAAGAAGCTCCAGCTAAGAAGGATTTCGCAGTTATTAGAGAACTAGAGAGAGAACAACTATAACTCGGATGGTAAGTCCAAGTTGAAGAGCATCGATCCACTCTTAATATAATAATTTGAAGAAGGCGACAGCTTTTATGCCCCACCATGTAAGTAAGTGAGTAAGCTTATGTCAGAGCTAGGTCCATTGTTATACTACAAGGTGATGTTGAATACAAAATTTCATAGTACATTCACAAGGATTCCTTTACAAACATTTACTTTATAAGACAGATGTCCAACGAGGTGTCACAATTCATATACTACCATTTACTGCAAGTCGCAGCATGAACTTAGCCTGCCTCAGGAATTATTTCTATATCTCTGGCCACAAATAAACAAATTTGTTATGCTTGGTCATCTTCTGCGTTGATTGACGAAAGAAAGACTACCACTGTATTGGAAAGACCAGGTAGTGAAGGACCTGACTGTACTCGCCAAGAAGTGCATGGCGCAATGTCGTTAACTCGGCTGTACTCTCGTTAACGGTGCCCACTGCAATGAAGTAGAAGAAGAATATGCGATCAAGGGGTTTTCATAGCTGCTTGGCTGTCACTAAATTCTAGGATATGCTTAACATTTCTATTTGAAGAACACGGAGATTATCCGTATCGTAAGAAGACAGTAGTTTTGGTGGGATTGTAGGTAGTGGCTACCAATCTATCGAGTCGGATTCACTTAGGCCCGCCCAAGACCCTTGTGATGCCACAAAAACTTTACCATCAGGTTTCATTATCCATCCATTTTGATTTTTTAATGACTTTGACGTCAGTAGAAAGGTCCGAAAATTCCAAAACCTAGCTGTGCTCAAAGCAGGTCAGTCGCATAAGAGGTATACGTGTATGATAGTTTTCCCCTCTTCATCCTCCTTGCAGCTTTCGCAGTATCTTCTATAGGTAGCCCTTAGTTTTTCCGCGTGTTGGCCTGTCAGAAACTCCTATTACTTTATTTATTTTTATTTATTTACATAACTCGTGTTCTTTTCTTATCCCTTTTCGGCCATGTGTACATGGATTTGCGGTAAGCTGTAATGTCATTCCTTCTTGTTGCCGCTTGCCCTTGAGAAGCAGTTTGCAAGTGGCAAAAGGCATACCAATACGTTCTTTATCGAGAAGAATCTGCCAGCTTGTGCTGTGAGTCCATGGTCTGTTCTATTAGTCACAGTCATCCAGTGCTTTTATTGCTGCCTGACTGTCGCTGAAAATGAAGATATCCTTATTTTTAAAGCTGACTCCAAGTAACAGTAACACTACCAACCATTTCCTTACATTCTTCCCTGCATCGTAAAGCTGCTATTGAACGTAAAAGGTACGTATTGTTTGGTTGGTGGTTTTGGTTTTGGTTTTCTAGTATCCGAACGTCTGATTGTTAAACCCGCTTGGACGAATGGTAGCTAGTGCTGCTGACGTCCTACCGGGATCTCTTGACTATTATTATAGCGCCTAATTTCGTCTCTTGTCCAGAACAGCGCTCGGAGATATCTCTAACTAAATATAAATCCTTATTGAACGTTTTTTCAAAGTATCAAACCTGTAAGTTAGAATCTTCGCCTTCGAGGCCATATGTCCTACTCATACTTTCAATAAGTTGAATTACAAAATTTCTCGTAACTTTAATGCAAACTTTGCTCTAATAATTTCTATTCTAACTGCTTGAGCTGACCAAACTTGTCCTTCTTCTTTTTCTTCTACTTCTTCATCATCCGTTGCGTAAGAGTTGCTGATTTGAGTAATGATTATATTTCATTAATTATGAACAATTGATTACGTAAAGTGAAACAATGTTTTACCAAACTTTCCGCTTGAACTCATCTTACGTACGACGTTTGAGTATCAGTTTAACAGAAGGAAATAGTTTTGAAAGTGTTGAAAGTAATTTTGAAAGAAGAGTTTGGGTTGGGATTGGGATTGGAGCAGGGAAAGGGAGCCAATGAAGAATGATTGGGGAAAAGTTTATAAGCAAAACTTTTCATAAATTCTTTTCAGATTAATTACACAAACAAAGGCGGGAAAGTAATTAAATTGTGAAAGGCTACCCGGCAGCAACAACAACAATAACAACAATGTCAGCAACTGTAATAGTGATGAGTTGTCAGTTGGAATTCTTTAGAAGTGTCAGTGTTTGACTTGTTAGAGTGGGAGGGAGTGTTGTAAAGAGTTGTTGCCATGTAGGGATACAAAATTTTTATTTTTTGCTGTAAGAGAACCCTGGCGATTTCGCTTTTCGACTTCATCCCCAGCCGTGTATATTACTGTATATCGGAGTTGTGCTGGATAGCACTGTAAGGGAACAAGAATACTGAAAGAAAGCAGCATTTAACTACACTGCGGTTGGGATGGGACGTGGGAAGTCATCGGCGGGGTTACAGGCTTCTAGTCCTTTCTCAGACGAAAGCCAACAAAGAAGCTGTAGACACACTTCTACCGATGGTGGTTTCTGTGAGAGAGACCAGTATTTGTTCGGATAGTTAAGCTACCACTACGACCCTGGGTTCACTTATAGTGAGGTCTAAAATTATGAAGGATTGCTGTTATTACTATCCAATAATATGATTCCCGAAATTGCTGAGAATCGCAATGCTGTTGAGTTTGCCCATAGGGACAGCACAGCTTCGTTAGTGGCGGACAGAGAACAAATGGGTCGTTGAAGGTTAGTAAGCTTTCTTAGATATTTTACTTATTGTTTTATCAGTCCGAGTGGAGTTCTCTGGATACCATTATTTCTAGCTAACCTAACCAAACATGTGTTGGAATCGCTTAATGACAGAGGATCTATTTGAAAACCAAACTTCATTTTTTCCCACACGAAGTGCACGATTTACTTCGAGAGGCCAGTAAAAAATTAACCTCACTTTTTCCTACAAGGTAATACAATTTCTTTTTTTTTTGGTTCTTATTCCGTCGAAGACACGTGCTAACCTACGTTAACGGTGTGAGTTTGGCGCTGTGAGCGATGACCATATTGCAGACAAGCAGGTCAACACTAACATCACTCATTGGCAGAGCTTTTTGTCTTTTTGTTTGTAGTGAGTATGGTATACATACATACACGTATATTTGGAAAGTATGTATATTTAAATGCTGACGAGCGCTAATCGGGGTATGATACGTATACGTCCGTCCTCTATCCGCGTGATTCATGCAATATGCTAATTATGCGCGTAATAACAATTCAATAATTTTCGCACAAAAGACATAGAAACTTTAAATGAGCTAATTAAGTCGTGCCATCATTAAAATTGAAATGTTTACAAGAAAGCTTGTTCTGCGGAAGGGGGTAGGCTTGTGGGCCGCTTAATCGATTGAAGGGGACTTAATATGATATTGCATAAAAGCGAAAAGCTGAGCTGTGGTGTGAAAGGGCAGTAGAGAAACAGAAGGTGCGCAGTGCTCGATGATGGTATTAAACTTTATTTATCCATCCAATATGTAGGCATGGGTGGAAAAATGGCATGCAGGTATCAATCCTCTAATATATTGACGCTTTGTAATCCATGAACTGATTTTCCGCCGAGCTTACTCCAACTTAGGGGTGTGCGTTTTGAGGCATTTCCAAAAAATGTATCCCAAATTCATCTTTATTGTGAGCCGCCACCGAACGTCTGATGGTTTTTTATGAAGAGCTGATAGGAGTAGAAGATCAGGAAGGATCAGGTAGAGAGCAGCCGTGTTTCACTTGGTAAAGGACGATCCATTTTGAGGTTCCCTACTAAAAGAAAAGTATATAAAATTCATTCGAAAAAACATACCATCCATTGAATCCAACTTTCGATGACTCGTTTGATCATTTCGACTGGTAACTGGCAAATGAAATGCGTGATGTTTTGCTCCAACGGCTGAATCGAAACGGGGTTGTTCGCGTAGACTTTAGTTTTTACATAACCCAATAGGAAAAAGTGTATGGTAACATTGTGATATCACATGATCTTGGTGGCCAATCGATCGGCCCAAAGCGTGAAATTTTCTGCTTAACGAAGTGTTCTCTCATTAAATCCATTGATTGATGCGATGGTGTGGGAAATGGCGCCGCCTTGTAGAAACCAAATGGCACGATAACGGTCGCCAATGGTGATTACGTTTTCACTGGCAACAATTTTGAAGAAATATGGACCGTTAATTCCACCGGCTCACAAACCACACCAAATCGTTTTTATTTCTGGATGAAACGGCAGCACTAGAATCTCTTCAGGTTGCTCTTCGTCTCGAATGCAGCAATTTTGCCAGAATAGGCCTCATCGCAGATTTGGCTCGAAAACGTCGGATCTTCTTGGAACTTTGCAAGAGCCCATAGTCGAAAGGAGGTCGCTTGGGAAGGTTGAGCGGTTTCAGTTCTTGCACAAGCTGTATTTTGTACGCTTTAAATTTAAGTTCTCCACGTAAAATTCGGGATGTCATTACATACGTCAGTCCAAGTTGTTGCGAAAGGCGCCGAATCGATTCTCCACGGTCTTGGTGTACACTCTCAACTTCGGCCGCTATATTTTCTTCGCTGCGTCCTGGATGTGGTTTATCGGTGGAATATATCCAATAATGAATGCTGGGTCTCAAGAGGGTAATGTTGTTGTGAATAGTACGCTAAGTAGGCCGATTACGTTGACTATAAGTTGAACGTGAATAATAAAGTTGAATAATTTGTCAATGTTGTTCAGGCAGAAATCATTCCATGATGAAATGCCAAACAATACTGAACAAAAATCACATGACAACTTCGGCATTGGATGCCTAATAGCTAGTAGTGGGCTCAGTGTTGCTCTTTACAAGGGTAGTAAGTCCTTTCTCGCGTAGGACTTTTTGCAGAGGTCAACGTTTTTTAGCCATTGGGTTTGGTTTGGCGGCCGCGGTAGCCGAGTGGTTAGCATTGCGTACTACCGATTTCCAAAACTTATAGAAAATTAATTTAGGATAAACTGTAGGTCCCTCCATTTGTTGGGAAATTTTCATCAAGTTGTTTCTATGGTTCCTGGGAAGATTTATTTCAGAAAGTGGACCAGGTCAGTTATTCGTATATATGGTTCGTCTTATTAGTGGTTAAATTTATGAATGATATGCCTAAAGGTAGTACTTTTGTTTCCTGCAAATGGACCAAGAGGTCTGAAACCAAGTCCAATTTGCAAGAAAAACTAATAACACTTTACACTGATGGGAAGAGATTACCGACAGATTGACGAAAATTGTCCAAATCATTCATAAGCATAGATCGTGCTTAGACATGTTCGCCTGGCAATTTTATTATTTTACGGCTGCGGGTTTTCATCGTTCTTTACCATACCAATTAGAATAAAAATTGGATAAAATACCATATAGGCAGGGTCTGTTAGTTTCGGCAAAAATTTTTAATGGTCCGTCTCTTGTCCTTCTGGTACTTCGGACCACAGTTAATACACCATTTTATGTATACGAAAGGTATAGAATTTATATTTTTAAATTTTTTAAACTTTGTGTAATTGGTTGGCCAGGATTTTAACCCCTGACCCTTAACATGGTTGGCACTCACTGCTAACCATTCATCTACCTCTGTCAATTTGTTCTTATTATTTCGAAATTTTGCTGTCATAGAAACAACTGAATTTTAAGATAAAACAGTAAAAATAATCCAAAAAAAAAACAGATCAAAATTTTTAATTTTTTTTTGGAAAAATTTCTTGATAACTTCAATTTTGCAGAAATAAATTTAAAACTTAAACAAATGCAGCGAAAGCCAAAACATTAACATTTTTTCTGTTCAAAATGCCAAGAAATGCTCGAAATGCTTGACCTTAAGTTGGTACATTTCCGAGTAAAATACTCGTACATTGAACAGGTCTAAGAATATTCTTTGTTAAAATATGCGGGCTGATTGAAAATAGACGAATAAAGTTTTGAGTTCTGTTGGAAATCGAAAGAAAAATTCCCGTTATTAGATTACTATTATGGGCATAATGAACTAAATTGTTAGATAAATCAAAGAATTCGAAAACCATTAATTGATTTACGGCATAAACTCATTGCTTTACGTTGAACATTTCATGGCATTTGATTGTATTGATTAAAAATAATCGTTAGTTTTTGTTTTCTACTACTAAATTTCCACTCAATTTGGTAAATAAATTGAATCTGGATAAAAAAAGAAATTTCCTTTGTTGCTTCTGTTCAGTTTTCTAATGTGTGCATAACTTGGAATATTTACTCTCACACATAAAAGTATTTCTTATGTGTTTTGCATGGTCACAAGTATTATTAGTGGCTCAAAATTTATCTCAAAATAATTGTAAATATTTAAAGAGAAAAATATTTGTTGCAGTTTTGGAAGCTACAAAATGACATTTCATACATACCTGTAAGTCAAAAAAGGTAATATTCGCACAAATGTACGCACAATTGATTCACATATATTTCTAAACTTACACACAAACATAACAACTGTTTTGGAAAAGTTTTTCATATTAAAGGCAATATTCCAAGTACTCTAAATTATGTACGAGGTCTGTTCAAAAACAAGGCGTAGGTTCTGCTAATATGATTATATCCGAATCAGCGAAGTCGGGCTATTCTACACCTGATATCTTGAACAAAGTGTATGTCTTTTCTTCTGCTTCCACCAGCTTCGAATACCTTCAGAGCTGGAGTGTTTTAGACAAGCTGTGGGTTTTTCCTGTAAAGAATTAAGTAGAACACATTCTCGTTCCCATCATCGGCAAGCTTCTGACTGACCGAATTTCACAGACAAGCTGTTGCTTGCACTCTATCAATTCATCGCTGCCATATTTTGACCGATAAACTACCGATACCTGCCGCTTGGTTGTTCTTTGAGAAGTAAACCGTTGTAGAAGGTTCACCATAGTCGGGTTATAGAACGTCTACATCATTGTTTAATGATCGAGGGTTCGGTTTTGCCAACTTCTTTGCTTTCTTCGTCATTGAGATTAAGCAAGCAAGGTAACCAGAACGTCCTTATCTTTCCTACATGTGTTTGATACGGTCTTGAAACCTTTTATCTTTAACTCTCGGTATCTTGCTTCACTGCAGCTAGGCAATCTTTATCGCAGCAGCTCTTCTTTCCATGAGCATGATAGTCAAAGATAAAGAGCACGGAAGAGTCAGGAACGAAAAATGTTGTTGTTGTTATTCGTCTAAGTCATCGAACTTAACTAACGGGAGGTCTAGGAGGCGAGTGTTTCGACGGGTTCGGACCAGTGGGAAAGGAGGGGGGTTAGATGGTTTGGTTTCAGAGGGCATACAAAGAGGTGCTTAGTGTCGAGCGGGGACTCGTTGCATGTAAGACATACGTTGTGTATATTTGGGTCAAGTTTCGATAGGTAGAAGTTTGGTCTAGTATTATGCGGGACTCTCGACTCGAGGGTTTTGGTTCAGTACCTATCACGCGGCACTCTCGAGACAGCTCGTGCTCTTCGTCTGCAATAGGTGGTGGTTTGACTCCGAGAACGCCATCCACTGGAAGAGAGTTCAAAAAGGTGTTGACGGACTCTAGGTGAAAGGCGTTTAATGCCTGTCTGTAAGCCGTGCTGTCCAGCGGTTGTTGTAGGTGGTGTTGAATGCAGTCCCTAAGGTCGAGTACTCCATCCGGCTTCTAGTAATTGCCTGTTGGAGTGCTTCCTTTCGGCGACCTAATCCCGCTTAGGTCAACAGGTAAGATCGATATGCTCGATTAAATGTCAGAGATTTGCATACAATTTTGTTCAATTATCATGGAGCAAAGGGTATCCGGTGTACTTACCTCAGGATCGTATATTACAGAGAGGATAATTGTGTTGATGTTATGCGTGTTTTGTATGAAGTAATATGAAAAATTGTCTGGGATTGTAAAGAAAATCCGAACCCATTCGCTCGTCATTGCTAGCTTCAGCCTCCGTATTCCCTGGCAACTTTTTGCTGCTTGCAAGATTAAAGAGACCTATGTAAAGGCGGCTCTTTGTGATGGTTGAAGAAGGAAAAAATGAGTCGTTGAGACAACTGAAGAGCATACCAAAAGGTGCTTCGCGAATCGTAAAGAATTGGCTGGCGCAAGTGTTTTATATAAGAAAGAGAAGTTGTTTGAAATAAATAGAAAGGAATAGAAATTGTTGAATAAAAAAAGGATTATTATGAGAAAAAAATGAGAATTCTCTTTTATTTAGTGAACACACCTAGTACATATATATTTGAGTCTCATTCTTTTATATGGAATAAATGCATGTTGATGTGGGAATTTGTCGGAAAAATATTTTGCCTTTAGCAATGTTGTACGTACATTTACATATGTTCATACATACATACCTATATACATTTACTTTTATATGACTTCCATCGGTAATTATATTCTGAAGTGACTTTGTGAATAAGTGCCTACGTATGAATGAAGGTGTGAGTGCTACAACACCAACACTCCTGGCCATTGTATGCCATTCAGAGTGAATATTTTATAAACATTTCACTTTTCTCTCTCTTTAAATTTAATATATTTTACTTTTTGGCTTTTGCATTTCTTTTTTGCATTTTTATTTTTACTTTATTATTATACTTTTTTTGTCAAAATGCAAATGTGGTCCCCAGTTGATGATTGGAATTTCAATATTTTGCTTAAATGCTTACGTAAGTATGACATTTAAAACAATTGCCTTGCTAAGTTAGCTGTCTTTAATGTCAAATTGCTTGCTTTGTGTTGTAATGGGCCTCCTTAAATAATTGGCATTTTGAGTTTGAGATTTTAAAAATAACTTTGCGTAACTGTTGCAATATAATCGGTTTAAGTACGGACGGACTTGGCTCGCACTGACTTTTTCCATTTTTCAAATTTAAAAAAGGAGTTACAGGGACCAATATTTTTAGACGACAGTGTGATAAAAGCGGCCGTAGAAATCCCTTTTGAAGAGAAATCTAAAGTATAATTTTGTAGTGGTATAATATATATATATATGGTATATGGTATTTGGCGCTTTATAATCGCTGAAGCGATTTTCGTCCTAGATCCTCCTCTAATTTGTGGTTTTGCGTCTTGATGTGTTTCCAACAAATGGAGGGACCTACAGTTCATACTAAGCCGCCTCCGAACGGCTGATGTTTTTGTTTTACGCTGGCGCCGGGATTTGACCTCAAGCCTTCCGAATGTCCAAGGTATAAGGGCATTGTTATTATCAGCCGCCCCTCGTAATTGTCCAGTAGAGTCGGCAAGCACATATCGGTTTCGCTCCCACTTTTACTCTAGTGACTCATGCACATGTTGTTGTTGTTGTAATAACCATAAAAATATTCTCCAAATTGGTTTGCGGGTAATGTTGTGTGAGTGAGAGTCCTTGGCCGGATAAAAATCCGGATATTTCCGTTATAAAGACCCAACTGTCGCGGGAACTTTTGGATTTTAGTCGTCTCTTACGACAGGCATGCTTCACAGCGTGTAAATTCTTGAATCCCACAGACACCGTACAGTGTATTTTGGTGTACACTATGAGCAGAGGGAATCACTAGTCCATATTTCTTCAAAAATAAAGCCAGCCATAATGTTACAGTCAGTGTGGAACCCAACAGAGACTGAATTGAAAAAACTCTATTCCCCTACTATTATGGCTGTTTGACCATCACTGGAGACTAAAATGAATAATTTCTTTTGGTAGAACTAAGGCTCAAGCGGTGGCCTTTGAACCCCGCTAATAAGTTTAGATTGCGTTCCTTAAGTGGGAGAAAATGAAATATTTGTTTCGTAGTATGGATTCATAAATTTATAAGGGATCCTAAAATGTACGACTCACTCTTCAAAAGCATAAAAGCTTTTCATTAAAGATTAAGACCAGAAATTTTAGTCTTTCACGTAAACTCAGGCTGATGAATTTAAGCTCACCGAAAACTTTCTGTGATCTCCCTACCAAACTGTGGAGTTCTCTCACTGTAGAAACAAAAGAAATAATTCTCATTTGGAAGGCTTTGCAAGTCAGTACACCAGCCTTATCGACCTTGAACAGCTGTGCTGACCACCTAACTGAGGTGGCTAATTCTAAAAATATCAGATGAACCATTTTGAACCCATTGTGCTACCGCATAAATCTATTTTCTAAACTTTAGAGCAGTTCAGAAGAAATGCACTTTCTTCCCATCAAATACTCCAAAAAACTTCGACAATGATGGTCCTGCAATACCCCAAGCCAAGTTTTACAAATCAGACAATGTGCAGCTAGAGTCACCACCCTGTGTGAGAGTTTTTTTTCGAAATGATAAAAGCTTTCACAACCACAAAAATTTAGGTAATTACCCGGCTGCGCTGATGAAATTTTACTAGTACGAGTACAAGAAGAAGAAGGCCGCATTATGGATCTAGTACTTATTGCCGCAGGCTCATCAGTTTGGTGGCGAAGTGACTTGACACGAGACGACATATTCACTTATATAGCTAGGTAAATGTTCGCTTGCCATAAAAAAGTTTACTGATTTTCAGCGGATGAGCCTAAGTAAAAAATTTTTGTAAAGAAGCATAACCCTTTAATAACCTCACAAGCTCATAAATGGACATTTTGTACACATTTTGAGTCAGAAAATCGTAACTTGCTTACTAAGCCACTGCTTGCGTCGCATTTATTATTGGAACAATAATTTAAATTATTTAATACAAAATAGCAAATACATTTCATATGAAAATATTACCATAATTTCTATTTCAATTATTTACAAAAACATTGAATCAGGAAATCTCTGTAACGAAATGACTGTCGAATATTTGCGTGCAATGATATTTATAAGCAGATGAATGCTGTTAAAACAAAATGCCATCAAATCAAATGAACAGTCAAATCAACTAAAATTCTCAATACAAATAAATTAACATATTTGTGGATAGCACAAACACACATACAGGGTTGTCGATTTTGCGGTATCGAAAATAAAAGTAAATAAAATAATAAAAATAATTTTTCATTCATGAAAATCCTTTTTATGACAAAGTTTGAACCATGGCATTATATGCGAAACACTACATCATTCAAAGGATCGCTTTGCGAACTTCTGCACACATCCATCCGTTTGAAGTAATTTTCGACCACTTTTTGGCACATAGTGCATAGTGGGTGGTATCTCAGTCATAAATTGAAGACTGTTGGTTTCCAAGTGCTCAATAGTTAGAGGATTATCCACATAAACAGTGCCTTTGGTGTATCTCCTCAAAAACACAATCCAACGGTGTCAAATCACACGATCTCGGTGGTCAATTGTCATCGCTAATACAAGTGATTACGCTACCAACAAATTTCTCTCGCAATAAAGGCACAAACGCACGTGTTGTATAACATGTGCCACCTTCTTGTGGAAACCACATATGATCCAAATCGTGTTCCTCAATTGCAGACCAAAAAGAAGTAGTTTGTTATACGGCCATAATGATCTGAATTGACAGTGAGAGACAGTAAGTTTTTTTGATCGATCAACATCCAAAATTATAGAAAATATATTTTTATAATTGTGATCGTGCCTCGGCAGGGAATGCCAAGCTCCCTGACGTATTTGTATTTCTGACGTGAAATAAAAGCTCCTCATGAAAATCCTTCAGTCATTCGCAGGTGGCTTTTAATAAACTGTTGATCCCTAGATTTGTTGTCGCTCACCCCAAATTGGATGAAGAGCTCAGCCGAAACTCACTTCAGCTGTTACAAAGTGGTGAAGAAAATTTTGTTCGAAAAATCGCCGTCCACTACCCTACTCGACGTATGTCAGTTGTTATGGGAGCTGACCCTAATAAACCGTAGGGAAGTCGCAGCTCTTGAGAATGTCGAGAAATAGACACAGTTAAGTTTGAAAGATGTCCAAATATTGCGTTGTATTTTTGAACCCACAAAATGGATTACCCTACATGTAGATAGTACAGAACCACCGACAAATACCCCAATAAACATTTAGAAAAAATATGTTTCGAAAACCTGAACAAATTGCAGTTTATAAGGGGATATCCATCATAATTCTCCAGCTTTTGAGAAGTGTCGAAAAATAAATAATTCTCACCCACAATTGATATCCAAGATAATGTTCTAGTCCATGGACATTTTTGAGAAACCCAACGTTATTATCCAGCCTTAGAGAAGTTTTGAAAAAATTTTAGCCGTCAACTTCATTTCTATTTGAGTTAAAATTGAGTTGAGTTTGAAATTGTGTGACACTTAATTTGAGATACTGTTGAGAGACTACGTTGTACACTAGTTCTCAACCTAAGCACTAAAGTGACTCCAGCTCAAATGTTTATTGGGCAGTAATAGAAAATGAAATGGTCAAAGAAATATGAAATATTGAAATTGAATTTCATGCATCAACGAAGAGGAAAATCTTTCAATGCAGTCAAATCAATTTGACATAAATTCATTTTTATGCATAAAAGCGAAGAGTCGAAAGCCGAAAGCCGCAAGGCAAAAGGGACACATCATTTGACTGCTTGATAGCTGGTATGCCTGATGGCCCATTTTAAGTGTTGGGGTGGTAAAGAATAAACAATTGCTGATTGTTTGCTGATGAAATGAATAAAGAGAAGAGAAAAAGAGGAATATAAATATTGCACAAGCACACAAACAGAAATAAATATCAATATATTTACAGAAGTATTTTTTTTGTGTTGATTTCTGCATTTAATAGACCGTCGCCGGTTGTTTATTGGTTTATTCCCACAAATGTTGCTAGAGAAAATTCTCTAAATTTGATTTAATTCAAATGTTCGGCATAAAATAGGCGAGAAGAATTTTTGCCGTAAAAAAAAATTGACAAGCGCATTGGTCATTTCACAGGCTATTCCTGATGAGGGTTGGTAATGTTTATTTAGGTTATGCACTCTTTCTTATCTCCAATGCATATATGTATGTATGTACTTACTATAATGGATATTTACTTGAATATTTCACAGCCATATTAAATTTTTAATTATTTTAAAAATTTAATTTATTTCTTTTTTGATGAAGTTTTTTCTAATGCCGACATGGTTGAGAAAAAATCGATTTGATTCCATGTCACTTAAAAATCTATAAAAAATCCAGTTCATAGCATCTAAAAATGTTTTTCTTTTCAATATTGCGTACGCAACATTGCAGCATATTTAGTTAGATCTAGGCTCAAGCAAGGGTTAAGTTATGTTAGGTTAGGCAGCTGTTGTCCCTTACATACGTTCTATAGTCCTTTGTAGTGCTCGATGGATGTTCGCTTTATTGTGATCTAAAATAGACGTCGTACGTCAACGCTTTTCGCGAAGTTCAAGAGAGTCTTAATATCCAGTTTTGAAAGTTTTGAAGCCTTCCCTATTCCTTTTAACTTCGAAGCTGCGAAACAACTAAACGACCACTATTTGCTCAAAGATATTCCAGGCTACGAAGTAACTAATAATACTTTTTGCTTTGTATACGCTTCCAAAAGCCATGATGCTAAAAATCCCGAAATTGGTCACGACGACGAAATTGAGGTCGATTTGAATAAGAAACGATCAATTTGTCATGCTAACTCAAACCTACTAACGAGAATTTTCATAAGCGCTCTGAAATCAGCAGGACTGACTTTAGCATTGAAGACGAAGTGCATCCTGAGCAACCCAAAAAGTGTGCAGATGGGGAATTGGCTCAAAATCCTAAGCGTAAACTGAACTCGCAGCATCAGTCGGAGTGATGACTCAGCAAACAGTTTTCGTTCGGCTAAAGCAATTTGAATTAATTCAAAAGCAATTAAATTGGATGCTGTACGAGTGGAAGCCGAGAGATCTCGAAAGTTGATTTTTCAACACCAAACTACTTCTTGAAAGACATCAAAGGAAGCTAATTTTGTATTGGATCGTGACCGAAGTTGAAAAGGGGATAACCTTAAGTAGAAAAAATATTGTGCCCAGCCTGGTAAGCCCGTTCCTTCATTGTCTCCATCGACCCCAATCGACAAAAACATCTACGTAAGTCGTGCCCTGCGTGAAAATCTGCCAGTAACGGTCGAAAGGTGTTTTTGCTACATAACAACACTCGGAACCAGGTGGTTGTTATAGTAAAAAGTACTTGGAAATATACCTAGCTACCAAATAACAGACCTGCTATTATATTTTTAACAAATCTGTGGACCTAATAATTTATAGGTTCTACCTAGTACTTCTTTTTTTGTTTTATGCTCTTAACCTTTAAGTTACTTTAAAATTTTTGCACATTATATAGTGAGCCGTTTGCTTCAATACTGACGCCCGTTAATAGCCGCACCTCTTGTGAACAGAAGCGGCATTTAGACATTAGCGAGCGCTTAAACAGTATAAGTCGGAGTGGCACCATTGAATCTTCTAGTTCCCATCCATGCCTTCACTTCCTCTACTTCCACCAGCAGGTACTGCATCGAAAACATTTAAAGTTGGCGTATTCTTATCCATCCGGATCACATGATCTAACCAACGTAGCCGCTGTTTCTTGATTCGCTGAACTATGTCAATGTCGCCGTACATCTTATAGAGTTCATCATTCCAATATTTACTGGAAATTATTCTTTCGTGGTACAAGCTGTTTAGTCCTTGTTATGTACGAATATCCATATTTCTCACTTTCCGTATAATGCAAAAAAAATTGTCTCCAATTTTCTTTCAACCATAATTTTTTGCTTCAAACATATTTTTTTTGCGGACTCAACTTTCCGTCACTCAAGTTTATTCAACTAACTTTCCTTTCAGAAAAAGGAGATAATATTTACATTGAGCTGCTATGAAATGCAATTTGCTGCAACAGTTTCCTGAGGAAATGAAAAATAACAAACTAGCTAAACTGAGAAAGGAGAAACAAAGGACCAACAAGGGAAAGGTGAACGCAAAACGAAACCAGCAAATGAAGAAGGACTTAAAGGACACTTAAGACATACATACATATAACACATACTCGCTTGCATGTGTTCCCACTTCTGACAAACATGAACATGAAACACATCTGCAATTGAAACACACAGTGTTGATTGCTTGCATCCATACTATGCGCACATACACGTATGTACATGCATACTTAAACTGTAGTATATTGACGGCATGTAGTGACCAATGGAACTTGGCACACATGGCAATTTCAGGTGTTGCGTTGAAAAGGACAACGCCAGAATGAGAGTCAGAGCCAGCGCCAAGCCATACAGCTATTCAAGCAGGCAGCCAAATGGAAGCCATGCTATTGACAGTGGATTTCTGTTATGCTTTGATGATTACTTCGGCACCACATTCATTTCACATTGGCGGCAATTGCATGTCAATACAAGACGAATAAGTAGCAGTAATAAAAGTAGTAGTAGTAGTAGTAGTAGTAGTAGTAGTAGTAGTAGTAGTAGTAGTAGTAGTAGTAGTAGTAGTAGTAGTACATAGTAGTTTGTGAAACCAGAAATGTGCTGTGAATATGTTTTTGTGGCCATCCATTGACGTTGCTGAAGCAGTAGTAGTGGTGGTGTTTGTGTTATTGTTCGAGTAAGTGAAAAGCGTTGCGTATACGCCATGTGGTGTCGCATCATAATACTTACATTATTGCTTGTGTGTCATGGCTTTTATAGCTTTGCACTTGAGTCTTATGAAGGCTCGGTGTTTATTGAATACTCACGTAAAGCCTGCGCTTTCCAATGGAATCGGAAATAAAAGGATTCTCAGAGTTTGATATTGGGGTGCAAAAAAAAAAAAAACACTCACACAATTCCACTAAGGCGACTATGATGTGTTTTTCAACTTTGACCGTAAGCTTGCTTGCTCTACATAGGCCTGCTATAGGTAAGTACGGAAGTATATTTTTCAGTATAAATGACGCTGGAGCGAAATTCAGCCGAACTGGTGGTGGGCATCTCGATATTTTTACAACAAATGGTGGAACCATAAGCTTATTATAAGCAACCTCCGAATGACTGATGGAGTTTTATGAGAAGCTTTTATTTCATTTCAGAAACACACTCTAAGAGCTGACTTTCCCCTTTCGTTGTTAAAATATAAAAAAGTTTGCTTGCGAAATATTTAAGCGGATAGAAAATCAAAATGGGTTATTCCCAAGGAATTTTGGTAAATGATTATATTTAGTGAAAAATAATAGCAAATATGAACATAGACGAGCAATTTCACTTCCCAATCCTTTTTGAAGTTTGACTGAAATTTCTCAATATTTTGAGGTTTAGAGGGAGAGGTTTGAGGTTTTAGAGCACTGTTAGTCTGGTCGGATATTGTTTGAATGAGTTCAAATGATTTAATTTTTCATTGTTTTTTTTCTAGTTATTCTAGCTAACGTTCTTTTGCAGGTCGGGTCAAAAAAATGCTTATTGCATTCCGTCAACAGATGAGAGATTTTACCTAAACCAAAGAAAATTAAATCACGACCATTATATGTACAGCCTTGGCCAAAAGTATTAGGCACTCCACTAAAACACAAGTATTCTCAAATGTGGCTATCAAAGTTACCACTTCTTTTTGTAAATGTCTTACATGGGTGTTTAACTGTTGATTAAACGAATAAATTGTGTAATATTAAAAGTCATAGCACTCTGGATGAGCTAAACCTAAAAATTGTCATATTTAAGAAATTCATAAAATATTTTCGCATTTAAATTTAGAAAGTGAAAGTGTAAATTACATTTAGTGATAAGTTACCAATCTTAAAAAAACAGTTAGTGATCGAACAGCTAGAAGAAGACTTCTGGTTACAAGAAAGGATGTAAAGCACGAAAGAAGCTCCGGTTCTCAGAAAATAATAGGAAAAATCATTTGGAATGGGCTCGCCGATATCAACATTTCACGGAAGAAGATTGGTCGAATGTTCTTTGGTCTGATGAATCAAACTTCGAGGTAAGCTTAGTTAAGATCGTCTTAAAATATTAACAATGTTCGTTTGCGAGGTTCGCATTGACAGTCAAAAGTACATAAATGTATTAGAAGCTGTTCTTCTGCCTTCGTTACCGCGCATTTTCGCCGATACTAATTTAGACGGGGTCCAATTTCAGCAAGACAAGGTGGTTAAATTGTAAGAGCCGATGTTGAATGTGAACCACACCTAAACGCCAAGTTTTTTTCCGAATTTAATTTGACATTTCTCTATTTCAGACTTACTCAATTTGAACCATGGAGAGATACACAATCCAACAACGTGTTAAAGTTATCCAGACTTATTATGAAAATTTTCGAAGAAAATCATCTTCAGTGATGAGGCATATTTTCACCTCAGTGGATTCGTCAATAAACAGAATTGCCGCATTTGGGCGAATGAGAATCCAAGAGTGATTGTCGAAAAACTAATGCACCCACAAAGAGTGACTGTTTGGTGCGGTTTATGGGCTGGCGGCATCATCGGGCCGTATTTTTTCCAAAATGAGGCCGGTCAGGCAGTTACTGTGAATGGTGTTCGCTATCGTGAGATGATAACGAATTTTTTATGGCCACAATTGGAAGATATGGATGTGGACGATATGTGGTTTCAGCAGGACGGTGCCACTTGCCACACAGCTAACGAAACAATGGCTCTTTTGCGCAACAAATTCAATGGCCGTGTTATCTCACGTAATGGCGATGTCAATTGGCCCCCAAGATCAAGTGATTTGACACCGTTGGTTTTTTTCTCTGGGGTTATTTGAAAGAAAAGGTGTACGTCGATAAGCCAGCAACAATTCAAGAGCTAAAGGATGAGATAATTCGGCACATTAACGGCATAGAAACTCCATTATGCCTCAGCGTCATCGAAAATTTGGACCATCGTATGGAGGTGTGCCGCCGAGGTCGCGGCGCTCATTTGGCCGATATTTTGTTACATACATAATTGAGTAATACCAATATATCATAATAAAATAAAATTTCAATAATTTCCTAAATAGTTTGTGTTTTATTCAAAACAAAAAAAACATCGGCCCTTGAAAATTTAACCACCCTTTATAAGGAGTTCATTTGTCTCCAAAACGTCCATCTCTATTGCGGCTGTCAGATGTTTTGAGGTTTTCCGAAAGTTAAGCGCGGATGACGTAGTCTATATGTGTTCATAAAGATAACGCCATACTACTATGCCCGTATGTTCTGACCCTCAGGTAGTTTAAGGCGTGAAGCGGAAGCCATGAATGCTTCGCTTTTTAGCTGTTAGGATTTTCTGTCTGATTCTGAATGTCATATTCTCATCACTACATTTTTGATATCTAGTAATGTGGACGTAAGCCAAATATTGGAAGAGTATCGACACACCCCACCCCTTCGTCGACTTTAAACCAACCTTCGACAATACGAAAAGTGGCTGCCTCTACGCAGCTATGTCTGAATTTGGTATTCCGGCAAAACTAACGTTAAGCAGCAGTAAAAGTTCCGTCAAGATCAGGAAGGACCTCCCCGAGCCGTTCGATACCAAACGAGGTTTCAGACAAGGTGGGCGTGCGACTTTTTTAACTTATTGCTGGTGAAAATATTACGAGCTGCAGAACTAAATAGAGAAGGTACCAACTTCTATAAGTGTTCGAGAGAAAAGTTTTGCGAACGATTTATGGTCCTTTACGATTTGGGAACGGCGAATACCGCAGATGATGGAACGATGAGCGGTACGAGCTATACAATGACATTGACATAGTTCAGCGAATGAAGAGACAGCGGCTACACTGGCTAGGTGATGTCATCCGAATGGATGAAAGCACTCCAGTTTTGAAAATATTCGATGCAGTACCCGCTGGTGGAAACAGAGGAAGAGGAAGACCTCAGGATCAGGTGGAGAGTGACCTCACTTCGCATAACCGCGTAAGCGGTGTATATGCCAGTAAACTAAATAAGTAGGTAAGTAATGTGTGACAGCCTCAAGAATTTAAAAAAATGCTGGCTGCACTTCAGGCATCTGAGAAAGTCTAATTGAAGGAAGGCAAAGCAAGTAGTAATTGAATGGATTCATTAATATTTATATATTCTTTAAACCTGAACGTTATTAGAAGCTGTTGTTTTCATAATTGAAATTTATTATAGAAATATTCTAAAAATTAGTATAGACAAACAGGTGATTTTTGAATTTTTGATATTTTAAGGAATTTTTACAATATTAATTATTCCCAATCCCTGTTTATCTCAGAAATTATAGTTTATAATGTAAAATATGTAATTGACAATCTCGAGAAAACAAGAGAAGTGAGCGAAGAATAAAGGAAACATAAAATAGTCAGAAACCAGTTGAGAAGAGCTTTTAGTCCATTGCAGAGTTTTAATAAAAGATGTCTTAACGCAGTTGACAATTAAATCATGGTTTGCTTTAATAACTTGTTCGTCGGAAAATCAAAAAAGTTGCATAAGGTGAATTGATCAATCAGCTAAGTCGTGAAGTTTTTCAATCTGTTGCTATATTACTTCTTAAATTATTCTTAAACTATATTTTATTACTCTCTTTGTACTCTATAAATATGTGAAGTAACTAAATTACAATAAAACATTTTATTAGAGTTTAATGCTATATTTTATATCAACTTATTCAACCATTTGGTAAGTTAATATTTTCTCGTACTTTATTTCGAGTTCCGCTTTACTTAGCTCATAGAAAATAATATTTATCTTATGATAATTAAATTTTTTAATTTAATTTTCTTTTTTCCCCACTCTGCTTACAATTACTTTCTTGCTATAAAAACTTTCATTTAGACAATTTTCTATTCTTCATTTCTTCCGAAAGTAATTTATTAGCAAGCGCCTGTAAAAAATAGTTTTACGCTTTCCATTTGTCCAATTAGTTTTCGAAGGCGGAAATCACTACACATCTGACTAATAGTAGTTCTTATTGCGCAAACCAAACTAAATAAAAATAAAATTTTAATCTCATTTCTCGCGTTTCTACTTTCCATATGAGTAGCGCTGATAAGGTGTGAAAGCGAAAGGAGTGTGTACAGAAACATTTGCGTGAACTTTTTTGAATTTAAAAAATAAAACACAAATTTATTTGCAACTCCCACTCTCCATGCTGTCTATTTATCTTTGCGTCAATTAAAATTAAAGGATTTAAAGTTGACACTGCATGCGTAATGCAAGAAAAACCTTAAATTGCTCTTGCTCTCGAAGTGCTGTAAATATGAGTCCACGGCGTATGAGTAGCCTTGCCTTAAAATAAATTCTTTTTTTTACATCATTTCGCTCTTCGTGTGAAAGAAAGAAAGGTGAAAATTAAAAGATAAAATACCATAAGAAAGGCTTAAGCGAAACATTATCTGCCTTAAAACACCCAGACGAATTTTCCAATTAAAGCATTGCTGACACCGTCGTGTGCATATATGTATATATATAGGTATATAGGTATATTAATATATGTATGACGACAAATTCACACATTAATACATATATTCCCTTATGCATATTTATAATGTATGTATGCGTGTGCTTATTATATATTAAATAAAAGCCTTCGTTGAAATAAGACGCTTATTTAATTTCACTTTGGCACAATTTCACCTAGAGGCACGTGACTGCCACTCTCATGGCGTGATAGAACATGTGCGAATATAATATTAAAAAAAAAAATCTTCCACTCTACCACGCTTTTTTTGTAATAAACTTGAACTTTTATTATTAAAACACGCACACTCGCACACTTGCTCTGGAAAAGTAAGTTTTTCATTTAGTAGACTGTGCTCAATTGTAGTTGAGCAAATGAGATTTCTTTTAAGTAAAATAAAGAGAAAAATATTAAAAAGGAATATGGTCGTTTTGAAGTTAAAATTATTTATCAATTTTTATGAAGCAAAATTATATATATATATAATTATTTAAAAATTAAGTTTTTATTAGTTGCTATTTATTTTAATAATTTTTTGTTTGTTTTTAATCCACCAGCAATTGCCATTCGAGTCCCGTCATAGTCGGGTAATGGAAAGTCTTTTTATCGTCATCGGTTGGGGCTTCCATTTTCACTGTCATTCAGCAGACTGGGGTAGTGTTTCTATACACGAAGTGTGCTCTGGACATCGGTTACCAGATTACAGCATTGGTTCCTGCATGAGTATGCTCCGGTCTTAAAACCTTCTGTTAGAAGCTGCAACTTTCAAGCCTTGCCCTTGCTGGCCAGCTCTTTGTACTCACCCTTTTCGGCCTTTTCGACAGGCAAATGCGTCTTGCTTCCCTTTTTAGCTCTCGGTATCTATCCCACTCCACATGTGTTGTGGTCAATCGTAAGTTTGCGAGGTAGGCAATCTGCAGTTCGCCATTCCTCATCGCGGCACTAACGAAATCCCAATTTTTTCCGCAGCGGCGGTACGTAGGAAATTTGAGTTGCTGATGAGTACTCTCAGAAAGCAGTTGTGCAAGTCGAGTAGAAAATTTTTCGGCTGTTTGTTGTTATTGCAGTTTTTTTTTCTTCAAACTTTCCTTATGCTTGTTGACGAGCGGTGTTTAATACACTGAAGACATGTCTTTCGTCAATCACAACTTGTTCGATTTGATTGCCCTATTTTCGCTCCGGCAGTAGCCACGTAGTTTGATGGATTTCTTTGTGTGAAAATCTGAAAATCTGGGACTACAGGAAGTCGATCAGCCTCAGGCCTTTCGGGGTTGGTTCATCGTGGAGCATCCTGACTGCCCACCCTGACGTTAAAGTCACCAAATACGATTTTCACATTGTGGCGAGGGCGGCGTTCATAGACGCATTCTAGGCGCTCATAGAAAACGTCCTTGGTCACATTTAATACTAAAATTAATTACCCAATATTTCATATGGTCATGCAGGGTATAAGACTTCGGCATGGCCGAAGACAAATCTTCTTCCTTGCTTTACCTGAAAAAGGCTAACGATGCTAAAGAATAGATACAAAAGGCATAGTAATGATCGCCAGTAAAAACGGATGTGTAATAAATGAAGCTAACAATACAAAAAAAAAAAAAAATAAATAAAATAAAAAAAAGAAAAAAATATCCATTAAAATATTACCAACAGTTTTATCTTTGTTATGCGCAAATTAAATTCAATTTCTTTCAACACAAAATTGTCAGTTTACAAACAATTCACGCACAAATAGAGAACACGCACATGTTTGTATATAAGCAGAATTAAATCTTTTTTACGAAAATCACTGTAATTCTGCCAAACATACATACATATATACACGTACGCGCATAAGTTTGTGGTGTATGTGTGTGTGCGCGTGAGTGTGAAGGTAGGTACATACATATTCCATTTGGGATATAAATAATGTCTTTTCCGTTAGCAAATAACTCCTTTTCGAATCACCGTCAGTCGGTTAGTCAGTCAGTCAGTCAGCCAGTAAGTGTGAGCATATTTGTAAGTACATAAGTAGTCACTATAGTTTCCTGCATACATTCAGGCGTCAAGCTTATGTTATATTGTGCGTGTAGTATGTAGAATGTATGCATGCCTTTGCCTTTGCAAGGACCAAGTTGATGCTAACCGGTGTCTGACCCATCACGCAAACAAGTAAACAAACAAACTGTTGGTAAACAAACAAGCTTTTGGCTTTCCGTACTTTAACACATACACATATGTATGTATGTGCATGCATACATGCATACTACTACTTTAAACTTATAAGTGTTCATATAGGTATACATATATTTGTATAAATGTAAGGAGCTCCGAAAATATAAATATATATATTTTAACATCAAAATCAATATGTATTTTTACCTACATTTATACATATGTATGAGTACTTATGTATATGTTTGGATGCAAAAAGTTTTGCCATCACTATATTCGCAAGCATTTGTGTCAGCAGTAAAGTATTATATACATACATAAGTATGTAATACGAATATTCCTCAATAGCCGACCCTTGTCAATTTGTAGCTTTCCAAATTTAATTAATTTCTATTAATATGAATTTTAAAGAGTTTTGGCAGGTTTTATTGTTGTGAAAAGATGTTGAAATGTATAAGTTCACCAATGAAATAATAAAAAAAAAACGAAACAAAAAAGAAACAAATTTAATTGGCTAAAAATTATTATCGACAATTGCGGTATTTTTTCATTCATTAAAATATTAAATAAATTTTCAAAGGCTTAAAGTCGACTTGACCATAAATGTAGATTAAAAGAAAAAAACTTAAGTAAATCGGGCAGGACTTTAAAAAATTTAATAATTTTATTTACGACAAGTAGTTTTGGAATAAATTATTTAAAGCTGGCGAATTTTAATGATTAATTTAAAAGGCGAATGATGCAAGTTACTTACGTACAAGCTGAAATATGTTTAATTGATTATATTCACAAATGTAAAGCTTTACAAATAATTTCGCTGAGAAGAATTCAAACGTTTTTTACCTGCAAGCAGCGCTTTCCAAGTAAATTCAATGTAGTCTGAAGGGTGTAATTAAAATTGCCAAAAAATCACATTGGTTCGAAAATGTTCATAGCTACTGACTTTACTGACTTAGTTCCAATCATTAAGTACTTTGAGTTGTCATTTTAAACAATCAAAATTATTTTCACCGAAAGTTGAATTCAATGACCACGAGGTTGATGTTTAAAGGTGTTTCAAATTGGGAACCGTGATTGGGGGTTAGTTTAATTGATATGCTGAGGTCAGTATTAAGAGCAGTAGAATCTGATAGACCCCGGTTATATTCAGTAAGAGTCACTTGAGTTACATTGGCGGCGCCTTGTATTGTATAACGAAACTTCCCAAAACGACTTAGTTTTACGCAAAGCTTTATTAACAAATATAATTTAGTTTATATGGAAAGTAATTTTTATTTATGCAACCACATATGATATATATGAACTCGTTTACTCTGAACTAGCATTTAATGCCATAAAAATGATATGAATATGATATTTCTTGGAAATTAGTGCTTTTAAGTTTCAGCACTTTTTATTAACTCCTGTATTAACTGTAAATTACTGAAACTCTAAACATTACATCTAATAAATATCTAATTGAAAATTCTAAATGTTATATAAAATAATACAAAATTTTACTTTGAAGTGAAAGCTCACTCAGCTAATGAAAGCTAAACAGAATATGTATGTATACGTGTATGTAAGCCACCACCAACTTTCATTGTCTACTAAGCAATTTTCTTGATTACATTGTCATCAAAGAGAGGCAGCTGTTCTATTATTTTTAGATTACCGCATGCTTTACCAAATAATATAGTAGTATATACCTATGTATGCATGTACTCTTAAACACTTACATACATTTGATATTTTCTTTTTTATCTAAAGCAGCAACACTAACAGCATCATTGAGTTCCGTTTCAACGCTTCATTACTTGCCAACTATTCGGTCAACATTCTAATAAAGAAAAGTGAAATCATGTACTTACACACACTCAAACATATACGTTTGTACATACATATATACAGATGTTATAACCAAATAGCATATAGTAAAAGAATAAAGGAAATATGTACATTGAGAATGCCAGAGAGCTAACCAACACAATTGTGGTAGTAGAAAAATATAATTTCAAACTGAGTAGGAGAATGCGTGAGGATACTGAAAACTGTAATGAAAAGAAAATACTAGCATTTGTTAAAATGAAATAGAAAAAGAAACTTAAGAAAGCAAATATTGCACTAAAATAAAAACAAAAAAATAAGAAGAGATTTCTGTAGCAGAAAAAAGTAAAAAAGTTTTTACAAAGATGGCTTATCATCAAAGCTTGAAGAAATTGTAGAAGAATAAATGTGGTAAGAGAATTCTTGAGCACGCTTCGCTTTTGGTATTTGCTTAATTTTTGATTATTGACATTGTTGCGTGTGCTAGCAACATGTATGTTTACAAAGATTATTGCAGCGAGCTCTTTAAAAAAAGAAGATAACATTGCTGATACTTAAATGTTGCATATTTATCTTTATCTTTATCTTTATCTTTATCTTTATCTTTATCTTTATCTTTATCTTTATCTTTATCTTTATCTTTATCTTTATCTTTATCTTTATCTTTATCTTTATCTTTATCTTTATCTTTATCTTTATCTTTATCTTTATCTTTATCTTTATCTTTATCTTTATCTTTATCTTTATCTTTATCTTTATCTTTATCTTTATCTTTATCTTTATCTTTATCTTTATCTTTATCTTTATCTTTATCTTTATCTTTATCTTTATCTTTATCTTTATCTTTATCTTTATCTTTATCTTTATCTTTATCTTTATCTTTATCTTTATCTTTATCTTTATCTTTATCTTTATCTTTATCTTTATCTTTATCTTTATCTTTATCTTTATCTTTATCTTTATCTTTATCTTTATCTTTATCTTTATCTTTATCTTTATCTTTATCTTTATCTTTATCTTTATCTTTATCTTTATCTTTATCTTTATCTTTATCTTTATCTTTATCTTTATCTTTATCTTTATCTTTATCTTTATCTTTATCTTTATCTTTATCTTTATCTTTATCTTTATCTTTATCTTTATCTTTATCTTTATCTTTATCTTTATCTTTATCTTTATCTTTATCTTTATCTTTATCTTTATCTTTATCTTTATCTTTATCTTTATCTTTATCTTTATCTTTATCTTTATCTTTATCTTTATCTTTATCTTTATCTTTATCTTTATCTTTATCTTTATCTTTATCTTTATCTTTATCTTTATCTTTATCTTTATCTTTATCTTTATCTTTATCTTTATCTTTATCTTTATCTTTATCTTTATCTTTATCTTTATCTTTATCTTTATCTTTATCTTTATCTTTATCTTTATCTTTATCTTTATCTTTATCTTTATCTTTATCTTTATCTTTATCTTTATCTTTATCTTTATCTTTATCTTTATCTTTATCTTTATCTTTATCTTTATCTTTATCTTTATCTTTATCTTTATCTTTATCTTTATCTTTATCTTTATCTTTATCTTTATCTTTATCTTTATCTTTATCTTTATCTTTATCTTTATCTTTATCTTTATCTTTATCTTTATCTTTATCTTTATCTTTATCTTTATCTTTATCTTTATCTTTATCTTTATCTTTATCTTTATCTTTATCTTTATCTTTATCTTTATCTTTATCTTTATCTTTATCTTTATCTTTATCTTTATCTTTATCTTTATCTTTATCTTTATCTTTATCTTTATCTTTATCTTTATCTTTATCTTTATCTTTATCTTTATCTTTATCTTTATCTTTATCTTTATCTTTATCTTTATCTTTATCTTTATCTTTATCTTTATCTTTATCTTTATCTTTATCTTTATCTTTATCTTTATCTTTATCTTTATCTTTATCTTTATCTTTATCTTTATCTTTATCTTTATCTTTATCTTTATCTTTATCTTTATCTTTATCTTTATCTTTATCTTTATCTTTATCTTTATCTTTATCTTTATCTTTATCTTTATCTTTATCTTTATCTTTATCTTTATCTTTATCTTTATCTTTATCTTTATCTTTATCTTTATCTTTATCTTTATCTTTATCTTTATCTTTATCTTTATCCTTATCTTTATCTTTATCTTTATCTTTATCTTTATCTTTATCTTTATCTTTATCTTTATCTTTATCTTTATCTTTATCTTTATCTTTATCTTTATCTTTATCTTTATCTTTATCTTTATCTTTATCTTTATCTTTATCTTTATCTTTATCTTTATCTTTATCTTTATCTTTATCTTTATCTTTATCTTTATCTTTATCTTTATCTTTATCTTTATCTTTATCTTTATCTTTATCTTTATCTTTATCTTTATCTTTATCTTTATCTTTATCTTTATCTTTATCTTTATCTTTATCTTTATCTTTATCTTTATCTTTAAGTTTCTGTGGGTAGCCAACTATAAATATTTAGTGAAATTGCAACTCTGTAAATGAAGGATAAACTTCTTATGTAGAATTTTCATTTCCGAAAATATAAAATCAATGAAGTTGAAAGGGATGACAGTAATTTTATCCACATGCAATATCAATTCCATAATTATATCGGGTAACATCGTAAAAATAAAAACATATAAAAATTGAAAAAAAAGCCAAAAAGCCGAGGTTCACTGGCCAAATCCTGATCTTTATTTGTGGCATGAAAAAGAAATGAAAGCAAAATAAATTGCCCAAAAAATATTTATGAAATCAATATTCGACGAAATGAGCGATCATTAACAATAAAGTCATCGTCATGGCGATAGCGTTGTCTCCAAATGTAGCATTAAATGAACGCACCGAAAAATATACGAAAAATTCAAATGAAATGGAGTCAAGCAACGCCAATGGATGGATGCTAAGCAGCGAGTCAGCGAAGTGTAGTGAACGATAGAGAGCGCGACGTAGGGAAAGTATTTGAAAAGTTAAGCAAACTCTTGGATATCATGCTGAAAAGTGGGCGATAAGAAATATTGGAATATTTGCGTGAAATCAATGAGACAAGCATAATGTGCCATCCAAGTCTAGCCAAATCAACTTGAAACGGGGCATACATACCCTTCATCAGCAGCAGGCAATAGCGGTGGCAAGGGCACTGTGAAAGCGTTGTTAAAGGCGAAATAGCGTGATGCCTTGAACTTGAACTGTCAATGGGGCGCGTATCAAAGTTGAATAGGAAATTACAAGCGTATACACAAACCTGCATGTGTGTGTATGCATGGGAATTTTTCAGCAAGGTTGGCATAACATAAAAATATATGTACATATGTATGTCGTTGAATTTGTTTACATGTAAAAATAATGAGGACGAGCTCAGTTGGATACACAAGAATGCACTCGTACATATATAAATATGTAAGGCAAATGATGGGCGCTGATATTCTGTAGAGTTGCGTTGGCAATGTAGACACATGAAATAATTATAAGAAATATATGTATAAATACTCTCACACTAAGCGGAAATTATTTAAGCAATTTAAGGTCCATAACTAAGGTGACTCTTTATCATGTGACTTTTTCAATTTAAGAAAGAAAATAATACGAGCAGCAGAGCTTAATAGAGAAGGTACAATCTTCTATAAGAGTATACAGCTGCTGGCGTACGCCGATGATATCGACATTATTGGCCTCAACAACCGCGCCGAGAGTTCGGCTTTCTCCAGACTGGATAAGGAAGCGAAGGATATGGGTCTGGTTGTGAACGAGGGCAAGACGAAATGTTCAACGCAGAATTACTCTTGCCAACAGGTGCTACTTTGGACTAAGTTAGCCCTTGAAAAGTAAAGTCCTCTCTCGGCGAACGAAAACCAAACTCTAGAAGTCGCTCATCATACCCATTCTGCTATATGCGGAGGCAAGGACGATGAAAACATTTGATGAGTCGGCTTTAGGAGTTTTCGAGAGAAAGATTTTGCGTACGATTTATGGTCCTCTAGAGTTGGGAACAACGAATACCGCAGCCGATGGAATGAGATAAACGGCGACATTGACATTGTTCAGGGAATTAATAAACATCGGTGGAAGCAGGGGAAGATTAAAACTAGGTAGAGAAGAACCTGGGTTCAATTGGTATTTCCTTGTCAATTCTATGCCATCGTATTTGCACAGCTCGCCCGGCCCCATCGCTTTCTTGAGTTTCTGGTGGACAATAGCTATTCGAACTATTTCATAGTCAGGTAATGGAACATGTGTTCCAGCGACATCTCTTGGTGTTTTATTTGCACTACCATTCAGCTGGCTAGAGGGAGGTTCTCTCCCTACATTCAATGTACTCTGGTCATCAGTCGATAGATCAGCATTTTGGGTTTTCCAAGAGTATGCTCCAGTTTTGAAACCTTTTGTCAGTCATCGGTTGTTTTCATAGAATTTTCGAACAATTCCTGTTAGTCAACTTCTCAAGTGCTCCATAACAACGTATCCTCTTTCATGGTGTGTCTCCCTATGTGTTTCCTTTCCCCCTTTAACTCCTGGCAGTCTGTTTTCTCATCATTACATTCCTCATCGTACCAGCTCTTTTTCTGAATTTATCGAAAACTAAGTTTTTTGCATGGGCAATTTGAAATATAATACAACCGTTCTCTTACTTCGAGTTGCTGATGAGTACTCTCGGGGAGAAACTTTGCAAGTCGAACAATTTGGCTCTCAGTTGTGATTGCCTCTTTTCGACGTCGAACCTTTCTTTTTGTTAGTTGAAGAGCGTTATTTGCTGCATAGAGACGGGTGCGAATCTTCGCCGCGCTAAGATAGTGATCCGAGTCGATGTTAGGTCCACGGAACGTACGAATATCTAGAACACTGTAGACATGTCTTTCGTCTATCTTAACATGATCGATTTGCTTTAGCGACTCATTGCTTGGAATTTGAGATGGATCTTCCTACCCTTAAATGGCGGTTTCGCTTTCTCTCGCTACTCGTCAGTTTCGTATTTCAGCCCTATGGGAATCTGGAATATGGAAGAACTTTGGTTTGCCGAAATGCAGATTTCAGGGAAATCTATAAACTTCTAGTAAAGAGTCCATCGCCGATGGATCACTATTCATTCGATGTGAGGATAACGTTTTTTTTTTGTTGTCACTATATCAAGTTTTCCGATGAGCGTTAAAATCATAAGGGAAAGGCGAAGAGTTAGCTATAGTAGAGCACAATATTACAGCAAGCCCAGCCCGGAGATTAGAAATAGATTGAAATGGATGCTCTTTGCGTTAGAGATGTTTGGAGGAGGATTTAATACAAATAATCTAATTAATAATGCCCCTTCAACACACCCAGCTGCTGCTTGAATCCAATCATATACTCATATATATTTACAGCTCTTTTGTTAGTGCGATGAGCTCTCGAGTCATCCATCTATCTGATTACAACTGCCACAAGCAATTAAATAAACATAAATTTAAATTTATTGCAAATGGAAAATCGGCAAACGCTTGAAAGGGGCAAATATAAGCGAATATATTTACAGTAGTGTAAAAATATATATGTATGTATGTATGTCTGTACAATAGAGTATGCACATATGTTCCGACATGCCCGCATTGCTATTAAAATAGACAAATATGATTGATGTGCATTTTGTGAGCGTTCAGCCAGCCAGCTAGTCGACCACACGCTCGCCATTGGACAATCTCACCCGCCGCCTACGGACGACAGGCAAGTCGCTGAAGGTACACATGTGGCATTCTCAAGGGAGAGACACACATACGAGTACATAAAAGTATTTGTGCTTTTGCTGGGCGACTTGTTATTTGAAATTTCTAATACGGAAATAAATAAATTGCTACAATGCACGAGAGTCAATACTCGGTTAACAGTTAAATAGACGGACGGGCAGATGGAGAGGTAAACAGACAGGCAGGCAGGCGGCTGTGTAAACAGTATTTCAGCCAAGCAGTCAAGCAGGAGGCGGGCGAACAACGCAATGAACATCATATGGTCGGACAAGCGAAACGGATAAATGCTTTGGCAGGCAGACATTGCACTTTGCTTATTTACAAAACAAGCATTCGTTCGTTGCTTTCAAGTTTATGAAGATAAGAAAACATTGAAATATCTGAAAATGTATGTAAATACACAAAGAACAATATGTAGACACAAAGATGATTAAAAAAAAAATAATAAAAAAAACAGGAAAAAATTCTTTGATCAATAAAAGTGTACTACATACATATAAAGATATTTATTGCAATGAATTGCCCTTTAAAATTGTGGTTGACCTTCACCTTTACAAATGGCATTGGGCATCGGTTCATATATGGTACATACATACCATACATATGCACGCGCAAACAAATATACAAATGTTGCATGTCGTACAACTTGTGTTTATTTAAACAAATAGAAAAGGGAAATAAGCTAATAAGAGCGCATACGAGCTAATTCACAGATATTCCCGAGAGCTTCCCTGAGAAGCTAGGCTCTTAAATCGTTTATCAGCTGAGGATAAATTAATAATTTGACCTCATTTTGGAGGTCCCGGAGGAAAGTATCAGATATGTAGTTCAAGTCGAGGCCGCATTAGCAGCGTCACGATGCAGAGGCAGCTCGCATTCTGGTCAGACCAAAAAAATAGAAAAATATTCTGATTGTGGTCGCCTCTCAACAGGGAGTGTCAACCCTTATGATTGTGATATAAAAAGCTCCTCAAAAAAATCTATCAGCCGCTCAGAGGCGATTTAAAATAACTTTTAGTTCTATTCATTCGTTGAAAATAATCAAGACACAAAATACAAAATGGAGCAAAAGCTCATCCCAAAATTACATCCACAATTGAGAAGGTGCCGTTGCTCAACTGGTTGATGTCCTTACAAAAATTTAAATGCGATAGATGGCACAAGGCCTTAGAAAAAAGCGCAGGTTTGGTGTTGAGTTTGTGGTGGAAGAGAGTCCCAAACAACAAGTACTATTCCCGATGGAAAAACGTCTCATCTCAATCCGCATCAAAGTGAAGTTCTTCCACGTATCGTTGATCTGCACTCACACACCGACGGCTGAGAAGGAGGCTGTGGGTTGGCGATTATAACATCAGGGTGGACCAAGAAGATATCTTTGGTTAAACGTTCGGAAAATTCAACTTCCATGGCGAGACAGCGCCAATCGGGCTGAGGCTAACCGACTTCGCCGGAGCACGAAATATGGTTGCCTGTAGTACCACAATCCGACACAAAAAAATCCATCCTGCTGCAGCCAAGATACGCAATCGCCTCTGTGCGGCCAAGAGCGCGGGTCAACAAATGCAAGCAAGATGTAGCCTCATTAAGCTGCAATTACAACAGACAGTTTTCTCCTGCTGGTAAGATGCATGCATCAGCTTCCTTGGAGCTTAACTTATATGGCTAGGAAAACAGATCCTAAGCAACCGAGAAAGGTCTCACGGAGCCCTTTGGACGAGACTTCAAACAAAGTGCCTTCCTTTTGTGTAACTTCTGCAATTTAAGGCTGGAGAAAAAAATAAGAGCTGCAGAGTGCACAACTCCTGGAATATTTATTTACTTCAACAGCTGCGCTGCGAGTTCTCATTTCTCCAGACTGAATGAGGATGAGAAGCGCATAGATCTGGTAGGAAACGAGATAAGACGAAATATCTCCAGTCATCAAACAAAATCACCGATTTTTCGTCCCACATTGCTGTTGACAGTCACAACTTCAAATTCGCGGATAGTTTCATCTAACCAATAAATAAATTCGCTTCAGAGGTCACAAAGCGAAATAATACTGGCTGTCAGACTCCTGAACTTAACAAATGCTTGAGATAGAATTAAGTTCTAGACGAATTGATCGGAAGAGCTAAGCTTTCAAGGGGTCAAAATGGTAAGAAATGAAGTTGAAGATAGTTTACTGAGATAAGCCACAGCTACAAATGGCCTGGAACTCCGCTTCCTACCAAAACTCATACTTTATTGGTCTAAAAACTTAGAAGCTCAAAAGAAAATTAGGTTTACGATGTGACAGGCGAGTAAAAAGTTGCCATGAGAAGAGCTAATGTTAAGAAAAGACACTGCATCTAAATTGGGAAATGTCATCAAAGGAATACTGAAAAGAGGTAAGACTTGGAAGACATTAACTTAAGTTGTTAAGGTCCATATCTGAGCAAGAGAACATCAAACCTCTTCTTAACATTGCACAATTTCTGTAGATATATCGAACAGTGGGTTAATCCTCTTGAAAATATAATATTAATTGCTTAAGTAATTATGTAGTAACAAAGGAAGGTGTCCAAGAAGGGAGGAACTTAAGTTAAAAGAAAGCAACGATGCATAAAACTGCATGCTCTCATTTTTTTTTTATTAAATTCTAATGCATTATAGCAAACTCAACATCAATCTCTACCCGATTCAAGTAAAAATTTTGTTTTATTTCTATTAGAATTTTGCTTTTGTTTTCCTTTGTCTGCTTTTCGTTTGGGTTTCTCAAGTTCAAGCGCACATCATCACACACTTCCGTAAATGTAATGCGCATATATTTGTCTAAACCTTTGAGGATTGGTTATACTCGTAGAAAGCAATAAATTTGCATACGTGTATGCAATACATACAAATGTATCCAAAATCATCCAATCTCTTAGTTTCTTTGTTTTTGACTCTGCCGACTAAGCGACCGACCGACCCACAGACCGTCTTAAAGTTCCGTTTTGATTTATGTTTGGTTTGTATTGATTTATTCTCTTTGAAAACCAAAACCATGTGTAAGATGAACGCGTGTGTGTATATGCGTGTGTACTCGTATGTGTATCAGGTTTGCGTCGAGTCGAATTCTCAATGGATAAATTTATCGCGAAAACCAATCGACCGCAAATCAAAAAGCTTACGACTTCCAGATAAATGTTGTTTGCATAGATTAGTTGCATAAGCCGCACAGATGTGAAATTGGAATTGGAATTTAGCATGAGCGTGCACTTACCTCACACATACACATGCATACGTGCATGTGCATACATGCTAACGGAAAACGTGCTTGAAAGTATTAACAAATGTTCATGCACATGGAGGGCTTTAAGCTTCTTAAACTGTGTAAAGGATTCCCAATTTACGATTTAATATTTTATGTGGTTCTTCAGATAATACAAATAATGTTTTGGCGAAAATTTAACGAAAAGTACAGTTCAAGAAGAAAGAAAGAAAGTAATACAAAATTAGTAGTGCTATCCCGCAAATTTTTCAATTATATTAAATAATATTCTAAAAAATACGGAACTTTTGAGATTCTAAGCCCAATGATAAACAGCGCACATTAATCCGAAAGTATGCTGCATTTTTATTTTTTTGGATTTTCTTAAGGGAAACACTAGTAGCAAAGTTTAAAAAAAAAATGATAATAATAAAATCCAAATTTGGTGTGGATTTAGTCTTCAGTTAAAATATATAGGAAAACGGCGCTTCCGTTAATTATGGAAGCTTTAAACAACAATAAATAATACTTAGCTTTACTATGCACGCATAGTGTCTAGGGTTTGTTCCGCTGCCAGTTGTAGGTAACGGCATTGAATACGTAGGCTGCCATATATATTTCTGGCCTAATAATGAAAATACGAATATTTATCAACGAAAATGTTTTTTTTTTTTTGGATTTGGTTCGTCTTGGAAGACCCACACGGTCGATTGCTGTTTTGTTTCGGGCTCATACGCATAGATCCATGATTCACCACCTGTGACGATCTTATAAACGTCTTTTGAAGCACCGCGATCGTATTTTTTCAGCATTTCTTTACACCAATCCACACGAGCCTTTTTTTGAGCGATTGTCAAATTATGCGGGATCCAACGAGAACAAACCTTTTTTACGGCCAGGTGTTCATGCAATATCGAATGTATGCTGGTGAGAGATATGCATAGGCATGCCTCTATCTGAAGGTATGTTACATGACGGTCTTGCATTGTCAGTTCACGTACGGCATCGATGTTTTTTGGACGACCTTCACGGTCGTCTTCGTCTTTTAGCGAGCGTCGGCCACGATTGAATTCGTTGTACCAGTTTTTCACAGTGCTATAGGATGGTGCTTCCTAGCCATATAAAGATTTAAGTTCATCGATGCACTCTTGTCGTAATAATCCACGTCGAAAGTTGTGAAAAATGAACGCACGAAAATGTTCACGAGTTAATTCCATTTTTTGGCCGAGATGAATTTTTTAATTCCCTGTAAATAAAACAATTCACGATTAAATGACAAAACGTTCTGAGTGATGTTATGCTTAAAAATGTCAAACTTTCCAATGGAAATGCCAGATTGCCAGACCTATATATAGCAGCTTACGAAATCCATATACATACTTTATGAAATTACGATAAGAATCGAGTAGCCTCTCTATCCGTCCGCGTTGGCATCGCTTACGCGATTATAGCCGAATCAATATTAGCGCGCCATTCCTCTCTTCCTTTCGCTGTCTGGCGCCAATTGGAAATACCAAGTGAAGCCAGGTCACTCTCCACCTGATCCTTCCAACGGAGTGGAGGTCTACCTCTTCCTTTGCTTCCACCAGCGGATATTGCATCGCATAATTTCAAAGCTGAAGTGCTTTCATCCATTCGGGCGACATGTCTCTTCATTGGCTGAACTATGCCAATATGATCATATAACTCGTACAGCTCATCGTTCCGTCGTCTGCGGTATTCTGCGCCATATAGTAGGACCGGTATGATGAGCGACTTGTAGAGTTTGGTTTTCGTTCGCCGAGAGAGGACTTTACTTTTCAATTGCCTACTTAATCCAAAGGCGGGCGGCCGCGATAGCCGAGTGGTTAGCATTGCGTACTGCTATTCAGAATGTCCGGGTTCAAATCCTGGTGCCACCAACATCTAATAGTTATAGAAAATTAATTTAAATAACAAATTAAATTAAATTTTCTAATTGTGGTCGCCCCTCGGCAGGGAATGTCAACCCCTCCGAGTGTATTTCGGAGGCGGCTTAATATAAACTGTAGGTCCCTCCATTTGTTGGAAAAACATCAAGACGCAAAACCGCATATTGGAGGAGGAGATCGGTAGAAAATCGCTCCAGCGGATATAAAGCGCAAATTACATATATAAGCCAGGTAAAGACGCATGTCCTTTGGCTTTCACCATGGCCTCCACAAAAAGTCAAGCGCGCCTGAAGAGAAGGGACTTACTACCCTTGTTAAGGGCAACACTGAGCCCACTTCAGTTAACGGACTATTATATTTAACTTTCGGTTTTAATATTTGATTACTTGTTGTGAGACTCTCAATGTCGGAGTAGATTCAAGGCCTTAAACGACGCCGGATAAAAGCTTACCGGGGAAAGTAAACGAGCTGCAGAGCTGAATAGCGAAAGTCCAGTCTTCAGTAAGTTTGTAAAATTGCAGGCATGCACCGATCATATCGACATCACTGACCTCAACAACTAATAGCACAGTTCCTCTTTCTCTAGATTGGACGAAGAAGCGAAGAGTTGGTAGTGAACGAGAGCTTATTGATAGGATTCGGGAATAGTATAGAAACAATAATAGCATACCAAGAAGTACGACTACACTCCACAGTGTATAACGCTAATGAAGAAAAAGAAAACTCGATCATATTCATTATGATACATTTCCTCCATGTTCATACGCTTACTACATATATTCGGCCCATTGAGATGGCCGTGGATTCCTTACGATCACGTATTTAATATAATATTTGGTTTAATAGTAATCGACGTTATGACTCCTAGGTAAAAATATAATAACTTTCTAATTCAATGAGGCATATGTATTTAGACTTCATCCAGAGAGCTCTATTGGAAACGGCGAATACCGCATATTTACCACACTCCAGCTATGAAAGTTTTCAACGCTGTACCTCTCAGTGCATTCGGGGTTTTGGCTCCCAAGAAACATGAGAATCATAACTTTGCAGTTGTAGATGATTTCGTCTATCTAGAAACCAGTGTAAAGACCCATAACTATGCCAGCCTGAAAATCTAAGGAAAAAACACTGCTGCTAATTTAGGCTAAACAGGCAGATGAAAATTAGATTCCCCCTCTCTATAAACAAACACCAAACACTGCACGTTGTTTATCAATTCCATTCTGCTGACGGCGCAGAAACTTCGACATGCCTTAAGTCGCCAATGGGACTTTTCGATAAAAAGTATTTGCGTACGGTGGACGGTGGAAGAATGAGCTATAGGTGAGTATGAAAATTCTTCAGGTGTTGAAAGTATTCGATGCAATACCTCTCGGTGGAAGCACAGGAAGGGGAAGACCTCCACTCCCTAATAAGAATAAAGTGAATGTGGACCTGACGTTACTTGGTGTTTTAAATTAACAATAATCGCCAAGAAAATGAAAGATTGTCGATTTTTGTCGTCACTATAATCAAGTTAAGAATTTATTAGTAGATTTTAGGCTCTAATTTAATATATTTAAATTCGTTAAAATTCAATAAGAGTAACGCAAATCAATCACTATCATATTACACTTAACCCTTTAGGGACTTATTTATCTGTTTAACAAATTGTTGTAATCAATATGCTTGACAAATGATTGACATTCATTTATGCAAATAACGGGTTCGGTTTGTCTTTGCCGCTGAATTTGTGAGCTATAAACTTTTCAATAACAAATACAATATCTTAAATATATGTAAATGGTATACATACTTATGCGATAAAATTATTGTCTATAGTCTTTTATTAGAATATCAGAGCTTCAATATTAGAATGAAAAAAACTGCCATTTGATTTTTCACACAACACAGTGAAGGTCAAAATGTACAAATAAATGCGAGCATAGAAGCATAAACTCGATTAAATTTGTATGTAAATGAGGATGTGGTGCAATGAATTATATACACACATGCAAATAAATACTGAAAATATTTTATTCATATTTTTTTTTTTAACAAACAAACAAACAAACAAAGTAACAACCAATGCGCAGCAGCAGACGAAGAAGAGTTTGGTGAACTCGTGACGACAGCGAAATTGATTTATGCAATATTGTGGATATTATTGACAGAAATTCAATTTTCTCAAACCAACCGGAAAACAATGAGCGCCCAAATTGAGAGGCCGACAATGTGTGTATGTATGTCATCCACTTGTTTGTACACAAACACTTATGTACTCGTATGTATATGTATACATATTTATATATGTGCATATTTAATATAGAAAAAATACGAAAGAACAAATCTCGTTCGCCTATAAAAAAATCTTCAGCAACGCAGCTGCGACAGCGGTTAACCGCAATACGCGTTCACGGTACAACAAAGGTTCTCTGCCTTTGAAAATTCATATTTTCATCTACGCATATGCACATATGTATGTATGTAAGAGTATGTATGAGAATATCAGCATGTAAAATCTAAAAACAAATACCAATATAAATAATAATAATAAAAAGCAAGTGAACAAAAATTGGCCATAAAAATGGCAGCAGAAGAAACGGTTCGCTCAATATTTCCAGCTATTTGCCTATGATTAAGTGCATTGGCTGAGAGTGAAAGAGAGATGGAAGGAAAATGCTTTGATATCTGCCTTTAATGGTCGAGTGTTTTAGAAATTGCCAAATAAAAACGAAATCCTTGTGATAGAGTATTTGAAATATTTGTTAGATGAAGTAAAGCATAAAAACTGGTAGAATTCAAATAATCATTCAAAGAAGCCCATCAAAAAAAAAATCTGTTGGTTTCAATGCGGCTTTCCGCAATCGGTTCCGGGAAAACAGCAGGCCGGGCTATCCCCAGTTTTCAGTTGAAGTCACTCGTTGTACTCCAGGCGCGTCCCTCACGACACGATTAGATTGGAGATGGGTAGAACTTGCTGACAATGTCTTCATGGACCACCACTTTAGCCTCAATTGTAGAAAATTTAAGTCTTCACACTTAAAATGCGGTTCACTTACAAATCAGTGCCTTAGGGTTTGACAGTTTCACCCATTTCTCCACTACATCTACGTATTTTGAAGGCAATGATTTTTCTTGTCAGCGCGTCTATCGTCTCGTGATTAGCAGGAGTACGGAAACGCGGTACGCATCTCAGAAGTTGCTCTTCCAATAGATCAAAGAGTCTGCCGATATTTCTCCAACGTTTTAAGTATCTTCATACTGAAGTGTATTGAAAAACGATGGCCTGACATAAGCTATGACATTCTACATGGTAGTAAGCATCGTTAACCATTCGACTCCGGATAATCTTTAAACCGGCTAAAACCGGCAGCTCCTAAACCTTTTCATTCTCCTCTACATTAGTATGGTGGCTTAGTAGAAAAACGTTGCTTCAAGATTCTAGTGAACCTTTAAATCTTATATGTTAATTAAAGCTCCCTCTCTTATAGCCGTAATCCACGGGTTAGTTACCGCATCTCGCACAAGGAATACTCACTGAGTCACTGAGAGTGTGTGACGAGGACACAAAGATAGGAATTGGTTATAGGTTAGGAACAGTAGTAAAATCCACTAGAAGGACTGCAGCCCCAGGTGTACGCTCTACTTCAATGACCATGTACTTATTATAATATATTCGCGCTATCGAGATAGCAGTGAACTGGAAACGTCGAATACCTCAGGGCCACACAAGACAGCTTTGAAAGTCTTCAACACAGTACCCCCAGATAGGGATAAGGGAAGATACTTCCATTCCACTGTAAAAATCAGTTGGCGTTAAACGACAAAGAAAAGAAATACGTAAGCAGTGGCTATGCTAATCAAAAAGAAGAAGATCTATCATTGCTGTCCATTACGCCAAAAATTCCAGAAGAGTTAGCAACCTTGCTTTAATTAATTACAAAAAGCAAATAACTCAAAAGCGAGATCCAGTTCGTGCACCAATAATATTGGTTAATTTTCGCTATAATCTACTTCAAAAAGGACGATGTTACTACTTTTCTGGGTACTCAATAGAGTTGAGACATTTAATCTAAGCTAGAAATAATTTTTTGAAGACTTTCCTATTCAAACTCTTCATCTTGTAGCAGTAGAGACGGAGTAGGAAGGAATTTAAATGTGCAACTATTGTACTTGAGATAAGAATTGCAATTAGGACACTTAACAAAAAGGTTCAAAAATCACTTTCGTATTTAATCCATTTCAATTTGCTGTATGCATATTGAATACAGAACATCACAGAAGTATCGTTTTTATTTACAAAAATTTTTTTTTTTTTAAAATTACCTAAAAACTTTTTATTAACTTTTTAAGTAACTTGCGAAATCGGCCACACTTTCTCATGCACAAATAAACAGTTTTTTATTGCGAATTCAGTCTCAGCGATAATAGAGCCTTTTCTCAAATTGTTTCAGTGATAGCCAAAGAAGTAAGTATCAAAATTCATTTAAATGCTAAATTGCGTTTAAAGTCTTCAGTGATAAGAATTTTAAAGACGATTTGAAAAAGAGAATTACATATATTTTTTTATGCAAATTAAGTGGAAGCGCAATAAATTTCCATTGCCGTGTCTCACCAAAAAATAATTATATGATGTAAATACCTATATGTAGGTAAATACTTAATAAAATTTAAATGTAGTCGAGTGCCTAAATAGTATCTTCATGGCTCATATGTATTTTTACTTTGTAAAGTAAAAAAATAAAAATAAAAAACCAAATGAAAAAAAATAAATGAAATAAATAATTGCGAGGAAATGTAAGAAGCTGCTAGTAAAAAATGTAAAGCTTTTAATTTGTATGTAAATATGTAAAACGATTTATATAAACATGTGTACAGTAGATATCTGCTTATCAAAACACTGCAAACACTTTTTACTCATCGACGGCACTTGGTAAGATTGAAAATTTTAGTATGTTTCGAAAACCACAAAAAAGCAAAATAATTAATTGGAAAATATATGCTTGAGAAACTTTTATTTCGTTCCCGCATTTTTCTTTCATTGATAAATTATTAAGAAGTAATGGTGAAATTATGTTTTCAATATTAAAGAAAAAGTTCCAAATACAAAAGTGTATTTTTTGTGCGACTTAAAAACAGAAATTATTTTCATATTTAAAATTCTTGGATATTTAACAGATTGTTGAAGTCTTACGAAGAGAATCAATAACTAAAAAGATGTAAAAAATAATTGCTTCCAAAGAAAATTTAATATTCGTGATAAAAAATGGAGGTACTAAGAATTTCTACATTAGCGATATTATTTATTTCCCACTGACGGCCAAAAGCAAAAATATCTTTTGTCTGGGCTTCATATAAAAAATTTTGTTGTTCCGGAGAAACTTAAGCAGTAAGTCGAATACCGCTTTCATGCCTATAATCTACATTTTCTGCTATTGCAAGAAAATTTTTTAATAAACAAATTATCATTTTTATTTCAACAAAAAAGCCTGAAATTAAAAACTCAAGTTGCAAAATAGTTGGATTTCCAGTAATTGAAATTCAATTCCACGAAATTTTCTGTTCTATTAGCTTGAAATTAAATTTCAAAATTTTTTATTTTGCCTAACAATGTGCTATGAATTGATAGCTACATCTGACGGCATCTATATCGTTTATTGAGGTAAGTGTTTATGTTAAAAACAGTAAAATAATTACATATCGAAAAAAATTTAAAATTATAAGTCCAATTGGGCTGCACTACATTCAAAATATTTTATCTGTAAAAGTTAAAGTTGTATAAAATAAAAAAAGTAAAATAAAATAAAAAAGAGAAAAAATGTAAAAAAAAATTAAATAAAATGAAAAAATATAAAATAAAATTATATTCAATTAAACGAAATAAAATAAAATAAAATAAATTAAATTAAATAAAATTAAGTACAATAAGATAAATTAAAATAAAATAAAATAAAATAAAATAAAATAAAATAAAATAAAATTAAATAAAATAAAATAAAATAAAATAAAATAAAATAAAATAAAATAAAATAAAATAAAATAAAATAAAATAAAATAAAATAAAATAAAATAAAATAAAATAAAATAAAATAAAATAAAATAAAATAAAATAAAATAAAATAAAATAAAATAAAATTATATAAAATAAAAAGAAATAAAATAAAATAAAATAAAATAAAATAAAGTAAAATAAAATAAAATAAAATAAAATAAAATAAAATAAAATAAAATAAAATAAAATAAAATAAAATAAAATAAAATAAAATAAAATAAAATAAAATAAATAAAATAAAATAAAATAAAATAAAATAAAATAAAATAAAATAAAATAAAATAAAATAAAATAAAATAAAATAAAATAAAATAAAATAAAATAAAATAAAATAAAATTAAATAAAATAAAATAAAATAAAATAAAATAAAATAAAATAAAATAAAATAAAATAAAATAAAATAAAATAAAATAAAATAATATAAAATAAAATAAAATAAAAATAAAATAAAATAAAATAAAATAAAATAAAATCAAATCAAATAAAATAAAATAAAATAAAATAAAATAAAATAAAATAAAATAAAATAAAATAAAATAAAATAAAATAAAATAAAATAAAATAAAATAAAATAAAATAAAATAAACAAAATAAAATAAATTAAAATAAAATAAAATAAAATAAAAAACAAATAAAATTAAATTAAATAAAGCAAATAAAATAAAATAACATAAACTAAAATAAAACCAAATTAAATAAAATATATTAAATAAAAAAAAAAAAAATAAAATAAAATAAAATAAAAAAAAAATAAAATAAAATAAAATAAAATAAAATAAAATGTTAAATAAAATAAAAATAAATAATCCGAATGCTGCGGTTTGGTTTGCAATATTATTTAATATTTTTCGCTTTAGATACTAAAGAAGTTTAAATCATTGAGCTCTGCTTTCTCTTCAGTTGTCTACTTATTTCATTATCTAATATCATTTTTTTTAGTATTTTTAGTAAACCAAAAACCATTCAAATTATTTTCCAATTTATAAACAACGAAAAGCACACGTTTCTTAAATTTTTTTTATTTTTCTTTCATTTGCTCACTCGTGACTAAATTTTTTTGCTCACTTTCCGGCAAAGGTCATTGAAAATGCGTTGCTCGTTTGTATTTTTGTTCATTTCTGTTTTTGTTTGGTTTTGGTTTTCGAGTGACGGCGTGATGGCTCTATTATGCATACATATATTCATACACCTCTACAAACGCAAATAGAAAAAATTTCTGCTTTCACTTACAGTTGTTTGCCGTACAAATGGCTTGTTTTTGGCTTCTCTTGATGCTGTTTGTGGTGGTAGTATGCTTTGATTGACTGAGGAAACAGGCTATGCCCAATGGCTTCCCACCTACGCGGAGTGCCAAAGTCGAAATATGCTCCACCACTCACTTGCTCGCCTTCTGGCTGGCGCTTGTATTGATTATGTTGATTGCAAATGTTCTCCCGCTGAGTCTCTGGCATCGCTGTTAATTCTAGGTGTTTTTCACTTTTAAAACTTTATTTCACCAAATATTTTTCAATTTTGCTTAGGTTTTGCACATCTATTATTTTCTAATTGGTTTGTTTCAATGCTAGGCTGTGTCTGTATGTATGAATTTCCATTTCGGTTTATCAGCAAGTATTTGGAAAATTTAAAAAAAATTTATTAGCTGGTGCGAGCAGCTTTAGGTCGAAGAAGCGAAAGCATTTAAATTGAGTTTTGAATAAAAATTTAATGAACTTCAGCAAGAACAATTCCAAGGAATTTTTCTGCCAGTTAGTATAAGTTAGTGGTCGATTAAATGGAATTCGAAAACTTATGTCAGCTATGAAGAGCAGGAAATACTTTCAGTTATCACTGTCCAATATGGGAAATGTGATAGAAGGCTCTCGAAAATATTTAAATAAGAACTATTAGAATATAGAATATCAACGAGCAGCATACAAAAGAAGGTGCTCTTGGGTATTAACCTAAATTTCAAAGAGTTTATTAAATTCTATTCCGAGTGTATTTCGGACATGAAATAAATGCTCCTCGTACAAATACCAGCAGCCGTTCGGAGGCGGCTTAGTATAAACTGTAGGTCCTTCCATTTGTTGGAAAAACATCACGACGTGAAAAGCACAAATTGGAGGAGGAGCTCGGTCGAAAATCGCTTCAGTGGATACAAAGCGCCAAATATATATATATATATATATATATATATATATATATATATATATAGGTATGTACATATGTGTGTTGGTATGAATGTGCACATTTGAGTGTCAGGCGAAGAGCAAATAACCGAATAAATCATATTTTCTGCCGACAGGGCTAGAATTCATAACCCTTTGCGAAAAAAATTATATTTCGTAATCGTAATCGTAAAATCTTAGTAAAAACTTACTAAAAGCTAGAAACTGTAGTAAGTTTTGGCTGAATAAGAATTACAATTAACATATCCGCTTTACTCTACTGTTAAAATGTAACAGATCTGTATAAAATCACTCAAAATGCAAAATATTGCGTTAATGTCATGTACATTCTCCACTGTTACTTTGAGTTAGCTGTTAATTGAGCAGAAATCAGCTTAACATATACCATTCTCACTGCGTTCACAGCGTCAACAGTGCGCGAATAGCATGCGATAAAAGTTTGCAGCACCCTTAGTGCTGAGTAAAATGAGTGTCAATCACTGGCCAGTGCTGAATGAGTATCGAGACACCGAGAGAGCGAGAGAGATATGTAGCAAACAACCTGGAGCTGATAACAGCGACGCAGTAAGTAGAATACCCGCTGATTACAAACAAGAAGGCAAGCTAAGAACTCTGCAGAGATTTACCGTTAAAGCACGATGCCATGGACATGCGAGAGAGAGAGCGGGTGTGGGTAGTGTGCGTGGGGATTAGATATGGTAATGATTAACATTGCAAAATCCATTCGAAAGACCCACTGACATAGAAGCCCAATGACTTGACAAGCGCCAAATAGCATAACAGAAGAGAAGACAGAGGAAATGTCAATTTTGTTTGACATCCGTGCTGTTGCTTGTTATTGCCCATGGCCGGTCTTCAATTCTGATAACAGCTCACTGCTTAGACTATTACACCTTCAATGGTGGTGTGTATGTGTATGTATACACGTATGTAACTGTGTTTGTTCGTATATGAGTGGAGACAGAGAACGCCGCAAACTATTGAGAGAGCGCAGAGTCTAACATGCGAAATTTGTCGTGCAGTGCCTATATACGAGTCCGATAACGGCATAAACGAACGACGATGGTGATGATGAAACGAGAAGTAGCAAACAACAACTAATGGGCACCCAGCGATTTACCTACACCGCTACGTACATACTTAGCTATGGCTGAGTGTGTCTTTAGCTCCGGCTACTGTTGGTGTTTTTCTACTGTTGTTGTTTCTGCTGCCTACGAACCGGGGCAACGTCACCGCAAAAGGTTCCAGTCGAAAATGCTCCGTGCGCGCGAGAACAAACACAATTGAAAAGGCGGATGAAAACGCGCGGTATTAAATTTGTGTGATTGTCATTAGGGCTTAAGTCTAAGCGTAACGGTTAAAAATTTTCAAAAATTGGAGAAAAACAACTAATTACAAGGTGAAGTTTAAAAATGTTCTTCAGCAAAAATTTTACGATTGCAAAAAAAGCTCAAATTATTTAAAGTGAATTTGAAAGAGTAACGGTGTTGCAGTGAAGTTTTTTTTTAAATAATTTGGTTGGCAATAAGTGGTGGAAAGTTATATAGAAATGTTGTAAAAATAATAAAAAAGTAAAAAAAAATACAAAAAAATATTATAAAAATAAAAAAGTAAAATAATACCAGTGCACTACAACAAGAAAAAATAACAACAACAACAAAACATTTAATGCACCATAAATTCAAATAAATCAAGTCAATTGTGTATCACATAGAAATGTATACAAATTAATGATCTCTTAATGTAATCACAGTACATACATGCAAACAAAATTACAAAAAAAAAATATATAATAATAATAAATAAGTAATAATAACAATAACAAAAGCGGAGTAACAATACGCTGCGCTTCAAAATTGCACTTAATTTTAATTCACTTAAGGAAATTGCTTATACGCCGTGTACGCCCTGAAGTGGCTTCAAACGACTGCAGCAGACAAAGCGAGCTTGTAAAAATGCAACATTGCAACGACAATATTGCTGACTGTGCTATAGTTAAAGTGATGCTGCAAGGCTGCCAATTAGTTTACTTTTAATGCACATAAAAAAGGGGAAAAATTTAATGTCTTGAAAATTGCAATAATAAAGTTTTAATAAAAAATTGCTTTTGCACAAAAAAAAGTGGAAGTACGTCAAGCAGTTGATGAAGGAAAATGAAATATATGAAATACCACACAAAAAAAAATTAAAATAAAATAAAAGATTAAAAAAAAAAATTTAAAAAAAAATCTTCTACCGAATAATTTGAAGAAGAAAAAAAATAAAAAAATAAAAATTTTAAAAACGATTTGACTCTAAGTGTTTTAATATATAAATCATAATATAAATATATGTTGAAATGCGAAATAAATCTGTGTATGTTTACTTTGAGCGCGAAAAATATATATTAAAAATATAAATTTTTAAATTGCTTATTTCAATATTGAAAAAAATAATCACTTTTAAAATATGAAGCATTAGCAATAAGTAAAATAAATGATTTGAAAAAATAGTATAAAACCCTATAAGATACAATAAAAATATCTCCAAATTTCTAAGTAAAATACAAATATTACCCACATCATTAACCACAGATTCATGTAATATAAATAATATATGAGTGTGTATACAAAATATTAAGAAACAGTGATACAGCATTTTTAGAACCCTCGAGCATCCACGCGCCTTTACAACTGACGACCTTCACACTCCTTTGGCTACATGAAGTGAACAAGTTTTAAAAAGTTTGCTGACTGCTCCGTTTTCTTTACTTGTTTGCTTGAATATTAAAATTGCATACGGAAGTGTGTGTGTGAGACTGATTAAAGACTAACTCAGCAATTTTTAGTTGAAACAAGTGATTAAGAGCAACTTTCGATTGCTCGCTAAAGCAGTTTCATTATTGATGGTAAGTCCATCTAATACTAAAGTCAAAAATTATAACAACTTTATTAAAAAAAAAATGTATTAGATAATACACGTAGTATACCATACTTTTATTAAAATGTTTAAAAAAGTATGTACGTGTATGTGCTATTATTCTGAACACCAATAACTTCAAATAATATATCATATTCTCACTATGTACTCCATGTGAAATATAATAAAATAAAGAAACTAAATTAAAATAAAATGAAATAAAAATAAACTAAGCAGAACAGTAAAATAAAATAAATCAAACCAAAATAAAATATATTAAAAAAAATTAAAATAAAATAAAATAAACAATATCAAATAAAATAAAATAAAATAAAATAAAATAAATTAAAATAAAATAAAATAAAATAAAATAAAATAAAATAAAATAAAATAAAATAAAATAAAATAAAATAAAATAAAATAAAATAAAATAAAATAAAATAAAATAAAATAAAATAAAATAAAATAAAATAAAATAAAATAAAATAAAATAAAATAAAATAAAATAAAATAAAATAAAATAAAATAAAATAAAATAAAATAAAATAAAATAAAATAAAATAAAATAAAATAAAATAAAATAAAATAAAATAAAATTAAATTAAATTAAATTAAATAAAAAATAAAATAAAATAATATAAAATAAAATAAAATAAAATAAATTAAATTAAATTAAATTAAATTAAAATTAATTAAAACAAACTAAAATAAAATATAATAAAATAAAACAAATGAAAATAAAATAAAATAAAATATAAATAATAATAAAGTAAAAAGTAAAATAATTTAAAATAACAATAATTTCAAATGTATACAAGTACTTAAAAGTATAATTGATATATACTTTTCTAAAATATTGTAAGTAACACATATTGAAATTGTTCAACAGACCACACTAATATACACAATAATATTTTTAAATCAATATTATATGCAGATTTTCTATATTTACCACTGTCACATACTCGAATATATGTATTAATAGGTTTCAAATCCGCCGTCAGTTTCTCTACACTCAATGGAAAACTAAGTGCTAGAATTTTTATTATATATAGAATGGTTTTGAACTATGTATATATAAAAAATATTTGCTTACAGCAAGTACTCGCTATTACTCGGTACTCTATGAATCTACTTAGACATTCATATGTATATATGTACATAATATATATTTAAATATGCCAACGCGATCATAATAATAATTGTTTTGTATAAAAGAATTCAATGAGACAAAAAAAAATCGTCTGTGGGGGTGTGCGAATGCGTTGCTAAGATTCTTATGTGTGAAAGATGTGAAGAAAAACGTGAATGTCACAGTAAAGTGCGCACAGATAGCCGTAAATATATATATAGAGATATAAATATTTATATGCTTGTTTGAAAGTAAACATATTCTCAAAATAAGCAGTGTCTACACTCTCTGCACAAGGAGAATAGGCGATATATTTGTCACGTTTTTAGATTACAGTTAGATAGTGTCCGACTTTCTCAGGTAATGACAGTGGCTGGCTGTTAGGGTGGCTATAGTTTCCTAATTTTAAATAGTAAATTATTTTCATTACTAGTGATATCTGATATGAAAAAACATCGGGAATATGAAAAAGGTTTAAGATATAGTTTATATCAAAATATATACCACATAATTCAAAATCTTATAAAGCTTTTCGATTCAATTTCTTATACATTTTTTTTTCCTAATTGCGATTGCCCCATGGCAGGTCGGCAGGGACCATTCGAGGGGGGTCAGATAATACGAACTCAAGGTCTCCCTATTTGTTGGAAAAACATCAAAACGCTCACCACAAAATAGAGGAAAGGCTTGATCGATAAACGAACGCTCCACCGCCTAAAGGCGCCATTTATTTATATTTATTATTTATTTATTAGGTTTCTCACATTATTTTACTATTATAATTAAATATTCCAATAACGAATATTGAATGTATAAACTACTTTTTGTACCACCTTATACATTCATTCATTATCTGTGGTTAGTGATGGTATGATTTAATGTAACAGTTATAAAATAAAATATTATTTATTATCTTGTATGTATGTATGTATGTATATAAGAATTCATAAATCATTCATGCATTAAGTCAGCTTAATGTATTAAATAATTAGTGTTAATAATATGGCTGTCGGCTTATAATATTAGTAGCAGCACTTTGAAATAAAACACTTTTATATTGTGCTAAAATACTTGTGTTTGAATTGAGTACCAATTACCGTATTAGCAGCTAAGTGTGAACACACGATCACTTTGCTATGTATGTATGTAAAATAATTTATTTTTAGATTTAATGCACTGCAATTTTCCCAATTTTTTATTTTATTTTTAATTTAATTTTTATATATATTTTTTGTTTAAGTTTTAATTTAAATTCAAATTTAAATTTAAATTTTAATTTTTTGTATTTTTTATTTTTTTAAATATTTTTTTTTATAATTATTTTCAATATTTTATAACAATTTTTAATTTTGTTTACTTTATTATTTCCTTATATTCTATACATTTTATTAATCACATTTGATTTGTGCTCGTATTTATTATATACATAATTTAAAATATTATGCAGGCATGAATTTTTAAATGTTTGTAATAATTTTAAAACTAACGGCCTTGCTGCCACTTAGCATTCGGTTAAAGCATTCAAGAAATCCATTAAAATTAATTTATTTGTATATTGTTGAAATTGTCCCTGATTTACATGGCCATATCATATCAGTTGTGATTTTATCATTATATATATGTATATATGTACATTTATACTTAAATAAATAAAAAATAAATTTTACTTAAATAGTTCAATTTTTCATGCGGCCTAATAAATATTGTCAAAAATTCACAGCACATTTTTTGATAAGATTTTATTACACAAACGTACATGTACATATGTATATGAATTTATATGCATATCTATATATCATATATGTATGTGCAGATCCATAAAAATGTGTAGTAATTGTTTTTTACTTTTGTTCTTTTGCCTATTTGGCGAGTGACTAACAATAATTTATTCTATAGTAAAAATTATTTATTGGCCGTTTCTATACATATAAATTCTTTTGGAATAATATTTTTGATTTATTTACGAGTGTGTATGTGATTTTGGGGCATTGACCGTCATTGTGCGTTGTTATCTACTTTTTCGGTATTATATGTTTGAATAAATAAGTAAATTGTTGTAATATGCTAATAAATTTTTAATGAAATATATATATATATATTTTTTTAAATTTGCTTTTAAAAAGTCTTGTACATTGGCTAATATTTAAGTCTATTCCCTTTTCTTTGTAAATAACTGATTAATTTTATTTTTCACATTATTAAAAAAAAAAATAATTTTTCTATTATTGTGAGGCGGGCGAGACCGCAAAAAAAAAAGAAATACTATACTTAACTTTGGTTTGTGACGTCAGTTTTTATATCCACACTGTTTAAATTTCAGGTATCTATACATTTTTTTTTTACAATGGAAAAATCCTATTATCGTAGAGCGATAAAATTCTTGGTTTTGTAAGTTTTATCAGCTAAATAAATTTATAAAAAAGTTGAGTGAGTGTTAAAAGAGTTTGCCTCTTAAATTAGTAAAATTCTGCTAGCGCTGGCGTTAACTTTTTTCTATTAATTTATGTATATGTACATACACGTATGTATATAATTGGTGCTTTGAAACCGCTGAAGCAATTTTCGCCTGAATTCCTGTTGCAATTTGTGGTATGTGTCTTGATTTTTTGGCATGTGAAAATCGGTTGTTCCAATTTTTTGCCAATAGAGGCAAGGGTTTCTTTTGAGAGAGGCATAATGACATTACAATCAAAATGAAAAAAAAAAAATATCGAGCAAAGTGGTGCATATTTAACATAAATCTGATAATTCTTCCTAGAGTAAATAAGTCATTTAATTTAATGCAATAAGTATTGTATGACTTTTTACTTGACCTTTAAAGAAAAATTATTTTCAATTATTTTTTATTATTTTATTTTTTTTTTAGAAAATCTTTTCGAATAAATACGAAATGAACATTAACGCTATTTCCGGAAAAAATTTAACTCAACAAAAATGATTCATTGATATAATTTTATTTTTAGCGCCATCTATTGGATTCTGAATAAAAATTCCGAAAATAATCCATCATTTGCTAAAACAAATAATCTTTTATTAGTGTATAACAAATTTTGTTTATTCCGCGCTTTGACTAGGAGTTATCTATAAATTTTCGAAGAGATTTGCTGTGTATACATTTCATCTTTAGGCAGTTATTTTTCCAATATGTTTTGAGTTTTAAGCGCAGATTTCCATATGTTCGTACAAAGTACAATGTATAAATTTGCAAGCTATTAGGCGTAGAATTTTTGTGTTAATATAATTCTCAAATGACTTATTGCTCTGTGAAGAATAGGTTTGCTTCTCCTGATGCCTACAATAAATAATTATAAAATACAAAATTGAGTAAGGATTCTATACATTTTTTTAGTGAATATTGTAAGGTGAAATATTCTTATGTCATATCAGTATAATAATATGACATAATTTGTTAAAAACAGCTGCTTAATCGTGTACAAATAACTCATTCATCTTTTTCCCAAAATACAAAAAATCTCTTAAAAATCCTTTAACCTTTCCCACTTAATATCTAATATATTTCTGTTTATTATTTATACCATTTAGTATTGGCTTTTACTGGCGAACACTTAGCAAATAAGCCTTAATTGTGCAACAACAATTCGTGACAAAGGCAACCTTTTGTACGATATTTTTGTTGGCAGGTAATTTTTTCGGTTTTTTTTTCGCTGCATAAACCCAAAAAGGCATGCTAAAAGCATAGCACTAAGATTAGTAAGTAAGTAAGTAAGTAAGTTAGTAAGTAGTAAGTATTTGCGCAACTATTGGCTACGTTAGTTGAGTGTTATAATAATGAATAAAAATTCATTTGACGGCAAAAATCATAGGCACACAAAGGCATAAAAGCCATGAAAGCTTTTCATTGACTGTGAAAGTCATCGATTGCTTGACGCCTACATAGAATGTATCAGGACATATGATTGACATTTAATCCTTTTGACACAGTTACGAGCGTAGAAATTGCGAAAAGGCGCAGGAGAAAAAACTAGGTGAGTGCGAGAGAAAAAAATAAATAAAAATACAAACGAAGTGAAAAAAAATTGTGCGGCGAAAAAAAGAGTAAGACAAAAATGTAAAAGAAAATATATTGAAGTTTTGTGAGGAAAATTAAAGAAAAAAAAACAGGAATATTAGAGGGAAGAGGGTTAAAGTATGGTAGGAGAGAAGAGATGGTTATCCTAACTTAAAAAGATTTAGTTCAGTTTTTTATTGTTATTTTTTGCTGGGTGTGGCGAGTAAATGCTGTGTGAAAAAGGTAAAATGTAATAGTATGTTTATACATACACATACACGTAAAATATTTGCTCCACGCGAACAATAGAGTACTCCAAAGCTAACCACAATCCAAACAAAAAATATGGTCCAATTAACGTTGCGATGTCTTGGGACTGGAACATATACTCCACCTCTGCATAACATCCGCGTAAACCATTGTGAACTTACAGTGGTTTATATAATGGAGTATATAAGAAACATTACATTCTACATACTTTTTAGTTTCGAATACGATCCGGTTCGGGTAAAGTTAGGTTAGGTTAGGTTGCGGTGGCTACCGATCTAACGTATCGAATTCACTGAGGCCTGACTAAGACCCATTGTGAAGGCACAAAAATTTAATTATCAGGCTTCTTTATACAGCCATTTTGATTCCCTAATGAACCGCATTAGATCTATCATTTTGGCGTCGGGTATCTTCGATAGACCATCCAGCAATAGGCTTTTAAAATTCCGTAAGCAATTCCTGCTCAAAGACAGACACAGACGCATAAGAGATTGGTGATCGTTTCCTCCTCCTCATTTTCTTTGCAGCTTTTGTAATATCTTCTAGCCATTCCGCGTGTCGTTCTATCAGACAGAGGTCTGTCAGAACGCATATTACTTTGGACATGCTTCACTTTTTAAAGAGTATTTATATATCTCGTGATCTATTTTTATTTCATATCGGCCAGGTGTGTTCGGATTTGCGGCAGGCTGTAGTAATCGTTCACAGTGATGCGGCTTATTCATATGTAAATTCCTTACCTTACCTTGTCTGGTAAGTTCATTCGCTTTACAGTTTCCGTCGATGTTCCTGTCACTAGGGATCCACGTGAGAAACAGTGTGTTCTATTTGACCATCTCCTGCAGAGATCCGTGAGAGTCTAACACTAATTTGGAGTATAAGCAAGCACGATGCTTTTATTGCTGCCTGACTGTCGCTGAAAATGAAGATATCCTCACCTTTAAAGCTGACTCTGATTAGATTTGCAGCCTTCATGATAGCGGATATCTCTGCCTGGAAAATACTGCAATAAAAGAAAGCTCTATTGGAGGTTCACTGAGAAGACACCTCCGCCAACTCTTCCCTCAAGCTTTGATCCGTCCGTGCAACCTGTCACTTGGAATTTGGTAAATATCTACCCATTCTTCTCTGCTGAGAATTTTTTTTCTGAAGTAGTTATCAGTTGGACCACATCGATCTCACATGGCTGAGTACTCCATTGATTTGATTCTTTCAGACGAACTGCAGTCAGTGCTGCCGACTGATATACCACCAAGTCTATTGATATTGAGTTTTACATTTAGAGTCTCACTTGGCGTGCTCCTTAGTGCACCACTAACACTCATCAAGGCAAATCTCTGAATCTCATCTATGAAATTAGCATTGCAAGCAACCACACAATCGCAACGTAATAGTGTTGGTCTTACTACTGGAACGTAGATCCATCGGCAAATCCTAAGGCTAAGACCCTCTCTCCTGTTCATTTTGCATATTTAGAAGTCAATAGCAGCCTTATCGTACCTTTGGATAATATTATCCTTCCAATTTAGCTTTGTGTATAAGATGATTTCTAGAAATTTTTTTTTCTTCCCAGGCTGGCGTGCAGTACTGGCGGGTTTATAGTAGGAATCTTGTATCTCCTTATAAATAGCACTAGTTCTATTTTGTTTGAGTTGACACAGCGGCAATATCGACTAGACCAGGATGATACCCTGCATCGAGTCACAGAGGGTTTGTGGAAACATGCCTCTGTATGTAATGGAAATACGTGTATTATCGGCTTAGGAAGTGGTGAAAAGTAGGTAAAATATAATATTTATCATATAAATTTGTATTAATGGTATTAATTTATTACACGTCTTTTGTTAATATACATAATTCAATTTGCGAATTTATTAAATTTGTATTGGAAAATATTAGCTCAACTTCATTACGCCTTCTGTATACCAGCAAAGCTCGCCAATGAAACGAAACTGTCCCGTGTTTCATTTTCAGTCATTTTTTGAGTGCAAAACTAATTCCGCATTTAAACTTCGTTTAGTAATTGTGATCGTTAAAATACGAGCAATCATCGGCTGACAACAAGCTGATAGTGAGACGTCAGTTGATCCAATAGCACACTACAGAGGAGTACCTATTGGATTACTCTAATGGAATATATGATCCGAAAATGTTTTCAATGTTTTTCTACCCCACACATATAAATGTTTAAACTAAAAATCGCAATAGTAGCTTCAGAGGAATGACAATAGAATGAAAACAAGCGTGTTGAATGTGGCACGAGTTGGTTGGGAAAACCGTTGTTATCAGTTGCAACAATGGTTGCTAGTACGCGAAGGGCTAAAATGAAAGGAAAATGAGAAAAAAAACATAAAAAACAACAATAAGTGTGTAAAAAAACAGTACATAACGTTGAGCTACACTTCATTTCAACACAAAAATAACCAACGAGCGTTCGAGTGAAAATAGACTACTTCCAAACCAAAAGCATCTTTGACCGAAATTGACTAAAAATACACAAACGAAAAAAATGCTATGATAATTAAAAAAAAAAACAAAGTTTTCAGCTTAAAAAACAAGCAAACAAACTTTACCAAACAACAGCAATATGAAAAAGAAAGAAGTGCTGTCATCGACCATGCCGAAGTCTTTATACCATTCATGAACATCTCAAATCTATGGTGTTGCATGTTTTTTTCTGAGGATTGCATCACCAAAACTTCATAACTAAAAAAAAAAGGTTGTATAGAGGCAATAATTGGTGGTCCGATCTGACCGGTTTCGACAAATGATCAAAGAATTACGAAAATCCGAACAGATAGACAAACAGACATTCTAAACATATCGGCTTAAATTCTGATGGGTCTATCCTTTCTTCTACTACTTCATCTACATGAAAGGTATAAAAAGGAAACGGAAATACATTGGTTAAGTCCTGAAGCCTTGTAACAGATCAACAAAGCATTTGAAAAGCACACACGAGTATACATACAAATACAAGTAGTCACATGTTACGTACACGTATGTATAAGTGGTAAATGTAAATCGGAAGGAAAAAAGTGACAAGTGGAAGGAAACATGAAAAAAGTAAGAGTTTTTCTTAACTGAATATGAGCTCAACGTATGATTGCGTGCGCGCGTGTTTGTGTGTGTGCGTGTGTGTGTTTATGAATGTGTTTGGAAAAGTGGTTAAGGTTAGATTACAGTGAAGGGATGAGCCAACTAGAGAGTGAAGTTGTAAAACCAAAAGCAAAAAGCAACAAAAAATTCAGAAAACAAAATCGCTTTTGATATGCGAGTATGCGAGAAAGAGGATAAATGTTTGGTTTCAATGAAATGAAAAGAGAAAAAAAAAAAAACAAAGCAACAAATTTGAAATGAAACTAAAAACCAAAGTAAAAATACTACGAAGCTAAAGAGTATGCACATAAATATGTATTAGCAAAAGAAACTAAAGGCAACAGCAAAAACCAGAAAACGCAAACAACGACAAATCCACCGACTCTGCCAGTGATAAGTCCATTTTTCATTTATTTTTCAATTTCTTCTAATTTTCCCGAACATTTGCAACATGAGCCACTTTTATACTTGGGAGAGTTCTAAGAAACATAAAAAATATAAATCCAGTACAAGCAGAAGTTAAAGAAAGGCAGGCAAAAGAAATGCATAGAAGAAAACAAAATGTACAGTTTTTTCTTCTTCATCAGAAAACTTTAAATTGGGTCAGTAAAATGCGTTAATAGACTACAAGTTGGTGAAAGCTTGCTTAAGCATCAAATTGTTTTGTGGAATCTATGTTTTTTTTGTTTTTTTCTTCAAATCTATTCTAACTACGCGTTCATTAAAAAATAGTGGAATAATTCATAGCAGACGGAATGAAAAAAAAAAAGAATTCTTTAACAAAGTATGGAAATTTTAATAACAAAACCGATTTGTGCGGAAAAAATAAATAGTAAAACGCTTGAAACTTTCTGGTCTCGCGCAGAGACGAACAAAACGTTCTGCAACTAAACAGTGCCAAAGTATTTCTGTGCGCAGAAATAATTTATTTAATTAAAAATTATTACTTTTTCAGTTTAAATTCAAGAGAGAATTGTGGTAAAATTAAACGAAATCTTTACAAATATTCTGTAAATGTATTTGTGACTTAACTCATTTTAAACAGCTCCACCAATTGAGTTAAAAGTTTGTGTATGAGTGGGCTCAAGTTCAACAATCCGGCAGAGCTACCACCTGCCTTGAAAGTAAAATTTGAGAAACGTGATACAAATACCTGAAATATTGCCACCTGCTTAAGAATTTTTATTTAAAAGAGTTAATAAAATACATTTCTCTAAACATATCGGCATGAAAAGAGAGTTGAAAAGCGTGATGGTGGAGTAATTTTCGATGAGAGTTGCCAGCTATTTGAAAATTTTTATACATTAAACTAAGGCAATTTTGAAGACTTGTATTAAACAGTTTGTTTTCAGAGATGCCACCTTCTTAAAATTATTATATTTATTAAATACATATAATCAAATATTAAATGATAAAGAAATGGGTATCGAACTGAAGAAAAAAATGCTAAATGCGAAAAATCTTTAATCAACTAATAGGGATTACCACTGAAGGTCCTAAAAAACTAGTTTTTCAAAATCGAAAAGAAAGCATCGATGCTGTTTTCTCTAATAGTGCTGATCATAATAAACAGTAAATTGCGTTTAAATAAATTTTTAAGTAAATTTTAATCATAGTCAAAATAAAGGGCTTTCCAATAAGAGGTGTTATTTTGTGTAGCCTGACATTGGACAAACAAAAACTGCGCAACTAATAAAAAATGGAGCGATACATACTTCAACACCGCATTGAAATTATTGAAATTCGTAAAACTAAAAAAGTTTTCAGTCGTCGAGAAGCACCTTATCGGACCACAATACAAAAATTGATGAAAAAAATGGAGTTGTTGGGATAAGTTAATGATATGAGGAATAAAAAAGGTGTACGTCGCTGGCATTCTACAAACGTCATAATACCATATTTTGCATAAAGACTTGAGTCTTAAGGCTCCAGCCGGCCGATCATCAACAAAATCGTGTCTTTGCTGTTTTGGGTCCTTGAAATGGATGAAAATGATCCGGAATTTCAACGAAAAATCATCTTTACTGATCAGATCCATTTTCAGCTGAATGGCTACCTTAATAATTCCGTTACTGTGAATGGATTACACTATCGAGAGATCATTAATGATTTTTTATGGCTGAAATTGGATAAAATTGATCTGTATAACATTTGCTTTCAACAAAACGGCACTGCGTGCTACTCAAGCAACGAAATCATCAATCTTTTGATCGCAACTGGCCACCGAGATCTTGTGATTTAACTTCTCTCGACGTCTTCCTTTGGGGCTACGTGGAAGATAAGGTCAATGTCGATT